>JZKD02S1814488.1:72647-87032 GCA_000966675.3 Picea glauca
TTTCTGGCTTCTAGCTAGTGAGCCCAATATTGGGGGTTTTGAGGGTTTTGACATAACAAACCCTAGAGGACAATTTGGTGGTGAAAGATTCCACCTATCTTGTCCCAAGCTTGGTATCGGAGATGCAATACTCTCCCACACCATTCTAGTTCCATATCTACTCAGCTGCAGGAGGATTCTACATCAGTTTCATGTGCAGATAGAGAGAGGGCGCACCGGTTGAGGGATTCCAGCAAGAGGGGCACACCATCTTTGCAGAGAGATTCGTTGTAGGAGATTGGCAAGGTTGTTGAAGATTCTATCACTTGAGTTTTCATTATAGGGCTTTGGACATCAGATCTAGTGCTTTCTGAGACAGTTTTATGGCTCATATTATTTCTTGAATAGTGGCGCGAATTGAAGAGAAGGAGGGCGTTTTTGACATATAGATCTAGTCCGTTTGGAGGGGTTACACTTCAAATATGACCATGAGACTTTACCTAGTGACTTGTAGTGTCCTGATCTATATTTATGGAGAGTTTAAGAGCATTTGGAGGCCTCCTTCAGCAGGGCTGAATTATCTAGGGTTTTAGTCATCTAGTGGGGTGCACCATTCAGTGGGGGATTTCAGATCTATAGAAATTGAGAGGGATCTTGGAGATTCGGTCACCTGGTTTGTTCTTACCATTACCCGATCTATCAGTTGGCATATTTATTAGGGTGATTGGACACCTTTGGCAGCAGGGCCGAGTTATTGAGGGTTTCAGCCTTCTATTGGAGCGTGGGATTCTTTAGCTGGAGTGTTTGGCATTCAGATCTGCATGTATTAATCTTCATTTCTTATTCAGCCTTTGGAGGCATCTTTTGTATTAGCGAGAGCATTTTGTAGAAACTCTTATCTATTGTCTATCTTCTTGGCCATCTATTGAGCATTCCAGATCAGCATCTTCATTGTAGCAGGTTTCTCTAATTTATGAATAAAGAAGAATTGAGATGTTTTGGCTTGTCTATCTTATTGCATATGGTTGAGGTATGTTCCATGGTTATATATTTATGTTATTTTCTGCATAAACACATATAAACACATATAAAAGGTAGATCAACAAAGTGTTTGACGAAATACCTCACTCAGAAAAAGTTTTTAAAAGACACCAAAACAGTAATGATCCTTGCATAATGGCTTGGGATCATTACATGGATTATCCTAGCTCACTGGAGTATTTCACTTTCTTCCATAAAGTGCTTCAAATGGGCTCATCTTCAATGATGCATGATACCCATTGTTGTAGGCAAATTCTACCAAGTGTAGGTAGTCTTCCCATCTTGATGGTTTGTCCATCACATACATTCTCAGTATGTCTTCATCTTTTATTCTTACTTGGTGATATCCTGATCTTAGATCTATTTTCGAAAAGATCTTTTCATCCTTCAACTGATCGAAGAGATCATCAATCCTCAGTAGAGGATACTTGTTCTTCACCGTTACTTTGTTCAATTGCCTGAAATCGATGCACAATCTCAGCGTTCCTTCCTTCTTCTTTATGAATAGGACCGGGGCACCCCAAAGCGACATGATTGGGCATATATACCGCTTCTTCAGAAGTTCTTCAATCTTCAGCTGCAACTCTTTCAATTCTGGCGCACTCATCCTATACGAAGCCTTTGACACTGGAGCTGCTCCAGGCATCAAGTTCACAGAGAAATCAAAATCCATTTTCGGAGGTAGACCAGGTACTTCCTGAAATACATCTTCGAACTCTTTAAGTACCTCATGATCCTCAATACTTGACACCTTATCCTTAGACATTTCCCCCACATGGGCTATAAATAATTGACAACCTTTTCTGTAGCACTTCTTCAGTTGCATTGCTGAGATTTCTCTAATAGTAACAGCTCTAGGAATTCCTTGAACAACTCTCTGATTCCCTTCTTCATCTAAGAAAGTGAATTCCTTGTTCTGATAGTCCAAGATGGCATGTTGCTAGTCCAACCAGTCCATCCCAATTAGACAGTCATAAGAGCCTAATGACAGAATGTTCAAATCGACCTTCGTGCTCATTCCATTCATGTCTACAAGACATGACTTGATTAACTCCATGACTTTCCTCTTGGTTCCTGTAGCTAGCTACACTAACCAAGACTTTTCATGTTTGCTTCTTATCAAATGAAAACTTTCTACCACTCTAGGGTCTATATAACTATGGCTAGCCCCTGAATCAACTAAAATAGTAAATGGTTGATTTTTTATCATACATTCTACTTCAATCATGTGCGACTGATACTCAACTTGCTTGTTGTCCAGGGCTACGTAGATACTTGGAAATCTACTTCCCATGTCCTCCATTGTTTCATCCTGCTGAACATTGTGGAGAAGTCTTACTTTATCATTTTTGTGGGGGCAATCCCTATACCTATGGTTTTCTTTACATCCCCAACATTCCATAGGTGGCGGCCTTGACATTTTCCCACCCACTTCAACCTTCCTAGGCTCTCTAAGAGATGGCTATCGTTGAGGATTGTTTCTAAGAAAGGGTGATTTATTTTCCTTCTGCCTATGTTCTTTCTTGAACTTTTTCTGGTCATCCCAAGCCTTCTGAACGGTAGGATTTTCTTTTTTTTGTTCAAATAAGCACTTCTCTCTTCTTATCATTTATTCCATAGCCTTTGGGTCATCATACTGAATCTTATCCCCAATAGGAGGCAGTAATCCACTCAGGTACCTCTGAATCTTGAAAGACTCATCTTTGATGAATGGAACATACTTTAGTAATTCCAAAAACTTTCATTCATACTCATCAATGGTCTAGTTTTCCAACTTGTGTTCAAAGAACTCTTTCATCTTTCTGTCATAATATCTTTTAGTTAAGTATTTCCTATCGAAATACCTCTTGAATTCTTTCCATGTGATGTCCCTTTCCCTGATGTGCTGCACCTGCACAAGTTGATCCCACCACATGGATGCCTTTCCCTTCAATTGATACATGGAAATCATGCCCTCTGCATGAGAGGACTAATTATGCAGTTGAAAGTATTTCCTCATACCAAGCAACCAAGTTTCAGTATCTTCCTCCTTCTTATGTTCTCCATCAAACATTGGAGGCTTGATATTGTTCACTTCCCCTTTCAATTCATCCATCCTAGATCTCCTATGCTTTCTAGTAGGAGATGGGCTTGAACTACTATGTGCTTCCCTACTAGAGTCTACTGACACTCCTTGATCTTCTTTTCCTCTCAGGGGTCTTGCGACTCTCTGTCTTATACGAGTCACTGTCCTTTTCCAATTTATTTTCTATTCTTTCCAGAATCTTCAACATCCTTAAGTTGAATTCATCCTACTTATCCCTCACTTTCATGAGCGTTCGACTATCAACTTAACGAGCCTGGGCATCTTTCAATGATATTCATCATATGTCCTTTCTTATCCATCTCTTTTCCTTGCCCATTAGAGTTTGATCCTTTGACTCCCAAGTTGACATTCCTTCCTTCTCTTTTGTTCTCTAAATTGGAGGCAATCCGCACCTCATCCATTCTCTTCTCTCAATGACAACCCTATTTGGTTTTGGCACTTGCTAAGCTTCTGTAAACACACGTGCAGACAACAGGGATTTGTCAGTTCATCATTCTTAGCAAATTCCACACATTCAAAACCATTTTGATTTAATAAAATGCTTCGACTTCACAAATTTTTCCAGTTTTTCTCAGCTTTGTAATTTTCGAGTGATAGCTCCCTCTTTCTTAGCACCTACCCTCGTAACCAAAGGTCGTGACCAAATGATAGACTACTAGGTGCTACTTTGGCTTTCTACCTTTGAAGAGTTTAAGGTACACACATATATCTCCCGGAGTTTCAATTTACCGAATTCGTGTAAATCAGGTGGATTGACGGTCCACGTTTACCCAACATCCAATGGTTAAAATCCACTATGGTTCTTCAATCTTCAAAGATTTCGAGACTTCGGAACTTTGGGTTCGGGATTTTGGTAACCGGGAGTTTGAAATGCAGTGACCCAAACCATTGGTCGCTCCATTCCCCAAACTCCGATACATGAGCTCTTGTACGAGATCCAACAATCCTCGATGATTTGGATCCAACGGTCCAGATCTTTTTAGGGTTTCGTGAACTGGGAGTTCACGATGCAGCGACTCCAAATCTCTTGTCACTTCAATCCTTGAATTTCGATATGGGAATTCATGTATGATATCAACAGGTGTGAGCCTCCCTTGATCCGACTGTCTAGATCTCTCCTAAGTTTACACCTGTCAAAGCTCTTCAGCCCTAAATTCCTCGCTAGTTGGCTAGATTCGACGTCTCACAGGATTTTGACACTTCTTAATAAAAGCACTCCACCATTCGATTCTTCCCTTGTTAATCCCTTTCACGATTAGGGACTTGGAGTGACCAAGAATTTGGCCTGTGCTCCAATTTCACGATCCTTGAATTCACGAAATTATACAACAGATCAAACCAACCACGATCAACGACCCACGTTTATTATGGATCCTAGGGTGGCGAGTTTCTTCATCCACTAACCACCTTGCAACTTTTGGCTATCTTATAGTCCTCACGATTTCGCGAGTTCTCCACAGAGAATTCTGACTGTCCAACTCTACTTCTCAAGGACTTCTGGCCAATGAATTGGTACCCTCCTTCTGAACTTTCATCCACTTGATCCAACGGTCTTGATTCCCCATGAACCAATGAAACAGATCTCATATACATTTTGCATATCGAGATTTCATGTGTCACGAGGTCGAAAGGTTTTCCACCATCGTCCTCCCTATTCCCGAAATGTCAATTTCTTCCTAGACAATTAACGGTCCAGATCTCTCTTAGATCGACAGTTGTGATCCAATCATGAATTCGTGTTTCATGAATTGTCATGAGCTCACCCTTAGACAATTTCAATTCACGAGTCAGTGAAAAGCTGATCTCTCTCCACGTGTCCTTTCCGATGGAAGGTCCTAATGATTTTGGGATTTCATGTATCACAATTTCCACACTCCTGTGCAACTCCAATGGGTATTTCTGTTCTAAGGATTTTGCGACCATTGTTTTGATTAGAAAGTTCTTTCGGATTTATCACATAGGTTTTTTTATTTTCGACATTTCGGACCAAACTAGTGTGGTCCATCATCAGGAAAACGTTTGTGAGAAATGAAGGAAAAAGGATATAACAGGTGTATAAATACTTGAAAAGTTGTTATAAGGAGCTGACTTATTAAAAATGAAATAAAAAATTATAAAACTTAAGAAATTATATTTATTTGTTTAATAATATTTATTTATTTGTTTAATAATTATTTATTTGTTAGTTTATTAATTTTTTATTTAATAAGCGCCGACTAGAATTATTTTTTATAAATTAATATCTAGAATTATTCATATTGGCTAGGGTAGGGATCCAATTTTGACTAATTTTCCATCCATCATCTCTGTTTAGATTGTTAGGTTGTTTTTCAATTTCGATTGCTTCTCTGAATTTTCTATTGTGATAGTGATCTATCTTGGCAAGAATTTTGGCCTCTTCAATACAAATGTGATGTTTAGTTTTGTCTGAATGTTATGCGAGAGATGAGGGACGAGTGTGATTTTGTTTGATGTCAGTGGAATGTTCTTGAATCCTAATTCTAAAGGAACGACCTGTTTCTCCTATGTATTGTTTACCACACGAGCACGGGATCATCTAGAGACCTTTTTGTTTGATGGGATCAACAAAGTCTTTGACTGACCTAAGGGAATTCCTAATAGTGTTTAATGGTTTGAAAGTTGCCCCAATGTTTTTCTTCTTCAAAATCCTATCAAGATTGTTTGTTGTCCCTTATATGTAGGGTAAGTAATACTTAGACACATCATTATTTGTTTGTTCTTTATTCCTAGGTGTTTTAGTGGCATTTTGAAAGGCTTTCATTACCTGATGTTTTTTATAGCCATTATCTTTAAAAACATTGAGGAGGTGATTTTTCTCTTCCTCTAGGTGTTCATCATTAGAAATTTTGAAGGCTCTAGTGGCTAAGGTGTTTAGAACACCTAGTTTTTGGGAAGGTTGATGATGGGAATCAACATGAAGGTATTGTTCAGTGTGAGTTTTCTTCCTATACACTTGATGGGATAAGGATCCATCGGGTCTTTTCATGACTTTGACATATAGAAAAGGAAGACTACCATTATTTTCAACCTCCATAGTGAACTTGATGTGCTCGGATTGTTTATTAAGTTGAGTCACAAATTCATATAATTAGTCACAACCATGGGGCCAGATGACAAAGGTATCATCAACAAACCTATTCCAGTATTTAGGTTTGAAGGGCGAGGAGATTAGGGCATTGTTTTCCAAATATTTCATGAATAAATTGGCTATGATGGGAGAGAGGGGGGATCCCATAGCAACCCCACAGGTTTGTTCATAAACGTCGCCTTGGAAACTAAAGAAAGTGGATTTCAAACAAAGCTCAACTAAGTTGGAAGTACCTAGGTCAGTGATGTTTTTGATGACTTTCGTTGCTCTGTCAATGGGAATTATAGTGAAGAGAGAAATAACATCAAAGATGATGAGGATGTCATCCTTGTCCAATTCAATGTTTTTGATCTTGTTTACAAAGAAAGAGGAGTCTTTAACAAAGGAGCTAATGTTTCTGACTAAGGGTTTGAGTTTATGAGCTAGGTATTTTTCAAGTTGATAAGTAGGGCTGCTTATTGTGTTGACAATGGGTCTAAGAGGGGCCCCTTCCTTATGAATTTTAGGAAGTTCATATATCCTAGGGGTGGAAGGGAAGCTAACAAGCAATTTCTTTTTATCATCATCTTTTATGTTGCTTAATTTAATGGCATTGAAAACTTTCTTTGCAATCTTATTTAAGGGGTTTTTATTAAGTTTCTTATAACTTCCACTGTTATTGAGGTGATCCAACATTTTTTCAATGTAGTTTTCCTTATTCATAACGACAAAAGCCCCATCTTTGTCTGCTTTTAGAACTACTAAATTCTTGTTATTGTTTAGGGATTTTAGAGCCAAATTTTCTTCTTTGGTGATATTGCTCTTTGGTGGTTTTACTCTATGGAGAATTACTGAGCAGTATTGTCTGCTTTCTTCTTTAATGTTATTTTAGAGGTTTTTAATACTATTTTCAATGATGCATATGATATCTTCAGTAGGAATTTTGTGGGGGGCAATGGCAAAGTTACGACCTTTTTCTAGTATTTTAGTAGTGTATTCATCGATGGGATGGGTTCATAGGTTGATAACTAAATTTTTGGGTACAGTGGTTTTGAATTGGTTAGTCTTATGTTCAAAGTTTTTAACTTGTTTACTATTTTTGTTGGAGATATTGAGGACGTGATTTGGGTTCACGATATTATTGCAAATCATGTCGTTGTTGGGTAGAATAATTGCTTCAAAATTTTTGTTGTCATTACTATTTGGTTCATTATTACAATGAAATTTATTGTGGTTATTATTCATTATAAGGGAGTTGTTGATATTATTATTCCTAATATTTGTGATATCAGGGTTCATTTTTTGTATGATGGAAGTGAGGGGGTTAATTCTAACATCGGAGCTGGGTTCAATATTACTTAGATGCCAGGTGTTATTAATAAATTCAATGAGAGGGTTACAACGGTTGATGTAGCTATCATTGTTGAATTTTTTATCAAAATTATTTATACGTGTGTCAAAACAGTTTGGTTTGTTATCACAAATGCCTGTAAGAGTGTAGTTATTATTATTGTAGTTAGAATTTTTATTTGTTTGTTGAGTAATGGAGGTGTGAGGGTTATTGTTTTTGGTGTGGGTATTACTGTTATTTACAGAGTTTGCGTGGGGACTGTTTTGGTCAATGTCGCGACTATTATCAGAATTGTATGAGCCCGTACTAGAATGATTAGTATTGTATATACCTGTGTTGCTTGGGGATTTTTGGAGATTGTAGTTATTATTGTTTATGTCATTACTGTTTTCTAGGTTAACGTGGTTACTATTTTGGATAACGGATGTGTTATTTTTGGCTTGAAGATTAATGTTATTATTAAATATCTTAAGTCTATTTATAATATTATTTAACCTGTTCTTTTGGGCAGTGTTAATTATGCTGAGAGAAGGATTTTCGATGTTATCATGGAGTGTATGTACAGAGTGTCTGTTTTGGTGAGGAGGCAATCCATGCATTCTGTTCATCCGTACCTATTTCTGTGTGTTTTCGAGTTGAGTAAATTTGTTGCGTTGTTTGTTTACAATGATTTCTTCAAATTTCATGGTTTTTAGGGACGAGCAGGAATCTATTCATGCCCAAAGAGGTGGTTGGATGATATTTTCCAGAGTAGTGTGAAGAACGAGAAGTTTACATAACAAATTATCTAATTTAAACCTTGCTTTCTGAATTTCATTCTGGAGTAATGAAATGTTGGCCTTGTGAAAAATACAGTCATTTTTCTGATTGCGAAGTCTATGATTGATTATGGTAAAAATAAGCGTAACATCGACGTCCCTACATATTTTCAGAAAAGTTAGATCAGATTTCCTTCTCATTACTTCCAAACGCATCCGCTCAAATTGTCGGATTTTATCAATTGTATCATGTTTGTACAGGGTCAGTATTTCTATTCTAAGGCTTTTGCGACCATTGTTTTGATCAGAAAGTTCTTTCGGATTTATTGCATAGGTTTTTTTATTTTCGACGTTTCGGACCAAACTAGTGTGGTCCATCATCAGGAAAACATTTGTGAGAAATGAAGGAAACAGGATATAACAGGTGTATAAATACTTGAAAAGTTGTTATAAGGAGCCGACTTATTAAAAATGAAATAAAAAATTATAAAACTTAAGAAATTATATTTGTTTGTTTAATAATTATTTATTTTTTTGTTTAATAATTATTTGTTTGTTAGTTTATTAATTTTTTATTTAATAAGAGTTGACTCAAATTTTTTTTTATAAATTAATATCTAGAATTATTCATATTGGCTAGGGTAGGGATCCAATTTTGACTAATTTTCCATCCATCATCTTTGTTTAGATTGTTAGGTTGTTTTTCAATTTCGATTGCTTCTCTGAATTTTCTATTATGATAGTGATCTATCTTGGCAAGAATTTTGGCCTCTTTAATACAAATGTGATGTTTAGTTTTGTATGAATGTTCTGCGAGAGCTGAGGGATGAGTGCGATTGTGTTTGATGTCAGTGGCATGTTCTTGAATCCTAATTCTAAAGCAACAACTTGTTTCTCCTATGTATTCTTTACCACAAAAGCATGGGATCATATAGACACCTTTTTGTTCGATGGGATAAACAAAGTCTTTGACTGATCAAAGGGAATTCCTAATAGTGTTTAAGGGTTTGAAATTTGCCCCAATGTTTTTCTTTTTCAAAATCCTAGCAAGCTTGTCTGTTGTGCCTTGTATGTAGGGTAAGTAAACCTTAGACACATCATTATTTGTTTGTTCTTTATTCATAGGTGTTTTAGTGGCATTTTGAAAGGCTTTCACTACCTGATGTTTTTTTATAGCCATTATCTTTAAAAACATTGAGGAGGTGATTTTTCTCTTCCTCTAGGTGTTCATCATCAGAAATTATAAAGGCTCTAGTGGCTAAGGTGTTTAGAACACCTAGTTTTTGGGAAGGGTGATGATGGGAATCGACATGAAGGTATTGTTTAGTGTGAATTTTCTTCCTATAAAATTGATGGGATAAGTATCCATCAGGTCTTTTTGTGACTTTGACATCTAGAAAAGGAAGACTACCATTATTTTCAACCTCCATAGTGAACTTGATGTGCTCAGATTGTTTATTAAGGTGAGTCACAAATTCATATAATTTGTCACAACCATGGGGCCACATGACAAAGGTATCATCAACAAAGCTATTCCACTATTTAGGTTTCAAGGGTGAGGAGATTAGGGCATTGTTTTCCAAATCTTCCATGAATAAATTGGCTATGATGGGAGAGAGGGGGGATCCCGTAGCAACCCCACAGGTTTGTTCATAAACATCACCTTGGAAACTAAAGAAAGTGGATTTCAAACAAATCTCAACTAAGTTGGCAATACCTTGGTCAGTGATGTTTTTGATGACTTTCATTGCTCCGTCAATGGGAATTTTAGTGAAGAGAGAAAAAACATCAAAGCTGACGAGGATGTCATCCTTGTCCAATTTAATGTTTTTGATCTTGTTTACAAAGAAAGAGGAGTCTTTAAAAAAGGAGCTAGTGTTTCCGACTAAGGGTTTGAGTTTATGAGCTAGGTATTTTGCAAGTGGATAAGTAGGGCTACCTATTGTGTTGACGATGGGTCTAAGAGGGGCCCCTTCCTTATGAATTTGGTCCAAAATGTCGAAAATAAAAAAACCTATGCGATAAATCCAAAAGAACCTTCTGATCAAATCCAAAGGGTTTTAAACCTTGTGCATATTTTCTAGATTTGATGGTTGTGAGCGTTCTCCTTTCCTCCCAGACAAATTCTATGGCTCCAACACTTCTGGTGTGGAGTTCTCTCTCTCCCTGTGGCCATATACCACACCGAATGCAGTTTTACAATACCGCTACACCTCCTGAGCTTTGTAACATGGTCAAGTAGTCTGTTGACTCTCAGAAACATTCTGAGGTCTAAAATTAGTCCTCTAGACACAATTTCTTCTCAAAATCTCGGTCCAAATACCACTTATCTGGCACATCCAGGCTCAGCGTTGAAACTAGGCACTGATACCATACTGTAATGTTCTCGACCATGAATCCCATGGTCGAGCCAACATTACTACATGGAAAAACACTACTATAACATATTATGCATTCTTATGAAATACAATTTCTTAATTACAGTTAAACATATTGTAAGCACATTAATACCGTTAGCATACATAATCCACGGCATTAACAATAATTCACGAATACAACGGAATACATATAAACATTGCTAGAATCACAGACATGCATATTTAATTGAAATTATACGCATGTATATACTTATCTTTTAGACTGGATGTAATTCACCAACTGCGTGTAGACCTCCCACGAACCTCCCATCCTTAGACCGCATTGCTCATCTCTCTCAACAGTAGGTCACCCCTGAGCTGGGACTAAGCTCCATCGGGTAGGGATTCCTAGGCTAGGCAAGGAATGCAGGAAGACACATAGTCACAGGAGAAGAATTTCTCTCCCAGGAGCCACTTATTCCCACTACCCATAGACTCTCATTCCCCACATGTCTGTCCCACCCCAGGAGTATACACCTTCACTATCACCAAGACAGTCCATCGACTGCTAACCTCCCTTCCCTTGGGCTTCAACAATAAACCTGACTGGAAGTCTCCGAGCTCTGTGGCAGCTACAGGACACCTTCCATGATTTCTCACTTCCTCCACGCACTCTCTCACCTGGAGAGAGTCTCTCACAGACTGGGTAACCTACCTCTTCAACAACAATCACCCCCCTAACATTGGCCAACAAGCCACACACAGTCCAACACTGCGTGGCCACAACAGTCAATTGGGAAAATGGGTATGGACACCCGAAATGAAAATGATCAGTGCTAAAGCCTAGCGCGACTCTCTCTGGTTTCAGAGATGCGTAAGGTGTATACATGCTCAATCACAGATGCCAAATGTGTACAGATGGAGGATGGATAAATTGGAAGGTTGAGCCCTGGATTCAGGTGATGGTTGGAGGAATGCCCACCCCCCTCCTACGCAATAGTCGATGGAATGGAATGAGAACCCCCAACACGACTCATTTCCTAGGTTAAATCACATGTGCCTAGGTCGACACATGTCCCCCATGAAGCTATATGCATCCCTCCCCAAGAACTTAGGACAAAGCATAGATTTCACGTGGTTTTCAGGATAATATTAAAATATTATTCCCAAGGACTTAAGCCCCTTGGCTCCACACTTAGCCTCTCTTTCCAACCTTCCATCCCCCAATCCCTTACCCAGGTTTTGTTGAAGCTTAGTCCCCCATCACTCATTCATCGTGGTCGGTCCACATGCAGATATGTTTTGTATTAATACTGTCCATAATTACATGTACAAAAATTAGGCTCCTGGCCTTCAACACTTAGGCTCCCTAGCCTAATAACACATAAGCCCACTAGCTTATATAACTTGTCTCACAAGCCTTATAAACTTGAATTACAATTCATAAACAAGATTTATACTTCACAGACATGGTTTACAACAATGCTCGGCCTTGGGGACATTATAGAAATATTCATCAATATTCTTATTTATGCCAATGATATCTTTCTTATGGAAAGGGGTCACCATGATCTTGAAAACCAACGAAGAATCCTCAAGGATTTTTGCTCCAATATGGGTATGATCGTTTAATACTAATAAGACTATGGTCATGACTAGTAAATTCAATAAGATCAATTACGATACCTTTGTATATGACAACAACAACTTGGAGGAAGTGAATTCATACAAATATGTTGGAATTGATATTCACTACAAGCTCAAATAGAATTATAGCATTCAAAAAATGATTATTGGGGGATGAAAAGCTTATTATGGGATTGAAAACAATTGTAGATCAATGGATCTTTGTGGTTGTGATGAGAATAAAATCCTCTTCGAGACTCTTGTTACACCTATTATTCTTTATGGATGTGAAATTTGGGGCTATAGTATCTCTCGTGAATATTGGAGAAAGATAGAGAAAGTACAAATGAATTTTATAACCTATAATATCAAAATTAAAGGAAAGATTCCCTATCCCATCCTCCTCTCAGAAAAAAGTCTCTGCCCCATTGAGAGCATGGCTATGACAAGATACCTAATGTATAAGAACACGATAAACAACATGGAAGACAATAGGCTTCCTAAAATTACTTCAAATCCAAGTCGTAACCACCATTGACTCAAGTGAGGATGGCATAAAGATGCCCAGTCTTGGCTAAACTATCAGGGAATCATGGAAGACATCATTTTGCAAAATAAATATACTATTAAAAATATCATCAAATCAAAATTTAAGGAGAAAATGTGGCGTGATAAAGAGTTGGAGGAAAAACTAAAATTAAACTATTATAAAGATGTAATCAACAATAATATAGATGATCAAAATTATCTATATTTTTTGACAAGTGTCAAAAAAAAATAATCATTGCTAAGATAAGATCAAATTCTCATGAACTCCATAGTGAAACTGGGCATTGGTCAATTCCTAAAACGCCATGGGATGATAGAGTGTATCACCTTTGTGACACTAAAAAGGTTGAAGATGAAAATAACTTTCTCATATATTTTCTAGCCTATGCCCACATTAGATCTCTTTTTCAAAATATTTGTCACACTACCAAGCTTCATAACTTTTTAACTCAACAAAACTATGGTGATATTGAAAAGCTTCTCTTAATGTTTTTCGAGCACATAAACAAAATTCTAAAAAATTGCAAGTAACCACTTATCCTCACAACCTCCCATAAACAAATTCGATCTTATTAAACGTTAATCATTATCTTTATACCATAACAAAGACTTCATACACATTTTTCAAACATGTATACTTGCTTTCTCATATTCTTCATTGAATACTTTTCCTTATCAGGTATTACAAGTATTAATGTACAGAAATGTTAAAAATCATACATTTAAATAATTAATTTTAAATATTATAAAGAGATAATTTATGATAAATGTACAGAAATGTTAAAAATCATACATTTAAATAATTAATTTTAAATATTATAAAGAGATAATTTATGATATGTTGRATAATGTTTATGAGTTATTTTAGTGTTCGTTATACTTAATTAGATTAAAAAWTTGTGTAAGAATATGGTGCAATGCATAATCTAAGGACTAAAGTTATATATGTTGGGTATGTAATGGATTTTGTTGCTATAATTAATTATCTAAAGTAAATTATTATTGTGGTTTTTGGTATCAAGATGTTAAGTCTTGGCTAAATTAAGGTATTTATAAGGATATAATCAACTATAATTTAGAAAATCAAAATTATCTATTTATATTGATGAGTATAAAGAAAAAAATAAGCATTGATAAGATAAGAACATATTCTCACGAGCTCCATAGTGAAACTTGGGTTGGTCAATTCCTAAAATGTCATGGGATGAAAGAGTGTGTCACCTTTGTGACACTAAGAAGGTTGAAGATGAAAACCACTTTCTCTTAGATTGTCCACCCTATACCCAGATTAAATCTCATTTTCAAAATATTTGTCACACTACCAACCTTCCTAACCTCTTAACTCAACAAAACTATGGTGATCTTGGAAATCTTCTCTTAATGCTTTTCAAGTACATAAACAAATGTATAAAGAATCGTAAGTAATCACTTACCCTCTTAAGATTCTATAGACCAAATGAATTTTAGTGGAAATTAATCATCATAAACATCGTAAATATAAAAATATATATTTATATTAGTGATATTATATATATATATATATATATATA
>JZKD02S1814488.1:87153-151702 GCA_000966675.3 Picea glauca
CTTAAAAGATCATTTTTCTGTTTATTTATTTATTTGAAATTCTATAAAAAAAATAATTGTTATAAAAAAAAATGATATAGAAAAAATTATAAATAATTAAACTTTGATGATCAAAATTACTTTAAAAACTTTTAATGTTTCTTTAAAAACTAGAATGATGTAAATTTGAAAAATTAGAAAATCATACTAAACTTTATTAAAAAAAAAATTATTTTTTTATACATACTCTTCGACAAATAAAAAAAAAACTATAAGTTTATGTTAAATACCCAATTAAATTATACAAAACATCTATACAATTATAATAAAATTATACCGACATCAATACAATTATATAAATCAATACATTTTTCCTATACAATTTTCAAATGATGTTTTTTAATGTGTGCGTGATCATTTTTGTTGTTTTCATCATACTCTTGGCAAGATAATTAATAGATTGTTTTATCATTGACATAAATAAAGAAATAAGTGACGTCATGTCAAAATCATAAGCGTTTGGAGTTTAGTGTAATATCGAAGAGTGTATTTTTAGGCAATGTTATCTTTTTATTTTTATATTTTAAATCGAAATCTTGATTTTTGCTTTTACATTTTTTTTTTTTTTGTTAGCTTTTAATAGAATAGTAAAAATTATAATTATTGATTTAAAAAAAAATTATTATTATATTAAGGTTATTGTGATTAGTGGTAATAATGAATATTATTAGATTAATTTTATTATGATGGTTGATAAAACAGATCTTTTTATCTAAATTTCTTAAAAACAAACTAGAATGAAAAAAAAATTCATTAAAATTTTTATATACATATACAAGAAATGTAAACTAATAAAATTATATCAATATAATTTTATTATATAATAATCATTAGTAATTGTTAAGTGGTTGCATCTCAATTTGTTGGGGTGGGGAGTTTTCTCCTCCCCGCTGAGGTTCAAGTCTCATCTGTGCGACATGTTGTTCTTTGTGAGACAAATATTCTCAAAATACTTGACCCTCCTATGTTCTTCGAATTTCAGGGGGGTTATTCTGGACTATCATTATACAACAATTCAGATAGAAACTATAATGTTTATAGTTAGTTCCATGGTTCGAGATTATTGCAATATGTTCATTCTAAATTACTAAAACAATCAAGAAAGATGTATATGAGAAAGATGTCAATAAAACAAGAAATTCATCATACAAGGGTCACTAGAATTCATACATTTTTTGTGGCAAGAGACTTTAAAAAGAGAGGCATTTTTTAGGCCCCATCTTCCAATGGCTTCTTGTTGTCCCAACTTTTTCTAAGAGGCCATCACTAGTCATTTCTTTGCTTGTTCTTAAAACTATGTAAATTTATGGTAAAGTTTCCTAATAGTTTCTAGAAAACCTTTTTGGACCCGAGCAAGTAATATCCAATAGACTGCAATCAATTCTAGAACTACTTTTACCAAAACCAAATGACCTCCCCTAGACAACTATCTATTGCACCCAATGCACCCAATGTTTATTTTCTTCTCAACTTTATCTATCAAACACTACCAATCACCCTTTATTATATTAATTTGGATTAAAAAATAAATCCAAATATTTCATAATATGTTTTACATCTATTATCCTATAGAAAAAGAAAAAGTAATAATTTGTTTTCCTACTCATACATCCCCATAAGGTCATTATAAATTTTTCCATAGTAATGAGTATCCTAGTTACTTTGTAGAATAAGTTCATGATTCCCTTTAATTTCTCAATGAATCTTTTGGAACCTTCAGAGAAAATTAGAATATCATCTACGAACAATAGATATGTGATATTTCATGATACTCCAATAGGAAGCCCTTTTATACTACCATTTGATTCTTCTTATTTATGTAACCTACTTAATCCTTCAACTATTAAAAAAAATATAGGGGCGAGGGGAAATCCTTTTCTAAGTCCCCTCCTTGGTCTAAAGAAAGAGGTTGTTTTTTCATTTAATAATAAAACAAAAGTTACCGAGGAAATGTGGCTCATTATCTAGACAAAAAACTATTGGAAAAATCCTAAATAGATTAGAATACTATAATGTAAAGGCAACTTACGCTTTCATAAGATTTGAATATGTCTACTTTCATCACCATTAATATTTGATTTCAGAATTTGATTAAATGTAAGCACACTTGGAAAAACCCAAATAGCTTAGGACTTTTCTTTCCCTTAAGGAAACTAAATTGTTCTCCAAAGGTTTGATTTCAGAGAACAATTTTCAATTTCCTAGAAATCAACTCTGAGATAATTTTTCATATGTAATTTCATAATGAGATGTGTCTTAACTTCTCTAAGTTGTAGGATTATCCTATTTTGAAATCAATGATAGTAGTGTTGTACTGAAGGCTCCTAAAAATTTTCCTTGTGTTTTTTTTTGTCTCCACCACTCTTCATAAATATTTCTTTACAAAATCATAACATCCCATGAAGAATTCAATAGTAGTCTATCAATCCCGAAACTTTTGTTCTTTTGAAATATCTACAAAGTTTGATATAGTTCTTCTTTCCCAACCTCCTTTATGAGGGATGATTATCTTTCTCATCAATAAAGCTAGGGGAGGAGTTTGATAAACTAATCAATTCTACCATTCTAGCACATGTGTCTTCCTTAAAAAGGAAGGGAAAATTTTTTACTCCTTCAAAAGGCACATCCTTCAAATTTATTTCTTAAGTACCATCTCCATTATCGATTTTCCAAAAAAAACGTTATGTTCTTCCTATAGATGGCATACCCGTGTAAGAATTATGTATTTTAATCCCCAACATGTAAACATAATTCCCTTCTCTTGTTATGCACTCCTTTTATTTTTAAAGAAGAATGAGCCTCCTTTTATCTTCTGGTGCATTTACTTCCATTTTTTGTTCCTCATTCATAAATCCAATGCTTTCACTATTATATACCACCCTCAAGGCCCCCTCTAATTCTCTAATAACCCTGCAATGTTTAATATTTTTGTCCCATTCCCAGTTAGCTACTACATTTTTTCCTCTTTCAAATTTTATTGGAATTGTAGTGGAGAAAATTATCTTAAATTACCTTTAAAATGTTTCTATTGTTATTTGAGTTTCCCGAGAAAATCCTCCATCTTCATCCATTGTAGACATAGTCTAAAGGGACTGGCGGGTTTCTCTATTATAGGAGACACTTCTAACACCATGAGATTGTGGTCAGAGTCCCATCTGGTGATCACCCCTTGTTTGATCCCAATGGATTCATATTAGAAGGATTTATAAGTTAAATTTATGTTGAGTCTCTTAGAAATTATACCTTCACCCACTCTCTTATTACTCCAACTTGGAGATAGATTGGAACCTTCAATATTGAAAAGATTTGTTTCTTCCAATTTTCTAATAAAATATCTAGAGAAAGGGTCCAATTGAATAGACTAAACCCATAACTCTAATACTCCTAAGATGAAATTTGAGTCTCCCCCAATCACAACCAATCCATTTTGAACACTATCAATTTTGAAAAATATATCCCAATAGTCCATCATGTCCATATACAGACCAAAACATTCAACACTTCGATAGTGTTCTCGATGTGAAAATAACATAAGGGGGACCCTATTCCTATAGGAAAGGTGTTGATTAATTGGGTTGGTTGTCATTGATGTCAACCCTTGAAGAAATTTTGGTAGCGAATTTTGGTAGCACAAAGGTTTGGGTAATGGGCCCAAGTTTTTTTGATGGAAAATGATATGAGCTTTGATATATTTGCAGGTAAGACTATTCTAGATGGATATTACATGTCATTCCATTTTCGTTGGTATGAGGAACATCACATAAATCCTCATGGTTAGAGAGTTATGTCCATGTGAAGCTGGAGAACCCTCATGAGTCTCCTAGAAGCTCCAAAAGGTCAAAGTAGTCAAAGTGTTTGCAAAGAATAAATTATTTAAATAATAAAGTGAAGTGGTGAGTCTACTATAAGTCAAAGTGGATACAAAAGAAATTATTTAAATAATAAAGTTAATGGAGAAATTACTAAGTGGACAAGTTGTTAGAAGTGGGTTAGCTCTAAAATAAGGAAAGTAGTTTAAGAGATTTTAGAAGGTAAATAATAAAGTGAAGTGATGAGTGTACTATATGTCAAAGTGGACACAAAATAAATTATTTAAACAATAAAATTAATGGATAAATTACTAAGTGGACAAGTGGTCATAAGTGGGTTAACCCTAAAATAAGGAAGGTGGGTTAAGATGATTAAAAGGTAACCCCTTGAGGAAGCTACATGAAAGTATAAATAAGAGGAAAGGATCTGATGCAAGAGCATTGTCATCAAGCACAAGTGGAAGACACCTCAATGCACTAGCGCGCATTTTGAAGTGACGATTTTCAATTTAAGAAGGGCATATCACAAAATATCTTTAAAATATTGTAATTTAAGAACATATTAAATGCTTAAGAGTTGAGCCATCGCATGAGATCGATGGGGAATGTATTTTCCTTTAATGTAGTATATTGCAGTACATATTCGAAGTGTTTTCTCTTATTTGTTTGTCTCAAACATTTATTATAATAAATACTTAGTAGTTGAAATATTTTATTTCGATAGGATAACACTAAGGTAGTTGGAGGGAAAATATCTATGAGCTCTTGTGTATAAATAAATGTATTTTTTCCCAGATGAGGCTGCTGAATTTTAGTTGAGAGATCATGAAGATTATTGTAGAGGTTGTTGTTACAATTTAGCTGAGAGTATTTTAGCTGATAGTTGTCTGGTTGCAAAAGAGCATTTCATGAGCCCATGTACATATAATATGAATGAATATAACAAAGAAGCATTGATCCACATGTCTGGTGTTGTTGTTACTGTGTCTATTTGAATGAATAACTTATAGGATTTTTGTTTAATTCAATTCTCTGTTATTACGTGTTCTTATGTTATGAATGCATTTACATGGTTGAATGTATGAATCTGTGAGATGTTAGAAAAGTTTCAAATGTTTCTCTTCTATTAGCCTATGCAAGGAGTGCATAGTGTCGGCAAGGTGTGCATTGACAGACTATGTTTCGACTCAAAAACTCAGAAGAGATAACGTGAAACTTTTGTTTGCAAGGAGTGCATAAGTGTCTGCAAGGTGTGCGCTGACATAATTTGTTTTGACTCAGAAGATCAGGAGGGATATCTTGAAGGTTTGCATAGGTGGAAATTCATTTAGAGTAATATTGTTTAGGAGGAACAATTGAGCCATGGAAGGACTATTTCAAGGAGTTCACAGTTGCCCATCAAGAGTCAAGTTGAAGGAAGTTTGTCGCAAGGTGTGTGCAAGGTCGATACTTAGCTAAGTATCGAAGGAGTCATTCTGAGAAGTTCAGAGTGTCAAGGAGGAACAAATCCAAAAGAGATAACTTGGAGATTTGTATGCAGAGAGTGCACATTGTCCGCAAGGAGTACGTGACAAAGTATTTTGACTCAGGAGCTCAGGAGGAGTAGATTAAGTTTATTTGTAGAGGAGTGTAAGAAAATGTTGCAAGGTGTGCACAGTCGAGCACAAAGAAGCTAGTTCATGGAAGAAGACTTGCTGAAAGACATGCATAGAGTCAAAATTCAACTAACTCTTGAAGAAAACATTCTAAGGAGGAAAAAGTTTCAAAGGAAGAACAATCTTAGAGGAGATAGCGGGGATAAATATTCAATAGGGAGGATACCTATAAGATTTAACAAAATTAGCGAGCAAGATTCGTTCAGGAGGAAGCGAAATCGTTCTAGGCCATCATATCTGGGTGAGTTGCATGGAGGTTAGCCTTGGAGTCTTTCGAAAGTTCGTGGTTTGGAGGCTTGGAAGTGTTGTAAGAGTGGGGGTCATCGAAGTTGCGAAGTGATCCTAGTCGTTGGCTGCAAGGAGGGGATTGGAGAGTTAAGGAGATAAAGTTCGGAGAAATTGCGTGGAGCAAGTGCAAATCTTCACAATGTCTTGAATGCGAGGTAGTCTGGAATGTTGGATCCAAGAGGACACACAACAGAGATCTATGTGTTTTGGTGGAAACACATTTCAGAAGAAAATGAAGGTGGAGGTCACAAAACCACTGAATCTCAAAGTTCTGAAGAGGGTTGGCCCAAAGCTATATCCCGCGGTCAGATGAGAAGAAAATCATAGAAAGTGGAGCTAGCACCCACTAGTTAAAGTTACCAGAGGTGCCAGGAAACGACTGTGCAGGTAATTCAGACCTGTGAGGTAACAATCAAGGGCTTGTGTAAATTGTTTCAGGGTCTGCTAGAGGCCCCAAAAGTTGATTCATCTTAAGTGTTTCAAATATCCTTGAACAGGAGGTCGCATAACCCCCATGAGAGAAGGGGGGGGGGTTGCATCAAGTGGTATCAGAGAAAAAAATTTCTTCCAGATAGCAAGAAAATGTGAGAAGGTGAAAGAAGAGATAGCTTGATATCATCAAGTGGTAGCTGTGTGAAGGGGAAATTTTTAGCATAATGCTGCCTAGAAGACTTGTAGAGCCACTTGTAGCAAATCAATTTGTGGAAAGGGAGATGCGAGAACTTATATCAAGGTTGGACGCTATGGAAAGAACAAAAACGAGAGCACCTGATGCTGGAGACATCAGTGATGAAGAGAATGAAGAAGTGGAAGTTGAATAAGTTGTAGTAGAAGATATTTTGGAGGAACGCTTGCTTAAATTTGTTGTCAAATTGGGAGCTAGAGCACAAATAGACATATCGATGTTTGAAGGTAATTTAGATTTTGAAAAATTGTTGTATTGGATAAGGTCAATGGAAAATTACTTTGATTATGAGGACGTCCATGAGGAGAAGCAGGTGAAACATGTTGTCACCAAATTAAAAGGACATGCATCACTGTGGTGGGATGAACTGCACACTGACAGAAGGTTCAAAGAAAAGAAAAAGATCAAGAATTGGGATAGAATGGTAGCCAAGCTAAAGGCTAAATTCATACCCAAGGACTATCAGATAAATATGTTCAGGAAATTGTAGAACTTGAGACAGAAGAGAATGGTAGTCAAGCAGTACGCAAAAGAGTTCTACAAGCTAAAAATCAGGGCTGAACAAAGAGAGAAAGATGATGAACATTTTTTATAGATATATTAATGGCCTAATATATGAAATCCAGGATGAAATCAACATGATGACAGTAGGGAAAGTGGAGGATGCTTATCATATTGCACTGAAGGAAGAGGAGAAGTTGGGAAGAAAACAGAGCCAGTGAAGTAGAGGAAGAAATCTAAATAGAGCCAAGGAAATTGTCCATGATAAGTCATAGAAGCCCAAGGTTGATACTAGAAAACCAAATAATCACCTAGAAAGAGGAGGTAGTTCCCGAGGGAGACAATATGGTGGAATAATTTTTTTTCC
Organism: Picea glauca; assembly: GCA_000966675.3. Taxonomy (NCBI): domain Eukaryota; kingdom Viridiplantae; phylum Streptophyta; class Pinopsida; order Pinales; family Pinaceae; genus Picea; species Picea glauca. The sequence goes on from JZKD02S1814488.1 coordinate 94,498, forward strand.
TCAAGGAAGAGGAGGATAAGTGAAGTGTTATTCCTGTGGAAATACATGACACATGTCTTGGGAATGTCTGGACAGAAATAAAGAAGGAGGAGGTGAATCTTACATTTTGGAAGTGCAGAAGCATAATGTTGAAGCAGTAGTTGGAGAAAATCATAAATCTCTAGTGATGAAGAAGGTTCTCTTGAAGACAAACCCAGAGGTTGAAAAACCAATGTAGAGGAATAGTTTGTTCAAAACTGCTTGCAATACTAAAGAATGAGTATGGAAAGTGATAATTGACAGTGGGAGCATTGATAACTTAGTATCCATAGAGATGGTGGAGAAATTGAACCTAGAGACAAATGCACATCTGAGTCCGTATAGAGTCTCATGGTTGTAGAAAGGACACTAGGTAACGATAACTAAACAATACCTAGTTTAATTTAAGATAGGAGGATATAGAGATGATATTTTGTGTGATGTGATTCCCATGGATGTATGTCACGTTTTGTTGGGGAGACCATGGAAGTATGAAAACAATGTCATTCACAATGGGAGAAAAAATACTTATACTTTGGAGAAGAATGGTAGGACACACATGTTGCTTCCAATTGAGGAAAAGAAAGTAAAGGAAGAAGCGAAGACAAGTATACTTCTCATGAGTGGGAAGGAACTCCTGAGTGAAGTTAAGAAGGAACAGGAGATGCATTTTGTTGTGGTAAGTAAGTCAAGAGTTTTCCTTACAAGCACTTCTATGGATGATATGCCTAAATAAGTTCAGGAGTTGTTAGATAATTTTTTTGACATAGTAGTGGATGAGTTAACGAACTAATTACCACCCATCAGAGTATCAACCATCACATTGATCTAGTACTAGGAGAAAGTATACCAAGCAAAGCAGTGTGCGTATTGAGACCTTAAGAGAATGAGTAGGTAAAGAGAAAATTCCAGGATTTGATGGACAAAGGTTTGGTTAAAGAAATCTTGAGTCCATGCACAGTACCAACTGTGTTGATATCGAAAAAGGATGGAGGATGGAGAATGTGTACAGACTCAAGAGCAATAAACAAGATCACCATCAGGTACATATTTCCTTTACCAAGGATGGATGACTTAATGGATTGTTTAAGTGGAGAAAATTATTTTTCAAAGATAGATATGAAGAGTGGATATTACCAGATAAGAATGAGGGAAGGTGATGAGTGGAAAAAAACCCTAAAAACAAATGAAGAGTTGTATGAATGGCTTCTTATTCTGTTTGGATTAAAAAATTCCTTGAGTACTTTTATGAGGATGATGAATGAGGTAGTGAAATATTTTATTGAAAATTTTGTGATTGTGTATCTAGATGATATATTAGTCTTCAGTAAAATTGAAGAAGAGCATTTGAGACACCTAACATTAGTGATTAGGAGAATGCCATGGGAGAAGTTGTTGATAAATCTCAATAAATCCTCTTTAATGAAGACATAATTCATTTAATTGGGTTTTGTGATCTCTTCAAATGAATTGCATATGGATCCATATAAGGTGAGAGAAATCAGAGAATGGTCATCACTGGGGAGCATATTTGAGGTGAGAATATTTCATATATTAGTGAGTTTCTATAGGAAGTTCATAAAAAAATTCAGTGGCATTTGTACACCAATGATGGATACAATGAAGAAGAGACACAAGTATTTTAAGTGGATAGAAGAAGATGAGAAACTCTTATGGATATTGAAGGAGAAGATAAGAGAACAATCGATTATGGTCTTTCCAAATTTCAGGAAGACATTTCAGGTAAGATGTGATGTTAGTGGAGTTGCAATTGGAGCAGTCTTGAGCCAAGATAATAGACATGTTTCATATTTCAATGAGAATCTGAATGACACTAAGAGAAATTACTCCACATAGGATAAAGAGCTTTATGCAATAATTCAAGCCTTGAAGAAATGGAGGCACTACCTTATTCCAAAAGAGTTTGTTTTGTATAGTGATAATCAAGCTTTACAATTCATAAACAAATAGGAGAAGTTAAATAAAAGACATTCTAAGTGGATAGATTTTATGCAAAATTTCATTTTTGTCATTAAACATATTTATGGTAATGGTAACAAAGTTGTTGATGCATTGAGTAGGAGATGTCTGATTCTGCAGGAATTTCAAGTGAAAACCTTAGGGTTTGAGCACCTTAAGGAGATGTATTATGAAGATCCATATTTTAAAGAGGTGTATGAAGCATGTGAAAATCATATGCTAAGAGACAAAAGCGAGTGGATAGAGTATCTGATTCAATATGGATTGTTGTTTAAAGGTTGTCAGTTGTGCATACCAACATGCCTGATGAGAGAGAATATGTTGAAGGAAAAACATAGTGGACGTCCAACAAGAGATTTTTCCCATGACAAGACATTCACACAGTTGAGAAATTCATACTATTGGCCAGTTATGAGGGTAGAAGTGAAGAAATTTGTAAACATATGTAATATTTTCTAGTATGAAAAAGGAAAGAGACAGGACACTGGATTGTATCAAACATTTCTTATTCCAGATAGGCCTTGAGATGTAATAAGCATGGATTTTATGTTGGTATTTCCAAGGACAAAAAGAGGAAGTGATTCCATATTTATGGTAGTCGATAGATTATCATAGATGGCACACTTTATCCCATGCCAAAAAACTAATGGTGCAATGCACATTGCAAATTTGTTTTTCAAGGAAGTTGTGAGACTCCATGGGTTTACTAAGAGTATTGTCTCTGACATAGACAGTCAATTTGTTGGTAATTTTTGGAGAAAATTGTGGAAGAAGATGGGGACAAAACTATATTTTACTTCAGCATATCACCCTCAAATGGATGGACAGACTGAGTTAGTAAATAAGAGTTTAGGAAATTTGTTGAGGAGTTTGGTTAGTGAACATCGTAGCCGATGGGATCAAATTCCTTCACAAGAAGATTTTTCATACAATGAATCACCAAATCGAATTACAGGAAAGATCCCATTTCAGACAGTATATGAGATGAATCCAAGAGGAGTATCATATTTTAGATATCTAGAGAAGAAGGAATTCAAAAGTGTTGGAGCAGAAAAATTCACTGTAGAAATGCAAAAGCTTCATAATCAGATCAAATAGAAGTTGTGGAACAGTAGCAGAGAATACAAACACAGAGTTGGTCATCATAGGAGAAAACATCAATTTGAAGTGGGAGATCAAGTTCTAGCACATATTAGGAAGGAAAGGTTCCCAAGGGGAACATATAACAAACTGAAGTTGAAGAAGATATGACCATGCAAAATCCTAAGGAAATTTGATGAAAATACTTATGAGGTAGAGCCTCCAGAAGATGTGGGTATATCACCCATATTCAACATTTCAGACTTGTATCCTTACAAGGAATATGACAAAGGATCAAAATATCATAAATAAATCCAGTGGAAGAAGCAGATGCATGTAGCAGAAAAGCCACAGATGGCGAAGATCATAGATCATCGAATTCGTAAGAAGACTAGGGGAAAGATTTATTTTGAGTATTTGGTAAAATGGAAAGGACAGCCAATAGAAGATGAAAGTTGGGTAATGAAGAAGATATTCAAAATAATGGAAATTTAGTGCAGGAGCTCATGGACAAGAGTCCATGAGTTTTTGTCCAAAGGAGTATAATGCAAGAGAATTATCTTCAAGCACAAGTGGAAGACATCTAAGTGCACTAGTGTGCATTTTGAAGTGATGATTTTTAATTTAAGAAGGGAATATCATGAGATATCTTGAAAATATTGTAATCTAAGAACATGTTAAATGTTTAAGAGTTGATCCATTGCATGAGATCAATGGGGAATGCATTTTCCTTTAATGTAGTATATTGTAGTACAGATTTGAAACATTTTTTCTTATCTGTCTGTCTCAAATATTTATTGTAATAAATCCTTAGCAGTTGAAAGATTTAATTTCAATAGGATAGCACTAAGTTAGTTAGAGGGAAAATATCTAGGAGATCTTGTGTATAAAAAAATGTATTGTTTCCCAAACGAGGCTGCTGAATTTTAGTTGAGAGTTGCTGAAGATTATTGTAGAGGTTGTTGTTGTAATTTAGCTGAGAGTATTCTAGCTAAGATTTGTTGGGTTGAAGAAAAGCATTTCATGAGCCCATGTACATATAATCTAAATGAATATAACAAAGAAGTGTTGATCCACATGTATGGTGTTGTTTTTACTATGTCTATCTGAATGAATGAATGGTAGGCTTTTTGTTTAATTGCAATTCTTTGTTATTATTTTTTCTTATATTACGAATGAATTTACATGGTTGAATGTATGAATCTATGAGATATTAGACAAGTTTCAATTGTTTCTCTTCTATGAGCCTATGAAAGTAGTGCATAGTGTCTGCAAGGTGTGCATTGAAATAGTTTTTTTCGACTTAGAAGCTCAAAAGAGATAACATGAAACTTTGGTTTGCAAGGAGTGCATAAGTGTCTGCAAAGTGTGCGTTGACGGGGTTTGTTTTGATTCAAAAGTTTAGGAGGGATATCTTGAAGGTGTGCGTAGGAGGAAACACACTTAGAGTCATATTGTTTAGGACGAACAATTGAGTCATGAAAGGACTATTGCAAGTAGTGCACAGTCGCCCATCAAGAGTCAAGTTGAAGGAATTTTTTGCAAGTTGTGCATAGGGTCGATACTTGATTAACTATTGAAGGAGTCATTCTGAGAACTTCAAAGTGTCGAGTAGGAACAAATCCAGGAGAGATAACTTGGATCTTTTTATGAAAAGAGTGCATATTGTCTGCAAGGAGTGCGTGACAAATTATTTTGAATCAAAAGCTCACGAGGAGTAACTTAACTCTATTTGCAGAGGATTTTAAGAAAATGTTGCAAGGTGTGCACATTTGAGCATAAATAAGCTAGGTCGTGGAAGAAGACTTGCTGCAAGACGTGGACAGAGTCAAAATTGGACTAAGTGTCGAAGAAAAATTTCAGAGGAGGCCAATGGTTCGAAGGAAAAACAATCTTAGAGGAGATAATGGGGAGAAATATTCAATAGGGAGGATCCCTTTAAGATTTCACAAAAATAGCGAGAAATATTTGTTCAAGACGAAGTGAAATCACTCCAGACCATAGAGGTTAGTTGTGGAGTCATTCGACACTTTGTGGCTCGAAGGCTTGGAAGTGTTGTAAGATTGGGGGTCGTTGAAGTCGTGAAGTCGTGAAGTGATTCTAGTCGTTGGCTTCAAGGAGGATACATGGCAGTGGATTGGAGATTTTTGGAGATAGAGCTCGAAAAAATTGTGTCGAGCAAGTGAAATCTTCGCAAAGTCATGAAGGTGAGGTAGTATGGATCTTCGGATCCAAGAGGACACATGACATAGATCCATGTGTTTTTTCGTAAACACGTTTTGGATGAAAATGAGGGTGGAGGTCACAAAACCACTGAAGCGCGAAGTTACAAAGAGGGTTGGCCTGAGGTTATATCCCATGGTCAGATTAGAAGAACAACCTAGCAAGTGGAGCTAGAGCCCACCGGTTAAAGTTATCAAAGGTGTCAGGAAACGATTGTGCAGGTAATTCAAACCTGTGAGGTAACAATTGGGGGCCTATGTAATTTGTTCTAGGGTCTGCCAGAGGCTCAAAAATATTATTCGACTTAAGTGTTTCAAAGATCCTTGACAGGGAGGTCATAGAACCCTTAGGAGAGAACGGGGGGGCTGCATCAAGCTCTCTCATTTTTATTAAACTTGAGCATATTGAATATCTACAAGTGGCTAAGGTAACCAAAGGATATCTAAGAATAATTTCAGAGGGAAGGTGAAGTAAAGAAGGCCGAAATTCAAGGGAGAATAAATTATTTTGATGATTCTTTCTAAGGTATGTTATTTATAGCTCATCTCACTATTTTCCTAATAAATTGTTTTCTAGAATGATTCAGACAGTGAAATTGGTAGGTTGTTGAGGAAACATATCCAAGTATCATTGATACAAATTTAGGCTTGTGGGTCGTTATATTTTTGGAGTTACACTCTGTGGAAAATAGGGTTTGTGGGTAGTCTTGAAACTAGTCTAAAACAATTGTTTGGGTAAGAACGTCATAAATTCTTCATAACATATACAATTTAGTAAGAAAAAATGTATTGGTTAGAGTACATTATGTATTATTTTTTGTACAAATTTCAGATCCATACAACAAATATTCTATGCAGGGAATGCTCTACACGTTCACACTCTAGAATAAGCCATAATTTAATAAGGTATGGAATTTTTACTCTAACTCCTTTTCTTAGAGGATCCAAGTAGTGATACCTGGAGGAATTGCATAAAAGACATTGAAGAACATTTTGGACTATTTTCATATATTTATTCATTACAGGTACACAGCTATGATGATTGCAAGTTAGGGTTTTTGACTAATCCAAAATTAGTCATGTGAGACTAAAGTAAAGTTTGATGAAAATGCTACTCTCTTGTTGTTAAAGTTAAGTAAGGTTTCTAGGTATGTGATAATATACTCCAGGTCTGTACAGAGTTACAAATCAGATTTGGATGATGAAATTGATGACGGATTTTGGTTGAGGTACATGTTGGGTACATTGTTGATACAAGAAGTTGATGAGTTGGCACATACATGAGGTGTATAGTTGATGATGTTGGTACATCTTGATGATTCATAGCTGATGCATGATTGGTACATACTTGGTACATGTTTGGAGGAACTTGTTAGTATTATTGTTGACACATGGTTTATGAATGATGTAGCATACTTGTCTTGATATATTATTAGAAGAACATATTGATCTTGGTGATGATTATGAGTTGTTGTGTTATGCTTGGTTGATGCACATCTTTGAGATATGATTTGGTTGATATTGATATTGGTGAGTAGATATGATTTGGTTGATACCATTGATGAGACAAGTTGTTGTGATAGGTTTTTTGGACAGGTTCTTGTGACAGGTTATTTGTATAGGTTTGGTGCATGGTTGATGCACTTGTTCATGGTACAGGTTGATTGCAAGTTGTTTGGTATAGGTTGGTGCATGGTTAATGTACTTATTTATGGTACATGTTGATTACAAGTTGAGGTATAGGTTGATGCATGGTTGATGCATGGTTCAGGTTATTGGTACAAGTTGGTTGGTTGAAGGTTAGTGGTACAGGTTGTTACAGTGGTATATCTCATAGTGATAGTGTGACAATGGTTCTATCATTCTACTTCTATGTCAGTGTAGTTGGACGGGGTAAGGCCAGGTGGTTTTATCCACCTTCTAGTTGTAGCCAGAAAACATAGGGGGTTGTAGCCTCCTTCTGGTTGTAGCTATAAAATTGGGGATTTGGAGCTTCCCTCAGGTTGTATCCTGAGAAAATACGGGGTTGGAGCCTCCTTCCAATTGCATTTGAAAAACAAAGGAAGTTGGTGCTTTCAATGAATGTAATTCTTAAAGACATAAGAAAAAACATTATGTGGTTTTTCTCGCTTTGGGTTTCCACATAAAAACACTGGTGTAGTGTGTATGTGTATGATTGCTCATTTGTTCATTGCTTATTTACTTTGAAACTATTGGACGATAATTCTACATTGATACAACACTTGCATTTGTGGTTAAAAAGGATTGAATTACCCTATTATTGATTCACCCCCCCTCTAAGTAATCCAACAAAAGGCCCAATAATTTATAATAGAAAAGGAGAATTTATTCCATCTATTCACATTCCCACTTGATGTCCCCATGGCATCAATAAAAATAAATTCCCAATTCCTAAGAAGTTTAGAGAGTTCCTAAGTGATTTTCTCCCCATACAACATTATATATTGTAGAATAATAATATAAGGTATGATATTATCATCTAATCCCTTTACAACCAATTTCTTTAAGGGGTTTTCAGTCCTTCTACTATTGAGGATTAGAAAAATAATTTGGAACCCTCGAAAGTGGAATTTTCTATAAGATACCCAATTAAGTATAGTTGTTTCCCACACCTAAATTATTAGGCTGGTTGTCCCTTGGCCATATATAGGAAATATTTCCTTCCCATTTTATTGGGTTTGGTAATTTTCTCTTTAAAAAATTCTAAAAATCCCCACCACCTTCCCTAGAAAAAAAATGTTCCTTTTCTTCTAGGTCTTAAAATTTATTTAACCAGTTCGAAGGGAATAAATTCCTCTATTCCATTTACATTTGAAGATAATAATAGACTATGGTTTGCAGTGGAATCTTCTAGATCTTGTTCAACATACACACCCTCTACAATTATACGAACAAGCATGAGAGGTGGTGGGTTGGGTTTTTTTATGTAGATCAAAATGAGTAGAAAATAACTCAAGGATTTTAGTTCTTTGGATCCAATTTCATTTCATCATGACCCAAAAAAGAGAAAATTCCAAGGAAATTCTTTTATTCATCGAGTCAGATTGGTGAATCTTACCGAGAAATGTTTGGTTGTCATTATCCATGTCCTAATCAGGTTCTTTGACTTGCCTATTGTTTTTGTTATAAGAATATATATAAACACTCCTATTCAAAGGTATTATGAGGTCACATGAAGCCATACATATTATTTCCTACTTGTGGTATATACCATTTCGATTTCCAATTCCTTTGGACATATCAAATGTTTCCTCGATGCACATTGCTTCTTCATACTCAAATAATTTAAATAAATAAAAAGGTGTTTATAATAGTGGTAGCGTATGCATATGCAATTTATCCCTTCATATTCCACATTGAAATTGAAAAGATCAACTCCCCTTATAATATTTATTGACTCTAGTAGACATTATCTCACCTCGAATCCTACCAATATTTGAGCCATGGCATGATACCCAGTATGTTGGAATGATAAGTCTATTTTGTAACAAGTACCTAAAAATTTACCATTTTTTTAATATCTCCTTGTACCACAAACTCAATGGAAATCCTAGAATATGAATCCATACTAGAATATTTTCTAGGCTATCCAACCAACCATCAAATTCTATGTTGATAAAATCATGAATTTGGGTAACACTTTTGTGAGAATCGGTTTCCAAAATTTCTACTAACATTGTTTGGGTTGAACTAATAATTCTTTCGACTGAAAGCCACATCTTTTTAGTTGAAATATTTTTCGGCCAAACCATTGAGCATCAAATAAAATGGTACTAGGACAATGGCCTCAACTATCGTGTACCATATTAGCCGAACGATTTTTTCCTGGTAAATCTTTTCAGTCGAAAGAGTCTTTCGGCCGAAATGATTGGTTGGCTGAACGTTTTTTCGGCCGAAATAACCTTTCGACTAAAAAATCATTTATATATTACCCACACATTGCTCACCTCATAATTTACCTAAACTTGTGATGTTGATAGTTGATAGTTATGGATAGTTGTAGACAGTTGTGGATAGTTGATAATTGTGATAGTTGATAGTTGTGGGCAGACGTTGGTGCTGGCGGATGTAGATGTGGGCAGAATTTGGTACTAGCGAACGTAGCTGTAGGCGAACATTGGTGCTAGAAGACGTAGTTGTGGGCCGACGTTGATGGTTGGTGCTGGAGATTGTAGCTGCATGTGGTTGTTGTTGGTCTAGGTATGTTGTTCAATTTGTTTTACATTTGTTTTTAGTGTTATGTTCCATTTCTTTAAGAAGGGGGATCGAGATCCCAACTTCCAGTGATGGGGAAATATTTTTTTTCTTATTTGGTCAGCCCAAAAAACAAAAAAAAAATCCTTTACTAAAAACAAGATGCATAGAGAGGGCCCCACCACTAGCTAAAAATTCATCTTGATCCAATTCTTCAATTCCTGATTAGTCATTCTCTTCTGAGGAAAGCATTCACTATTAGATGATCCTCCATTTTCACAATATCGTTGAGTTTAGTTTTTCCACCTGAGTTCAAGATAATGACCTCCTATGTATTTTTGATACATTTACATTTGTTTTTATTTATTAATCCCTCCTAATATTGAATCTGTACCACCTTTGATCTCGAATATTGGTCAATAATTAGTAATTTTTATCCAACATTCTTCCTAGAAAACCAAAAATGAAAACATAATCATGTCAGTCAATCATATAATTGCAAAGGAAATAAATTACTTGAAAAGTGGAATTCAATGTTTTTTTAGATTCATACCTAGAGTGAAATAAACCACCATCCTCCTATGTCCCTACAATCAAGGTTGATGTATCCATAATATCAAGTTTGTAACTCCAAGCACAAGAAAATACAAATAATACGTTATGGCTCTGGGATTGATCACCAAGAATTTATGTCACGAAGTTCCTCATTTGTATTAATGTCTTGGCACCCTGTAAACTTATTCACTATGAAAAATAACCAAAAATCACTATAGTGGCATCCTTTAGGGATATGGACCCCAGATGGTGTAGCTTGGTGGATTCTTACAATGCATACACATGACCTAAAATAGGGATAGACTATACCACTTCATGTTCCAATGGATTATCAGTGAAGTTGATAAATTCCTCCTCATATCCCATTTTGTCTTCCATATATTCTAAGTTTGGCATCGGTGATGACATGTTCACCCTACACCCACCTTGGGTGCTCCTACAAAAAATGTGCTTGTTAGACAGAAATATTGTCATTTAATTCCATTGTAGTATTTTCCTAACTATTTAATTTGTCAATCCAAGGTTCGTAGTCTTACAACGAACACACACTATATATGCAGGACTGAAGTAGAAATAATATAATCTAAATTGTTGAAATGAAATTAATCTAAGAAGGCATCGGAATTGCATAAGGGAAAAACAATACAACATGTGAAGAGTTGAACGACAAATGACATATGTGAGCTCACACAATATATCAATCTCAAATTATATTACAAGGGTCAAATGACAAAGAATGAAAGAGTAACAAAGCTAATAATCAAAGCGAAGAATCCCCTTCTCCTAATTACAAGACCAAATTATGAATTACATGATCAATTATGAATAACATGATGTCTAACTCCCCCCAATGAATAATCAATTATGAACACTCTCTTATATACATGAAAGTCTTGAAGAGTTTCATAATTATAGATCCACTATTCTCTCAACTTATTCCTTCAAATCCTCCACACATATCTTGGATAAGATATCCTATCAAAATCTCCATGATCTTGTCCTTTGAATATTCTTGAATGATTGTCCCAAATATTCTTCAAATCTTCAAAGCTTCAAGATGAAATTCGAATTTGAGGCTAGGTGGTAATATTTGACTTTGTTGAAATCTTCACATATGCCTGCACACATCATCAAACTCATCTAACCTTGATATATAATGAAAATATGTTATTTTTCTAATATTTAATCATAAATTCACTTATAATACTAAAATGAATAAAGTGGAAAATAATAAGGTGAAACCCACATATATTTATGAAAATGGTAGGATGAAAGGTTAATGGGATGATGAAATGTAAGGAATAATGAAGGGAAAGGTGGATGAAAATAGGACATTTCTAAGGCTCAACATACCCCCCAACTCAACTTGTTGCATGTCCTCATGCAACCATGCATGGATCCTCTTAAGAACTTTTGGCATTTAAACTATGGCTTTGATTGATTGTGTCCTTTTAATAAGGAGTATTTCTAGGATTTGACATACAAGAGTAGCAGCATGTAAAATACATGTGTAACAACATGTAATACATGTGTAACAACATGTGAAATTATCTTATGGTTGGCTCTTGTGTGACAACCATGAATACAAAAGATGTTGGTTCTTGTGTTAACAACATTCATTTCTGTTATTGATTTTCTTGCTACAATAATTTAGCCATGTACTCACTGGAAATAATAAGCTATCAATCTGCATAAGAGAGCATTATTGAGTATAAGAAATCCTTTTCTTTATCTTTATGAATCATGCCAATATGTGTATCAATCAAAATGCAACAAAGTGTCGTTGGAAAAGAAAATTTGGTAAACAGTAAATGAGATGAAAAATGGAGTGATAATAGTGGAAAAATGGAATGCTGATAGTGAATAGGTAGTCAATATATTCCCCCCCCACAACTAAATTGGTTGCATGAAATCATGCAACTTAGTGTAGATCATGGTCGAAGGAAAGAGAGAATGGTGAGGAAATTTTCCAAAATATTCAAGTCGACATATAAGGAATTGTGTGATTAAAGCTTAGAAAACAACATACCTCCACTTACCCAAAAAGTAGATGTAATTATTGCGTCTGCTAGATCAAGAAAACATTACTGGCATTGTAGCTGCAACTGTTGGAGAAAATATTATCTGACTGTGACTGATGAAATATAGAAGGTGTCACTACTGCAAGATCGGGAAAATAGAACTGCTAATGTTGCTTCTACTGTAACAGTATCATGGGAAGTGAAGGAATCTGAACTGCTGCTGCTGGATCATGAGAAATATGGAAGGCAGATAATATGGAACTATGGTATTGTTATAGATACATAATGAAATTGTTGCAACTACTAAGAGGATCATGAAAAAGTGTATAGTCTTCACCCGCTACAAAACCGATGGTACAGTTATCATCATGCGAATGAATGTGTCTATGTTGAGCATGAAGATAAATCATTGGATTACCAACCATTGATGAATGTCGTTAACCAATGCAAGACAAAATCACCAGTGATGTCAATGAATGTCAAGGTACCCGAGTACATCTTTCAAAGTGAGAATATATGGGCCGATGTCAAGCCACTTGCAATATCTAACGATCAAGGGAAATTGATGTATTCCCATGATTGTTAGCAAGAGAGCTTGCCATTAAGGAATTCAAGCCTCAAGGTACTAAAAAAGGAACTCTAGTCTATATCCCAAATAAGGTGTTGAGGTCGATGGGGCAAGACTGTTGAAAAGTGGGCCTTAAGGAATCCCACATCAGTCAACATGAGTTTATAAAAAGAGTGGTAGGACTATAGATGTAAAGATCTCAATAGAAACAAGGTTTGTGGAAAATAAATGTAATCATGGAAAGGGGGTTTGTCTTATTAAGAAGGAAAACTGGAAAGGAAAAAATGAACTGAAAAAGATAAGGGAAATGATGTATGAAACTCAGAAAAATAGGTGTGCGAAATCATCAAAGTTAAGGAAATGGAAGATGGCTTCAACATAGGATGATTAATCAGCTTTGAAGGAGAACTGGGATAGTGTTACTGTGTATCAACAAAATGTTATTGGGACAGTGTTGCATGAAATTTGGCAAAAGTTTTCTATGTATTAGCAAAATGTTGTTGTGTATTAGCAAAATGTTTCTGTGTAACAACAAACATCAGGATGCGCAATCTTTTTTTATGTAATAGCAAAATATTTCTGTGTAACAACAAAATATTTATGTGTAACATCTCCTTCAAGTTGTCTATCAAAGCATGTGTTCTTTGAAGAATTTTGTGATTCTTGAAAATCACTTCAGCAGAAAAGTGCGACTGTCCTCATTCCTGCAAAACTTAGTACAAATTCCTACATAAAAATTGTGATATTTGCGAAGAATGTATCATGCAAAACAGAAATAAGTACGAATGCAAGAAACTCATATAAATAAACTACGTTTTTATACTTGTTTTCCTTGCATACTTATTTGTCTGGGCTATATCAAATCTTCCCATGTGCATAATAATCAGTTTTTGAGAATTGTCACTAAAGTCCTGGAATAATAAATACGCTATTTGTCAAATTTACCCAAGAAATTAGTCAAGTTGCTCCATTGATTTTAATTTTTTTTCAAACACGTCCATTTGTGCTATCTGCAAACCACCGGGGATGAAATGTACATGTGATATAGGAACCACCCTCTTCCAACGGAGGTCTAGATATTGGATCTGTTGGTCAATGTGTTCCTCGTCTCTCCTTCTCAATGAACAAAAACTTATGAGTGCCAAGTATTAAAGTTTTTCTCCAGATCTATTGATGCCTATAGGCACAGGGTGAATGGGGAAGGAACAATGTCTATGTTGCCTTGAGCGATATAAAAATGAATATGAGAAAGAGTCAGAGAAAAATAAGAACATACTGGATGTATTAGAGTTCCCAAGGTAAGTGCTTCCTGTTATGCAAATATATCGATGGAAATCCATCAATGAACATCCTCCATCATTGAACATCAAACAGACTGCCCACTCCACTGCACATAGAGTACCTTCTCACTATCTTTCAAACAAAGGAATTCCTGTTACAAATGCATCCCATGCACCTTTTCTTCACCAGCAATCCTAACTCAGTCAAATGAACCAAATCGGCATAAACTCCCATCTTTCTACATATTGGGCACCTAGCACATTGATCGGCCACTTTCAGCCCTTCAATTGTTGGTATTGATGCCGTTGTGCACACATAAATGTTGCAAAAAACATGTCCACATCCCAATGTAACATGATCAAACACTGTATCCAAACAAATAGGGCATGTCAAGTTAAACTCCAATTTCATAGAATCATGTAATAAGCATTTAATAATAGGATCACTGCCAGTAAATTCGCATGAGCATTCATGAAAAATTTCACAAATATGTCGATGCTCTGAATCTCTTGTATTGATCTGAAACATAATCAATTCAATTAACCATGGAGACTTCAATAGCTCTATGTTCTTGATCTGTAACTTTGTATTGAAGTTCCGACCATTGACTGAGCTATGTATTTTGTCATACTTTTAAGAATCTTTCAAATCACAATGGCATTCATGGCCACATAGCTGACTAAGTGTCAGCCTTCTTAGATCATTGCCTCATGATCATCGACAAATAAATGTTTAATACACCGGAGATATCTTTGAAAACCAGAAGCAAGATGCAGATGCAACATACGTCTGACATGGTAACTGAGGCAACCCACTACAACAGATACTTCTTTTGTAAGATCATAAAAGAAAATTCTGTCACAACAGATTGGGCCAATCACCCATCAATCAAACATATCGACCATTGCATGGTGGCATGAAAAAAATGGGTTGTCTTCCCTTTTCTCCATTAAATAGTTTAGCTTGTGTAGTACAAGTTGCACATCAGTCACTCTATCATGAAAGAGAACACCAGAATAGTCATCTATTGTTGAACATCTTTTGGGATATCAGCTAAAATAGGTCCCGACCTCCTAGATGCTGCGAGATAAAAGGCTTCTTTGAGGACTCGGGGGATATCATCAATATCCATGATTGTGGACTATTATAGCCATAGTCACCTCCATAGTGGTGGCTACCCTCCACAATGGTAGCTACCCTCAGACATTTAATTAACAATCATTCAATGTTGGCAATTTGCGATGAAAATGATACTCAATTTGACACCTTTGAAAATCCAATGTGCACGTGCAAAATGATTTGAAGACGTTGTCCTATACATTAGTATTTGATTGCAATTCATAATTCATATTTTCCTTCCAAAACATCGTCTGAGAAGCCATGATTATTACACTTGGAGGTTTGAGCAGTTTGAGCTGGTTTGTTTGCGATGGTTGGTGTAGCCTAAAAAAATCGTGAATGTATTACATGGCGAGCAAGAATACTGCCCAGGTTAACATATTGGCAGTTGTCTTGTGGCTTGAAGAAAACCCATTTCTTAAACTTGCTCAAACATTATTCGCCATCTGTCATAAGTGCCAAAAATTATAAAAGGCAAATATGATGTGGAATCCATCCCCAAAATGATTACGATTATTGACACCAAAACCAGACGGGAAGGTAGCCACTTGACACATAGCTTCATAAAATAAAATAATGGTAATTTCTTGATCGGGCATGATATTTAATGTTAGTTGCAACCTCTGAAGCTTCTTTGGTTGTAGGATGAGCCACAGTTGGAAAAGAAGAAAGTTTTCCCATCAAAGAGTCATTGTCCTCAGTTGTTGGCACCATAACCCTGGTCTATGCTTCTACTGGAATGGATCCAATAATCAAAGACTTCTGAAGGAAATGCAACTCAAAAATCCTCTTTGATCTTCATAGAAATGATCCAAAAATAAATGTGGCGATGGTGCATTAAAGTTGATAAAACTGAATGTCAAGAGGACTGAGATCTATGAAATCTTACTCACAGATTTTCAAGATTCACTACCGCTGTGAAGGGAGAAAATCGATACACCGAAAAATCATTATAGAGATATGCGTTTGAGGAGTTACTATCAAACACAACAAGCTCTAATTGATCAAGTAAACTAATGACTGGTGAGCTTTGTTGAGGCTTCAGAGAAATTATGTGAAATTTACTTTGTTGAATAATCTCATTTTGTGTCATCTCATGAACTTCAAATGTTGTCTGTAGTACTTGGAGACCTAACTCCATGCTCCCTACCAATCCCTCAAAAATGATAGAGTGTGCTGCAAAATCCATCTTTGCAGCTGCAAAAGATTCAAGCAATGCAAAACCAATCCAGACAATACTTGGTATAATATGGTATCATTCAAAAACTGCTATATTGAACCGCTTGCAACAATGCTTTCTCAACATCTTTTGTAGTGTGCAAATACTGCTCTTACAACATCTGGAAGCCACCTACCATCACTGCAAACCATCTGTAATAGTTCAAGATCCATGCTTCCAAGGGTTTCCATTCCAAAGATTTAAGTCAGAACTAGATTGTAGCCCTGTTGTGAAAGGCACCTTCGCAATAACCCTTCGAGCTCTTGAAATAGATTCAACGCTACAGGACCAGGGAGTTTTGTTTGTTGTCTACAGCTAGCTTGACTTGAAGATGGAAAATATTTGGAATCATTGTTGAGAGACTGCTTTTCTGATACAATTAAATCTATTATGGCTCTAGTTGTAGCCATGCATGCAGCTTATTCCCATCCAAACATTTCCATCTAAAGGTCACAACTCATCTAAAAAATTGGGCATACAACTCTGATAATAGAGGAAGAAGATACAGAAAAAAAAAGTGAAATAATCTAAGCACTCCTTCAAGAGAGAAGCATGCTGCAACAACATATGTGGATACTACTGAAAACCCAATCCATTTTATTTTTTTGCAATCAAAGTCGATTCGGTTGGTCAGGATCAAGATTCATTCAGAAAATCAAAGAGATAAACGACAGTCTACACATAATTTCCAAATAATTTGGAGACTAGGCGTTAGGGAATGGATATTGCAGGTGTGGCATGGGCAGTGAAACTTCAATCAAAAGTTCTGGAGATAATTCAGACCGCAAAAGGATTCAACAATAGTGCAGGGTGAAGGAGAAAAATAGATCGAAGGATAAATGCACTCTTAAGATTTCTTGTCTTTCTCAGTAATGTGTTCTCAGTACAATAGGTTTGGGGCATCATATGATTAATACTCATGTCATATCCAGTGTATTATTTTTGTTTTGTTTTATTTTATCCTAACTCCATTGTTGTTTTATTGTTGCAGATCTGCAAATTTATTCAATCTCTGTTATAGAAAAAATGTCACTGTTTCAACAAGTAAAATTTCGCTATAACAAGCATGTAAAATTTCATTGTACTAGCAAGTTGTAACAACATGTCAAATTTTCACTGTATCAGCATGCTGTAACATCCTATAAAAAAAAAATCATTGTATCAACATGCTGTAACAACATGTAAAATTTGTGTTGTTTGAGCATAGAAAAGTTTTGTTTTTTATTGTGTTTACTGTTAAGCATGTTTGCAAGAACATTCATTCATGAAATCCAAATCAACTCTATTTTCTGATCCTCACAATTGCACGAAGCACGGAGGAGAGCATACTTATTTAAAAAAAATTAGAGAAAAAATGTTGTCTTATTCGTTAGCCTACCTACTCTATGCTAACTGAAACTTAAAGATTAGTTATGTGTAGTCAAAATTCCAATGGAGCCAAGAACACAATAGTAACAAAAATATATTCATATGCAATTTTTCAAATTAAAGATGGAAATTTACAAGAATAGACGAATTTTGTTGTTGTAACGGTAAACTAACTAAGAAATCAAATTTATCTAATTGAGTGCTTACCTGGAACCATTGT
The DNA here is from genome assembly GCA_000966675.3 of Picea glauca. NCBI lineage: Eukaryota > Viridiplantae > Streptophyta > Pinopsida > Pinales > Pinaceae > Picea > Picea glauca. The sequence goes on from JZKD02S1814488.1 coordinate 112,364, forward strand.
TCGATAATTCTTTCATAGGCACGTTTTTCCTCGCTCATATCTTGTTGTAACTCCTCTTCATCTTCCTCAATCTCCTGATTGAATTTTTTTTCGTCATCTAATGCGTAGGAGTCTTCAGATCTTGAATCCTCATTTGTTGTTGGAGTATTGGACTCTTTAATTGCTGTCAAGATCTCCTCTTCCAGTGAAGAGGAGATCCCAACTTTTGCGAGGATCTCAGTGATTAGTTCCAAGATGACACTCATTGTTAAAACATATTGAAAAAGGAGTTCTTAAAACACCCAAATCAAAATAAAAAACTGAAAATCATACTTGTTGAAACACATACTCTCCACAGTTGTGGAAAACACACTTGCTACAATTGAAATTCACACTTCTGAAAAATGAAATTTTAATAAATTTAAATTCACACTCTAGAGCTGGAAGGGATAACATGAGGAGTCTCCACTGAAGTAGCTGTTATGACCACTTACCAACCCATGAAAACACACTTGCCGAAAATCAAACTAAATCCATCGTGCTTCCCTGACAACGGCACCAAAATGTTAGGCGAAAATATTGTCATTTAATTCCATTGTAGTATTTACCCAAATATTTAATTTGTCAATCCAATGTTCATAGGCTTATGAATAACATGCACTATATATGTAGGAATGAAGTAGAAATAATCTAATCTAAATTGCTGAAATTAAATTAATCTAAGAAATCATCAAAATTGCATAAAGGAAAAACGATACAACATGTGAAGAGTTGAACGACAAATGACATATGTGAGATCACACAATATATCAATCTCAAATTATATTACAAGAGTCAAATGACAAAGCATGAAAGAGTAACAAAACGAAGAATCAAAGCGAAGAATTCCCTTCTCCTAATTACAAGACCAAATTATGAATTACATGATCAATTATGAATAACATGATGCATATCTCCCCCCCAATGAAGAGAGAACACTCTCTTATATACATAAAAGTACTGAAGAGTGTCATAATTACAGATCCACTATTGTCTCAACTTATTCCTTCAAATCCTCCACACATATCTTGGATAAGATATCCTATCAAAATATCCATGATCTTCTCCTTTGAATATGCTTGAATGATTGTCCCAAATATTCTTCAAATCTTCAAAGCTTGAATATGAAATTCGAATTTGAGGCTAGGTGGTAATATTTGACTTTGTTGAAATCTTCACATATGCATGCACACATCATCAAACTCATCCAACCTTGATATATAATGAAAATATTTTATTTTTCTAATATTTAATCATAAATTCACTTATAAGACTGAAATGAATAAAGTGGAAAATAATAAGGTGAAACCCACATATATTTATGAAAATGGTATGATGGAAGGTTGATGGGAGGATGAAATGTAAGGAATAATGAAGGGAAAGGTGGATGAAAATAGGACATTTTTGAGGCCCAACAGTGATATGAAAAACTTTTCCTCCATAAAAGAAAATTTGAATCAATGACCAACTCTATCTACTAAACCTTGGAGTAGGTGCAGTGAAACTACAACTCCTTATTATTTGAATTTGATAACCTTGTGGTATCTCCTTTCATTTTATTTTTTGATATTTATTATACAATTAATTAGGGTCTTGATTAGTAGGATAATGTTAGTGCTCAATGAACTAGACACTCAATATATTTATCTTAGTATACAACCAATTAACAAGTTCGAAATACCACTCATATCCAAGATGATATCTACAACATCAGTTGATGATATTAGGATGTATAAACAATGTTCACTTAGGATAAATCAAGTGCACTTTTTATTTAGATATGGATACACTGCTCCAAGCCATTATGATGCATTCAAGGTGTCTTCAAGATCTTGTTCTTCAAACATGCTTCCTTACTGCTCCATATGTTCATGAAGGTTTCTTCAAATTGTTCCATGGTGTTGATTCTCCTATCCGGGAGACCCTCATACCTTATTCTAGTAGAATCACCAAGAGTGGTTAGGAAACGTTCCATGACCTAATTTTCAACATCATCACCCACAATATTAAGTTGAAAGAAGGCCCAAAAGTTACTTATTTGTTCTTTAACAGTAATCCTATCATTACCAGAAAACTTGGGAAACCATTTTCTTTTGTACTTATAAAGAATCCATCGAGGGTAACCCAATATTTTACTCAATTCTAAGGGTCTGAAAATATCACCCAATACCCATGGATAATCCATGGTTGGTTTTTATGGAGTTTTCACTCAGTGGATTCACTAGATAATACTTCTAGGATCATGAAGGGAAGTGAGGGAATCACTCTCAGTGGAGTCACCAGGTAAGCTTGTAAGATAAGGGCTTCAGGAAAATCTCACATAAGATGTGTAATTGAGGAAAAATGACTCTAATCTCCTTATAAATGGTGGAAATTTTTTATCATGGGATTTATACATATGCCAAATCCCCAACACATGTCTCCAAATACATGTAACTATAGGATAACCCACCATTGTCACCTTAGTAGGAAATCCCCACATTTTAGGAATGTATGAGGTCCAATCCAAGGGATGCGTCTCTAATAACCTCAAGGGATTATATATCAAGGATGTGGTCAATCATAGGGTACCCTCGCTCTAGTTATCTAAGTCAAATGGTCCATGTATGTGAAATCGAGGCAAAAGAAGATTTTTTTGTACCTAATTGGAACAATAACAAGATAGCATATACAACAATTTCCAATTACTAGTATGATAAAATACATCAATAGAAAATAGAAAACATAGATATATCATGATTGGAGTATAATTGTGGCAAGATGACAGTTTATAACAACCAATAGTATTTTGTAACAACCACAATAAATTCAACTCAAAATTACATGAGAATACAGTGAAAACTTAGCATTTATCAAGTAGATCATTTAGTATTGATCCCAAAAAATTTATCATTATGTTATTTAGTAATTAGAGTTAGTTATGCAACAAATTATAGCAGTTAGAATGGATGTAGAAAATATTTACAACAATAACAAGATAATTAGTAAATTAAGCTAGACTAGGGTTAGGAAAGGTTAGTAAAATCCTTAGAGAGTAAAGTTTGAGAGTTGGTTTGATCAAATCCTTCACAAGAAAGAGAGAGAAAGTAAAATAGTTCCTTTTGGGGCTATGAAGTCATTTAGAACAATAATATAACTTGGAGAAATAATGATGATAATAATTTCCTAAGGATGATGAGATGAAGTTGAGGTGCTAGAATCTTATGGCCTCAAGTTTCAAGTCTCAAAAGATGAATTTTGCTAGAGAACAAACTCTTTTGGGATATAACAAATTCTTCTTCTTTCTTAGAATCTTGAAATATATAGAAACAAGTTTCTATAACAAAAATCCTAAATTTATAGCACTTTAGGGATTTAGGATCCTACTCTATGCAATAGTCTCTTGACAATTAAATAGGTGGAATGATCTAGATAGAGGAGGAATCACCTTATTCTCCTCTACTAGGGTTTTAAGGAAGCAATATCAAAATCTTCAATATGAACAAGTAAAATTTACCATAAAAATTCAATTCATGAAATGAAATTGCACCTTTTACTTACTTCACCAAGAATAATCAAGCACAAACCATAGTTGTATAAATTTTCTACCAAAAATAAGTCAAGAAACATCCACAAGTTTTTCTCCAAGAGATAGTGCACTAGTAAATCAACCAATGTTGCCCAAGAGGGAGAAAATTTCAGTCCTCCTCTTGTAAAAGAGGAATTTGTTATTTTAAATTGAAATTCTATGATGTGTATTTATATCACCTCTTTGGCCTAAAATGACAAGTTTAAAATATAATAGGGATAACCTCAAGAATTTTTCCTTATAATTACAAAATTCAAATTTTACATAAAATAACCCTAAAAAGGGTGACATTATTCTACATCGAGGTGACTTTGAGGTGGAAGTGTGAAAATATAGACATTCAAAGGCCATTCATTATTCCCCATGTTCCAAAACATCACATCATAACCCTCACTAGAAAATTCGGATAATTTTGCGACAACTATTTTGATGCTCTTGTGACGTTATGTCATGGATATTTCGACGAATCTTGAGTCTCCCAAACATCATTTAATGTGATGTGGCACATGCAATGAACCTGGATTAGTGTCACAAGAGAGATGAAAGTAGGGAAGTTGTCACGATTGCAACAAAAAAAGAAATACCGTCGCCAGAACGACTAAGTAAAGAAATCATTGAACGAGCAACAAAGTAGGGAAATCGTCGCAAATGAGACAATGTAGAGCTATCATCGCAAGTGCGACAATAAAGACAGATCATCGCACACTCGACAATATAGGAAAAGTAAGTAAAAAGTTTGTGACGAATCAACTTTCGAAGCAGTCATCGCAAGAGCGACGCACATAGGGTATATTGCGATGAAATTGCTATACAATTTTTTGTGATTTGTTTAGCAAGCTCGTCGCAATATTTGTACAAGTCTTCACAATTTCCATGAAAACAAGGTATATTTCCATGAAATTTTTGTGATTTGTATAGCAAGTGCGTCGCAAGATTTCTACGAGTCATCATAATTGAGACAAAAATAAGGTATATTTCCATGAAATTCCTATACCATTTTTTGTGATTTGTATATACAGTGCATCACAAGATTTATATGGTGAGTCAAAATTCTGATGACAAAGAATTATTTAAAAAAAAAAAAAAATGATTTTTGAGCAAAAAAATAAAACTTGATTTTTGAGCCAATTATAGAAGGTTCTATGATTGCAAACTAAAGAGGTCATACAATTGAAGTTGTTGGTTGGTTTGTGGAGTCAGTTGACTAACCCGACTATTGAAACTAACTATCTTCTTAAAACAATTACACAATTATATCAAAAAACAATACTCTAACTTCGATTTACATATTTAACATCTCCTTGGCCTCAAAGCCTTCTTTGTCCTAAAAAGGTGAGGAAAATAAGTGAAGCATGAACAAGTATGAACAAATTTATCGTTCTTTTCCATTTAACAAATTTCATATGTGCAATAAGTGAAGCATGAACAAGTACTTATGAAACATTTAAGCATGAAATTGGGTCGTTATGATAGCAATGAAATAGAGCATCATTGTAACAAGTTCCTAACCAATATAAGTTTGCATCCATTCAATAAGTATATGCCATGAAACAAATGAAGTGTCACTATTGTAAAGAGAGAATAAGGCAACAAGCTCAATGTAATAACTTTAGAAGAAATACAATGCTACCAGATTAGCAAATTTCATTATTATATGTCAAGGCACAAAAATTTTATCATTAACCAAACTTATCATTCATTCATTAAAACTCAAAAATTAATCTATTTCTCATCATACAATATAGATAAATTCTTTGGAACCATGATTGTAGAAAGAATCGACCCTCTCAACTAGAAAACAATATAAATGTTGCACTGTTTGGGTAGAGTTTTTGGGGTGGTTAGGGTAGGAATGTATCGTGATCAACCAACCAAGCCAAAGACATGCAAGCACCACAAAAAAATATGGTTAACAAACCTTCATACAATAGTGAAAGGAGGAAACGATTGGACTAATTACAATGTCCTTTATAATTCCTTAACATATTTTGGCTTCTTTTGGATGTGGAAAACAAGATGTCATAAAAACATTGCAAGACATCAACACTTTAATCACCATTGAAAGTGAATACTTCTACAGTTTTATGACAGTTGTGGATAGAGTTTTGGATAACACATAGGGGGTAATGTCAAGGATTGAAACTAGGTAATTTATCTCTCTTCAAAGTCATTTGGACACCAATGGAAATGAATATAATGAAATCCTCGAAACATTGGAAAAAGAGGAGGGTTACAAATAGCCCCGCACAACAATAAATCTCTATAGTAAAAGGAATACTAGAAAAATCCTAGAACAACAATAAAGAACATGCAATGATTTCACATTGAATGAGGTTGTTGGACCTTCCAATACATCCAATGATAGTTTATAATAACCTTGAACAAGACTTATTCAAAATGTTGCAATAAAATTTATTTTCAACCCTAGTTATGGTGTATTTATTTCGACCATTCCAAGCAAAGTATGCATTAGGGAACCCATAAAAGTGATCAATTTCTACTTAAATTAAAAATGATTTTCAAACCCTCTTGTGATAAACATATAGATGTTTCTTTGAGAAATAGTTAGCATGATTTGAACTAATATAAGTCAATGAGGCTCAATGCAATCTAGATTGAGGATAACACATTATGAAAACCTTTCCTAGTATTATCAAGGTGAACTGAAAGGTTGGCCAAGAAAAAGGATAGATCCATTAGAAATCCTACCTTAATGCATGAAAAATAACTTCAATGATCAAAGGGGTAAGCTTAGAGAACTTACCTTGAGAACCCTCCCAAGCAGATCATTCCACCCTTAATTATTTGACCTTCTAGCAGCCTTTTTATTCCAAAAACACCTTTAAAAGTTCTTATACAAACCTTGAAAATCATTAAACATTAACAAAGAAAAGAAATAGATTCTCAAACAAATATTAATCCAATTTTCTCATTAATATCCAATGGTTTTAAATGAGGGAGGAATCTTCCTTTTATAGGTGAAGAGCCTCCTCAAATACAATACGACACAATGTGCTAGCTAAATACTATGAGGTCAAAACCATTAACCCAGTCCATGGGAAAATACAACAAATCATCTAACAAATCCCTCAAAACCCTCCAAGAGATAAATGACCCTAAAGAATGGTCCAAATATAATAATAAATGCTACAAGTGTGGGCTAGAGGGAGAGAATAAATTAGGTGCACTCCTCAATAAAGGTGAAATTTCCCCATGAGAGGGTAAATGATTGAGTCAACATTGTCCAAATACTCCCAAAGATCCTCCAACCAACTCCCTCAAATGATGGAAAGGTCCAATTCTAGAATAACAAACGCAAGAAGATGACATTAACTCTCACATGTGTGAATCATCCAAGTAAAAAAGTCAAGATAAATGGCATGTGTGGCCTGCTCTAGGTGGGTGCTTCTCAAGTAGATAAAAATAAAGCATGCCACATCATCATAAGGTCGAAATAAAAACCTATAACAACCTCCATAATTTGTAACCAACTCCTCCAATGCATTAATAAATCCCATGTGTGGTCCAAGGAGAGATAAATAATGCATAACTATGAATGACACGTCCAATTGATAAAGGATAATGAATTTGAGTGGTCCATGTGGCATGTGTGGTGACATGGCATCCCTCTAATGGATCGATGGACTGTCATGGATCCCAATGCGGTGACATGAATCCCAAGAAAAATGGTATGGATCCCAATGTATGTAGATATAATCATATATGACTACATGGATCCGAATGTACCATCATGGATACCAATGCAATGTCATGGATCTTGAGGTATAATACATGTATCCCAATGCACAATACCGACTTGAAGTGATGGGTCTATCCTCTTAGCAAGCCATTAATCGGTAGCACCTAGTGACATCTCTTAGCAAAACATAAAAAAAGGGGCTTGGTTTTAATATTTTCCTAAGTCTTACCAAGGGGAACAATATTGACCCTTATACATGCATCAAGTCCTAAGACAACACATATTTCCTAAGCACCTAGGTGAAAGATAGGAAAAAATAATTAATAATGATTAAAGGGAATGGGAAATGAGTTCATGTGATGACCCTCAACATCTTAGACATGCACAAGTCTTATCACACATTTATTTATTCATTCACCTTTATTTAGCTAGGATTTTTACATATAATATCCTTCTAGAGATAGCTTAACATTGAGTTACCATCCTTAACATTATTTCTTACTACCCCTTTAAGAATTTTTCTTGTAATGTTTGTTTTATCGAACAAGTTCCTTTTGTTTAGATATTCATAGACAAACTAGAGACTAGGGGCATTGGCCTCATAGTGAGGGAGAATTGCTAAATATTTATATTTGGATTTTGATTTTATCTCTACGCATCTTTTCCTTATTGGATTATTGACTCAGGCTTTATCAATTTGACCTTTCCTTTTGACCTTTGAGAAGTCATACATGACCAAGTTGCAATTTTTTCTATGGATGGAATGAATAACACTCGGGAGTTGGAAAATGATTAGCATGGTTGGGATATGGATAATGATATATATCCTATGAACCCAATGGTATAGGTTAATCCAAGAGATGACACACTTCTAACATACAACATGTTCCCCAACGTACTACAAGGAAAGTCATAAAACCATGTAATGTTATGAAATGCTACTAGGTAATCATTAGGTGTTTACCACTTTATGATGAGATAATAAGTTACATCATCGTTTCCAAATAAGTATTGATACATGGAATGTCAAATGAAAAAAATAGGAACCATGCCATATTGTACAACAATGCATTTATCATCATAGGAGTTGGCATGAAAGTGAGCTACACCATAGTTGAGCTAGCACGATCATGTTTTTGGTGGAGATAAATAAGAACTCTATCTAGATCTAGGGAATATGAGCATGGAAAATCATGCAAGAAACAACTTGAAACCCTTTCTAGTGTATCCAAAAATGTGTCACCCCTCATGGGGTAACATCTGGCTCCTACTTGTGAACATACACTCTATGTGAGAATGTATGAGAAATCTATAATCTTTGTAGACATGTGACCTACAAACCATATAACTTGGAAAATGAAACATAATTTGGGGTTAATCTACCACCCTAGTTAGAAATAAAAAATACTTGTCGCAAATAAAAAAACTTCACCAAATATAAACATGAAAGTAAAGAAGGAAAACATGTGTAAGAAATTATTCTAAGGAAAATCAAATGCATCAATAAAATTAGGCAATGCATGAAGGTAAACACCCAAAAGAAAGGAAAACATGAATGGAAGGAAAAAAAACATTCTAACTACTTCTCAAATATCATATTCATGCCTACCCTATTGGATAACTAAGGGATGTGGCTGCTAGGTGAAATAAAATATCCAAATCAACCATTCAAGCAGATTACCAACATATGGAAACCTTCCCTTGTGTTTGGTTATCATCCAAAACACGGATATGCCAAGCATAAAGTGGGTATCAAGAATAATCTAACTCACTCTCAAGTCTGAACCTAGGTAAGGTAATATCTATGAAGTAGAAATCCCAAACTATACCAAGGTTGACTCACCTCTGATCCAGATTTTATGAGTAGAACGAAATGAATATAGATTATTAACAGGTGATTAACACAAAATAATAGAGATACATTAAAATAGGTTTTCTATTCAATAACGAAATAAGCTGAAACTGTAAAATGTAGCGGAAACAAGCTTGTTGGAGTGGTGGCAGCTTATCTCTGAGAAGAGATGTGACAGCTGGGCGGATTCACAAGAACAATATTACAATGAGGCTTTGAAGGCCTTTTTACAATAAACAATAATTCCAAAAACCCTATACATAAAAAAACCTAACCCTAGGAGATGAAGTGCCAAAAGTCATGTGGGCCCTGTTTGGGTAAGTTAGCACATCAAATTCCTGGGGTCGTAACTTTTGCATACGATCTCCATTTTAGGCATGTGATAGCCCATTGGAAAGGTATCATCAAGGAGATTTATTTTGGGGGCTCAATCATGTCTTAGGATTTCATTGAGGAGCTATATCTCAAAAAACCTTCATTTAGGCCCTCAAAATGGCCCTGGAAGTTATAACTACTAAAAATAGTAAATTGCCAAAATTGTCAGAAAATTGTTTTGAGCCAGTTGGAAAGGGTGGGTGTCCACTGATATCCATATGTATCAATCCTCCCTTATTAGGAACAAATTGTCTCCACTGCGTTTAGGTCCCCCATCAGAGGAGGAAATTTCTATTGAAGTTGGCCCCGGGTGAGCCACTTGACTTGGTGCAGGAGCTTCCCTGCTTTGATGGCTCGATAAAGTTGGATCCTTTGTTGCCAATATTATTGGATAAATTGGTAGGTGAAGACACTAACAGATCTCCCTAGATCCACTTAGATCTATAATAAAACAGGACAGGACACGACTCTTTCCCTAAGTTGTAATCATTGAATCTACTACTAAGAAGGAATGAGTGACATACCTTTATATTGCTTCCTTAGGTCTCTGTTGTTCCCTCTTCACTCTGGTGCTCTTGTGAAATCATGTCCAAGACAACACAAACCAACCAAAGTGAATAAGGAAAATCATATTCAATCTCAACCTATGCATATGATCAAGGAGTTATGCAATAAAATAAGAGTGATTTTATGGGAAAGGGACATGTCGTTGTATTATATTAAATGAAAGTAGAAGATACAATTTGATCACCTTGATGTCCCAAGCTTCCTTTCAGTGACCCTTGGTTCCAACATGCACACTTTCTCTACATTTGCATAAAGAATATCCAATACAACTTGATAGACTGAATAAAGTCTTCAAGCTTCTATCCAAGTAGAGTTCTTCACACAATTCTTTCACCAATTCTTCATTCAATCTTGCTTAACATTTTCCATGAGAAACCTTTCAATATATAGAAGAAGGAGAGATGGTTAAATGGATGAGGATGATCCCACTAAATCTAAGAAGTCAGTAGGATGCCAACCATGTGAATGCCAACTCATTTTCTAGAATATTCCCTTCTAGAACCTTCATGACCTCTTCTCTTTTCCAAGCTTTGAAATAGGTTCACACCCTACCTATAGAGTAGACTGTGAACAATTTGCACCCTAAGTTTGGGTTGCCTACGAGAATGAAGGATTTTCACACCTTGTGATATAAGCATCCTGCGAAGTCATCTTAAAAACATGTTTTTTGGAAGAAGACAACAATCACTTTTCTCGAGAAAAAATTCCTTGTGGGAGCCTGAATGCATCACTTGTAGAGACATCACCAGAGAGACCAAAATCATGTGTAACAGAATGCCCCACAAAGAATGAGGCCAGAACTTGTCACAACCAAAATACTTTGTAAAATGCGTGTGTGTGTCAGAAACAAGGAGCGCACCTAATTAGAAACCTGTAAAGAACCAAGCATCTACAGAATATAATACCAGTTCTGAGGTAGGGATTCTCATGCTCCGATCACAAATGAATAGAATCATAAACATAGGTCATGGCCACCAATCATACACCATGGATCCATGCCGTCAAAATGCTACATAGACACCAGAAATACACTGTGGATTTATGCGAGAAGATTTGAATTAAGACGACATAGCCACATGACATACAAAGTAGATCTATGTGCCGATACAAATCATACATACTCCATCACAACCTGGATAAAAAATATGAGACCCAGGGTCTTCAATCACATCACCTGAAAGTATGAATCTAGCCATGTGATTACATGTGTTGAAGTCAAACATGGTAGAAACCACTTGATTATCAGTCATTGATAAAAATTGTTAACAAGTGAAAGGGAAATCACCATTGATGTCAATGACTCCCAAGGTACCAAAGTACAATCTGAACGAATGCGAATACATGAGATGAATTCAACCACTCAGTGGAATCTCTCGATCATGGATCAATGATGTGAAATCCATGTCGAAAGTGAAGAGACCTGCCATTTAGGCATACATGTTCAAAGGCACGAAATGATTTCTAAGTCTCATTTCCAAATAATGAGTTGGAGTCGACAAAATAAGACTTGTCACAGGAGGGCCTTGATGTATCCCCCATCAATGACATGAAATAAGTAACAGATTTTGAGGCTGAAACAAAGTATGAATACAGGTTGAAACGAACACAGGGAAGGTCGACATAGTAAGAATGGACAACTGCATATGCTCAACTCAATAAAGGGCTCGTGTGAGCTTCTCTTGAACACATGAATGACACGACTGAGGACTTGGCAGCACTGACTCAAAGATGACCTAATATATGACCTTGTAGCAAGTTGAATGAGAGACAAATGGATTTCCCAACCTGGATTCAAATGAAGAATAGGGGGTTTAATGTTCAAGAGTGACACTTACTTCCATTAATATGAATACAAAAACACATCCATTTCCCAAAATTTCCCCCACCACTTCTGGCGAGTACCTCTTTATTTTTACACAAGATTGAGGAGGATAACATATGCTTGTTGATATAATCTCATCCTTAGAATGAATCCCTTAGAGCATATTTAACGAACCCTAGGAAGGAGTGGTTGGGTCCCATTGTGGGTTTTTCGATGTTTGTTTAACAAGTCCAAGGATAGAAAACTCGGGGGGTTTTCATGTTTTGTGAGTCTAAAAAACACTTAAAGAGAACTCTCTCAGTTCCTTTTTCGTAAAAGAGTCTGATGAGACCGAAAAAGTGATAAACTATTTCCCATGAATTTTTTTTTCAAATACTTTAACAAGCATGAAAAGAACAAGATCGCTTGACCATCTTTTCATTTTTATGGAGCGTGAAAAGAGCTTAAAGGATACTGCTTTACATTCGTCGTTTTATTGTTACCATGACGAGTACGAAAAGATGAGAAAAAGTATACTCAGTTACGTTCTCATATATTTTCAAGTGTGAGAATGAACAAAGACTAAGATCGAGGTTTTTTATAAAAAAAACCCTAAAAAAGTAGTCGTACATGAGACAAAAAGAAAAAACACCCGTACCCCCTCATTTGGACTTCGAAGTTGCGATATCTGCGAAAAAACCACACTCACAAGGCTATTAGGGTATTAGGTTTTATAGACAAAGTATAAAAAATCAATAAAAAATAGTAAAAAGTGAATAAATATGGGTAAAAAGGGATTTTTACCATTTCATTGTGATTTTGCCAAAAACTTGCCCAACATACCTCATTTTCCCCCAAATTTCTTTGCTCGATTGTGGGAGGCACAATAAATCATTAGGTGAATCATTTCAGCCAACGAGGTAATCTCTTGATTCTCTAACTTTTCCATGGTTTATTTTTGTTTTTCATTGGAAATGTTTTGCGTTTTGAGTCCATTTTAGGGTCGTAACATGCGCCCAATCATTCTCGTAGGTGGGCCATGTGGGACGTATGAGAATATTGCATAGTGCAAAAGGCGCACCTACAGGGGCCGAAAAATGGATTTTGAAGTAAGGTTTTTCTCAATAAAAATTATGCAAGAGTTTAAAACAAGTTGTTGACTTCCCTCTCATGGCTCTTTTGCAGGTGTTTGACCATCAAAATGTTGGAATGGAGAGAAAGAGAACATGAGGAGGAGGATTCCATTGTTGAGAATGACCCGGGTACAGTCGCTGCCCTCCGAGACTGTGGGCTATTGAAATTTTTTAGGATTTCGGGCATGAGGGCCCAACTCAGGTTTTTGGAATACTTGGTCCACATGTGGGATGTGGACCAATAGTTATTTCATGTGGGAGTCCATACGTTGACCCTAGATATAGAGGATATCTATTTTCTAAGGGGGTTGTCATGGCATGGATACCATGCTACTTTGACTAGAGGTAGAGGCGACAAACTCCCTATGAGCGAGTATTGGTGCCAGTATTGCATTCCTGAGGTAGAGAGAAGAAAAGGTAAGGTTGTTATTTGGGGGACCCAATATTTGACCCTACAAACCATCTTGCTTACTATTGCACACATGGTTGGGAGCACGACTCCACACATGGCTCTCCAGAGCTACTTCCAATACGCCATAGAGTGCACAGAGCCTCAGGTGTTCAACTGGTTAGATGCAGTTCTTCCGCAGTATGAAGAGACAATTGACGAAGTGCAGAAAAAGTGACTTGAAGTAGTTTGGGTACAGATCACTTTTGGTGTCATTCTTCTTCGAGAGGGTCCCACTGCTACGACTACAGGTTGATTGGGGTTTACCAGCCCCAGAGGATCTGAGGATGCTGAGGTGGTGCAAACTCATGGCTCGACACATTGCAGGGCCCATAATCAAGTATAATGATTCACTTTTTGACTGGTTGAGGCCCCAAATGTTGATGATTGATGACTATGCATATGTTGGTTTGGATTTCCGAGGGGATCCAGATTTGGCCCTGCCTCAGGATGCTGAGCGGGGTGACATGGGTAAGAGGTACACATTTTGTTCTTTTTAAATGTTTTTGCAAATTTTGTCATATGAAATGATTTTATGTTTATCCAAGAACTAATCAAAAAAAATCTTTTTGATGACACAGATGTGGGGCCATATCGACCTCCAGGAGCGTATCCTATTCAACGGTGAGGAGAAGCAGCTCTAGTGGTGAGATGGGATGCTGAAGACTACGAGGCAGTGGAGAAAAACTTGGATGGGTTGACCGCAAATGTCCTAGATATTTCTATTGGGGAGATTCTGAGACATTACCAATGCCATATTGTGGGTGTGTCTGAGTCTCTCAGTCGACTGCTTCGTAGGGTGGCCTGAGCAGTTGTGTGTTATCGTGAGCGTCAACCATGATGCTAATTTTTAGAAGCTATGGGATTCACATTTTGAGATTTGGATCCTTAGACAGAAACCTTTTGTAAAAACGTTTGATTGTTATATACATATATACAGATTCTACCAACTTCTTTTGTGTTGTGTTATACATGTGATGTGTGATTGGTTTATAAATGCCCCAAATGTCTGTCAAACACATAGTTAGCTAATGCATCAGTCAATGTATTTAGACATCTAGAAATGTGTTGATATTCGATATAATCAAAATAACGTTCCAAGAGGTGAATTCGTAAATATACCCATAATAAAGTAGGACTTAGGATAGCATAGATGTTACTTAACTATAGTACTACTAGCTGCAAATCGATTCATATAACCAGGTGGCATATATCAAGTGAAATAGCATCAATCAACAATTCGATGATGATGCTATATTTTTCAATATTATTGGTCGCACGACTGAGGCACACACCTCGTAGACTAATAAGTTCGTTTGTAGGGGTGTAAACTGCCCATGCAACAGAAGCAAGGTTATGAGTACTATAGCTAGCACCATCAGCGAAGCCAATGTGGGGTGGAAAAGACTTCGACATCTGGAAACCAAGCACAACGCAAGATAGGCGGTCGAGGGCAGAGACCAAATAACAAAAAAGCATACTAAAGTAACAAAAAGTATGATACAATAAAATACAAGCACTCATGCACAGGTGATCTTAAGCATAGTATTTCTTTAAGTACAACCCATTTCTGGGTTCACTCAAAGGGATATCGTCATAGTCCACTAACTCATAAGCTCCTTTCTCCAAAACTCATCTGACGATATAAGGAACTCTCCACATAGCTTCAAATTTTTCATCTCCTAGCATATCCCGATCTTTTTCGTAAAGAAGAACCAAATCATCTTCGGAGAAAACACGTGGCTTGACATGTTTGTCGTATTGGGATTTGACGCGTTTCTTCTGGGCTTTTATGACTAGGGTGGAATTGTGATGGATTTTGTCTAATTGCATGAGATACAATAGACGTTCTTCTTCGATAGAAGTGTTTGGGAGAAGTTCGACGACTATATTTAGGGAGGGTATCTCACATTCAATCGACAAGATGGATTCTAGACCATAGACTAACTGGAATGGTGTAAACCCAGTAGTAGACTTAACAGATGTCTGATAAACCCATAATGATGAAAAGAGAATCGTGTGCCAACTCGTTTTGTGAATCCCTATCATTCTTCGAAGCATGGTAATGAGGATTTTGTTTATTGCTTCAACTTGGTCATTGTCTTGTGGGTAATAGGGTGTTGATTTGTCATGGCAAAGACCCAACTTTTCAATGAGTTTAGACATCATGAAGTTTCTAAAGTGGATATTGTGGTCAGTAACGATAGCTTGAGGAACACTAAACTGAGCAATGATGTGATTGAATATAAATAATGCCACAGTCCTTCCGATATTGTTGAATGTTGGCATCGCCTCGGCCCATTTCGTAAAATAATCTACGGCTACAATAATGTACCCATGCCCCTCGACCGAGTGAGGGTGACATGTCATGAAATCGATACCCCATTTCAAAAAAGGACCAACAGAGACCACAAGGTGTAGAGGAGCAGGGTGTGATCGTATTTTATTTTTGTAGGTTTGGCAAGAGTGGCATTTTTGGACGGTAATTATACAATCCTTGAATAAAGAAGGCCAAAAATACCCTTCTCGTAAGATCTTCTGGGTAGTAGCATACCTAGACATGTGACCACCACAGGCTCTAGAATGGCAGTCATTTAGGGATTTCTCGGCTTCATCAAACATGAGGTAGTGTCGAAAAATGGAGTCAATCCCATGACGATAAAGAGTATCACCTAGGATAATATACTGATGGGCTTGGTATCGTATTTGGCGATGGTCAGTAATAGACAAATTGGGCCAAAAAGTTTGGGTCTGGAGATATATGATGATATCTATGTACCAAAGCTCCTTGGAACTAATTAGGAAAAGGGATTAATCGGGTAATGAATCTGCTGCTACATTTTTTGTCTCAGAGCGGGGAAGGTCGCATATCAACTTGGCAAACACCAAGGATTTCTTGGACTTAGCACGTTTTAATTCTAAGTCAAAATCCTAAAGTATCACAATCCATTTCAAGTATTTTTCCCCCAAAAATTGGTGTGTAAGAATGTGTTGCATAGGGTTGCAGTTAGAAATTACCATAGTCTTGCCAGAAAGGATATAGTGCCAGAAACGTTGAACATCTTGGACGGATGCTAAGGCCAGTTTTTCAACATGTAAATACTTGGTTTCGGTAGTCGTGAGACTCGGACTCAAGTAATAGATGACATGTTTATCATGAGAATCATTCTCCTAGACGAGAACCATAGTGATGGTATAGTCTGAGGCTGCGAGGTAAAGGAAATAATCTCGACTATAATTAGGTGGGAAGAGTAGTGGGGTATGTGTCAAATATAGTTTCAAAGCTTTGAAATATTTTTTGGCAGTGGTATCCCATACGAACTCAGAACCTTTCTTGAGCAGTCGCGTAAATCCAAGAGTTAGCTTAGCATAATTTGGGATGAAATGACAGAGAAAGTTTTCCTTCCCTTGCAAAATTTGTAACTAGCGAAGTGAGTAAGGAGGAGGGAGATTGAGGATTGCCTCAACCTTCAAAGGATCTACCTGGATTCCTTGACGTGAAACAATAAATCCTAGCAATCTGCTGGATTCTACACAAAAAACACATTTGTGGGGATTCAAGCGTATGTGGTAAAACTGACATCGAAGAAAAATGGCACGAAGGTGTATTGGATGATCTACATGGTGCATGGAATGAGTAGGTAATTCATAGAGATATGGCTTCACGATGTGATTTACATCATGAAAGGTGTAATACATAGCACATTGAAAAGTTGCACCGACATTTGTTAAACCGAATGGAAGTTTCCAGTAGGCAAAAGTGCCCCAAGGACAAATTAAAGCGGTCTTGTGTTGGTTCATGGGAACGATATTGATTTGATTATATCCAGAGAAACCATCCATCAGAGAGAAGATTTCACTTTCAGCACAATCGTCGACGATCTAGTCAACGAAGGGGGTAGGAAAGTTGTCTTTAGGAAAAGCTTTGTTAATGTCCCTATAATCAATGCACACACAGATTGTGCCTTGTTTCTTGTCAAACAAAACAATATTGGAAGCCCAGTTAGTTAGAGCCACATGGTAAATAAAGACAACTTTGAGAAGTTTCTCAACTTTCAGTCTGATAGCGGCTACTTTACATGGGTGGACCAGACGAAATCGATTCTAGATGGGTTTAGCACCCGGGTATGTATTAATCTCATGTACCACAATGTCAGAGTCAATCCCTAAGATTTATTCATAGCTCCATGCGAAGACGTCAGAGAATTCTTGGAAAAGAGACTTGTAGGTGACAACTTCATCATGGGAACACGAAGCTCTGATATGCACATTTTCGACAACTCCAGGTTTTATGGATATGTCGAGGGGGATTGTGGGTGAGATATTACTTAAGTTCCCTTCATATAACATGTCACATGTAGACTCGAGAACGGTAGAAATGATGACAACAGTTGATGAGGTCAAGAGTTATTGATAACCCTCGATGGTGCATTGTTCCAAGAAGAGGATGGAATGATGATGTCCATCATCCTAAGGGGTATCTTCCACAGACATAACATACATAATAATCTCGTATATAGGAAAAATGATTCGAAAGGGATCCAAAGATAAATCACCAAGAGAGGGGGTTGTCGATTGAATGGCTTGATAAGCGGATTCGACCAGAGTCAAAGGCATTTCGTCGCCATAACAAAGATGATCGTCGGGGTTGGGTACCATCCATGGGTCATAAGATGTAGGGGTTCCATGAATAGAGGTGGAGATCATATTGATCGAGGCGACAAATGGATGTGGAACATCGGGTGGTGGAATGGGGAAAGTACCTATCAAAGAGGAATATTTAAGAAGACCCACACCGACGTTCTCATATTCAGGGGAGGTTTTGAACTGAAAGGTACGTTGCCGGTACATGCGTCAGAGTGAAAGAAGGCCAATTGGTCTACAATAACTAATTTTCCTTGATGTAGGAAATGCATGACATAGAAAAGAGTGGACACAACTGCATGCATGGAATCGATCCAGCTATGACCAAGTAGAAGGTTGTAATCAAGGGGAGTGTCGAAGACCTGCACTTCAACATTAACCATTTTTCCTTCTAACGTAATAGGAAATGAAAGGAGGACACCGTAAGGATTAAAACCAGAGCCATTGAAGGCTTTGAGTGTGTTGTGGGATTTAGTCAAAGGAGAGTCGATGGCTTTCCAATAGGTAATAGACATGACACATGTTGAGGCACCCTCATCAATAACTGTTCTACAAATGTTTTTGTCAGAGACAATAACTTGTATTTAAATTTGTACTCGTAGGGTTGATTCCACCAATAGCTTTCAACAGTGCCTTCTGTTGTATAGGAAAACTCTAAAGGACTTCGAGGGATGACATCGTAGATGGTGCTTGGGTTAGATCTTCAACAATACTATAGTTCTGGGCAGCACGTGCATGAGGATTGAAAGCTGATTTTTGAACAACACCCTTTGGGGGAGGGTGAAGAATTGTATCTAGGCTCGGTTATTTGAGATAAAGAGGACTGTTGGTAGGTGGAGTCGTGGGAGATGGTTGGACCAACAAAGGAGGTATTGCATCAACCTTCTCTTTGGAGGAAGGATAATCTTTGGCTCGAGTGGTAAGTGTGATGTCATTCTTCTTTGAATCACCCGTACACATTAAGACATAGGATGTATTGGAGGGGGAAGGATTGTCATGAATGACCAATTGGGCCTATTTTAGAGAAGGGAAGGGTTGTGACAATATAACCGGAGTGGGGGGTTTCGTGGTCCCTTGAAGGAACTTAGTAACCTCGGCTCATCGTGGACAATCCTTAGTGTAGTGATCATCACCATAGATAAGACAAGGGTATCAAGGTTTGCACTTATCCCTATCATCAATAGGTGGTGTTTTGGCTTTCTCAGATTGTGTATTATTTTTATCCTCCTTGTTCTTACCCTTTCCTTTTTTGGATTTATTTTTTTCGACGGGGGTATATTGAAGAGAGTTTACCTCGGAAGTATTTTCGGTGGGAGGGGTAGGAGATGGAGCATTTTGAACATTAGAAGAAATGGGTTTGGAGTTGTTGCTAGAGGTTTGGGCAGAGTGAAGTTGGGCATGGAAAGTACCAATCACACTGTCAACTACATGAGAAGCAGCAGGAGTAGTTGAAGTAGCAGAAGTAGAAGGACGAGGTGAGTCAGGGAGTAAGTCATAAAGAGTACCCGTTTGTATGTAAACGACGTCGAGGTATTGAGCACGACTGATTACCTGTTCTTCTATGACAAATCCACCCATGGCGATGTCACAAGTGATTTCATTCATGAATGATTTTGTGAACCACTCTGTCAGCAACTGATTGGGAAGTTTAAGTTTGATGAGAAATCATCTTCATCACCACTCATGAATGTGATCAAAGATATGAGTGGCTTTGGTTTTTTTGAAAGAACTCAAAATATCGGTTCCCTTTTCGTAGCAGATCAGTAACTGGTAGTGGGTGAGGAAAGACATAGTGAGGGTGTTAAAGTCAGTGAAGAAGCCTCGTGGTAATTCTATATACCACTTCACAGCGAAACTTGTGAGGGTTCGCTGAAAAAGGCATAAATGAATAGAGTCACCCATCAAGGAGTTGGATGAGGACCAAAGGTGAAAAGTCATTACATGATTGTTCGAGTCCTCTCCCGATTTACCATCAAATTTAGGGATGTTGGATGGTAGTTTGGCCAGTATGGTGGTCCATTGAGGAGAGTGATGGATTGGATCATTTAAAATCCTTGACAGATCAGGGAGGTCCAGGGTGGCTAAGAAGGGTAACTATCTATTCACATGTGGGTACTGGTGACTTTGGGGAGGGAGTCTCATCAGTAGACCAGTGGGACCATAAGAAGTTTGCATATAATGCGAATATCTAGGTATATTTGGTTGTTGGTGTGGAGGAAAGTAATTCATAGGGTTGTACCCTTGAACAGGGGCATGGGGTTCAGCGTTCGAGCCCCAAATAGGATTAGACATTCCTGGATATGGTTACCCTGTACTAGGGGGTATAACGGAGCTAGATTGAAGCTATTGCCCCCTAGTCAAGTGAGGATTATGTTGAATAAGATAATTCCAATACTGGGCCAAGGATGGAGGTATGTTTTTTCCATAGGGTGGGGTCGGTGGGGGTTTCCCTCCAATCGGGGGTTGCATCGCTATTGGGATTTGTCCTTGGTGAAATTGTCCACCAACAGGAATCCGGTAATTAGGTGTGAAAGACAGGATGGTTCCACTAGGGTCCGTGCCTCCGATAGAGGATAGAAGAGGTCCTCTAAAAGGGGTTCTAGAAAGTGTCGAAATAAAATCAGGAACGAGATGGTACCCAGAAGGAGTGGAAATGCCAGGAGTCCCAGATGAGATTTGTGTAGGAGAGGGAATAGAAGCATTCAACGCATGATATTCAGGCAAAAGTTTTTGGTTGAATCTCGGTGAAAGCGGTGTGCCAATGGGGGCTTGGCTAGCCATTGTAATCTCGGTGTGAGGGCTCGTAGTATCTGGGACCATTGTGTAATGGATTGTTTGTAGAGGGATAGTCAAGATGTGGTTAGATGACAAATCATCTGTACTAGGAAAATATTAGGCAATAGTAAAAGGTATTGCATCTGGATCAGATGTTTCGGGTAGCTCAGGTGTGACAGTGATATCAACAACTTCTCCTGAGCCAAAGAGATCCCATCTAAAAATGCTAGTAGTCCAAAAAGGATCTTGACCCTCAGGTCCTATGAAAGGTCCAGTTGGTAATCCAGAAGACTGAACAACTATATCTCTGGAAGAATTCACTCAAACAATATGTCTCTTGGAGTCAGGAGGAATTCGGAATTCCTCTTGAGAATCGGTAATTCAGAACCATTCTAAAGAGTTAGTTCTTTCCACTGGTCGATTGGAAATGTCTTGGAATTCACTCTATTGAGGAGAGCCCTCCGGTGAGTTGGTAGGCAAGGTTTGAGAACCTTCCATATCTTCTGGGGGTAGGCCTTGCATTCTACGTCAACCGCATGGAGGGTCAATTGTGATCGAGTTCGAATTTTATGAAATAAATTTTATGGCCAACTTGGGTAAACAAAAAACATGCGCTAATAAAATCTAGGAAGCAAAAACAAGCAAACAAGACATTCCAATTCTGAAGTCACTAGTTGGTGATGAAATCCAACGTCGCAATGACAAGACAAGAAGGGGTTGGGCCAGGGTTGAAAGGTTATGTTGATGACCTACTTAATGGACTTACACCCTGGTGCAAGCTCCCACACACAATCATGGGTATACCCTCCAAGGAGCCTGAGTGAGTCTGGTCAACGTTGATTTCGGGTACCATGAAGACTTATCCCTTCATAGTCACCTTGTGTAAGACCCTAAGAATATAGGCTACTAAGTTTACCATCGACAACAATAATGCCTAGGGGAATAGTCGATAGTCCGATCCACACGCAAGGGAAGGTTATCTAGCCCGAAATTAGCTTGAGAGTCTTCCACTCATCATTGTGGGTATACCTTCAAGTGACCCCCATAATACATGCAATCTCTACACCGATATCAACAAAGCAGGGTGAGTAACTCTGTCAATCTCAATGCGACCTCAGGTTTGACCCTTGTGTGAGAAGGTCTTCCCAAGACAAAATGCTGCAAATGGAATTTGACACTCCTTATCATAAGATACTATTTTGTGTTTTGTGCTTTGGAGAGTGTGTCTCACTGCCTATTCCAAAGCTCTAACCTAGCTAATGTTGGTGGAAAATAGCCCTATAAAAGTTACTAGTTGAATTTTAAAGTTGCACAATATTATTAAAGGTTGTTGTTACTCAAAAGGAGACGAAAATGAAATCGATGTTGTGTGAGACTCTGACCCAAAAATGCATAGGTAGGAATGAATGATACAAATTTTTGTTCGATGAATCCTATATAGGAGGGAAAGATGAGTTTTATGGAACAATGTGAACTACGATGTATGATCTTCTCTGAAATGTAATATCAAACAATCATGAACAATGCAAATTCCTTATTTGTTCTCTTTCAATACTTGAATGCCAATTTTTTCAAATAAAAAGTTTCTTAAAAAAGAAAATGTCTTTAATTTTTATTAGAAACCCAACAGCAAGGATGGAACTAAGAAAAAGTAAGCAACCAATGAAAAAGAAATACACAACAAACACCCAAATTGATCTTTCAATGAAGACAAAAATAACAAATTGACGAGACCAGTCTCGTCAAATGCACATGGGTAACAATTTTCCAAGTAGAAAGCAATTGAAAAGGACAATTATTCTCAACTTTTAATTCAATCAAAGGCTCCTAACCAAACAAGCACTTGGATTTTAGAATAAGAGATTATACCCTTGCTAAGAAAAGGTCAAGAGGTAAAAATTGAGAAAAAATGAACAAGAAGAGATTTCGATTTCTGAAAACTAATCATTCACGAGATTTGAAGTCAAGAAACATTCAATCATTGGCCAGAGAAGTTCTTTCCAGACACACCAACCAATTTGGGCATCTGGAGATACAAAAGACTTAAACCAAAATTTTTACAAGTGAGTTCGTAGTCTGACAGTGGGGTACAATGCCAGAATTAAGGATTCTCGGAGGCTAGACACAGGCAGGGTGCGAGAAGTTCACACTGAACTAAACACTAGGGTGAGAACCTTAGTTATTCTCGCAGGCTACAAAAATATGTAGTGTGAGAAGGTTTGTAATCAAGCAAGTTTTGGAAAAATGACAGGACTTTTAAGGGAACTTCTGGAGCCAGGGAGTCTGTGAGGGTATCCTCAGGACACAGAGATTGATTGGGAATGAAAAAGAGTAGGTCAAGAGAAAATGGCTAAGAAAAAACTACCAAAATGGGTTGCATCCCTAGTAGAGTCACCAATTTTGTTATTGGATAAATCAGTAGGTGCGGACACTAACAAATCTCCCTATATCCACCTAGATCTAGAAAAAAACAGGACAGGACATGACTCTTTCCCTAAGTAGCAATCATTGAATCTAATACTAAGAAGGAATGAGTGAAATACCTTTATATCACTTCCTTAGGTCTCTGTTGTTCCCGCTTCGCTCCAGTGCTCTTGTGAAATCAGGTCCAAGACAACACAAACCAACCAAAGTAAATATGGCAAAGCATATTCAATGTCAACCTATGCATATGATTAAGGAGCAATGCAATAAAATAAGAGTGATTTTATGGGAAAGGGACATGTCGCTGTATTATATTAAATGAAAGTAGAAGATACAATCGGATTGCCTTGATGTCACAAGCTTCCTTTCAATGACCCTTGGTTCCAACACACACACTTTCTCTACATTTTCATGAAGAAGATCCAATACAACTTGATAGACCAAATAAAGTCTTCAAGATTCTATCCAAGAAGAGTTCTTCACACAATTCTTTCACCAATTCTTCATTCAATTTTGCTTAACCTTTTCCATGAGAAACCTTTCAATATATAGGAGAAGGAGAGATGGTTAAATGGATGAGGATGATCCCACTAAATATGAGAAGTTAGTAGGATGCCAACCATGCAAATGCCAACTCATTTTCTAGAAGATTCCATTCTAGAACCTTTGTGACCTCTTCACTTTTCCAAGCTTTGAAATAGGTTCTCATTGTACCTATAGAGAAGACTGTGAATAGTTTGCACCCTAATTTTGGGTTGCCTACGAGAATGAAGGATTTTCGCACCCTGTGATATAAGCAGCCTGCGAACTCATCTTAAAAATGTGTTTTTTGGAAGAAGGCAATAGACACTTTTCTCAGGCAAACATTCCTTCTGGGAGTCTGAATACATCACTTGTCGATACATCACCAGAGTGACCAAAATCATGTGTAACAGTCGAGTGCCCTTAAGATGTGTGTCCACAATCTAATCATTATATGCCTATTGTATGCAGTTAGGGTTGAGCTTTGTTGGTGTCAGTTGTTCTGCTACTTCTGAGGTGTCCAATAATGGTGGGAAATAAGGGTGGTAAATAAGGGCGAAGGAGATCCATGTTGAACACTGGGTGCAGGCCAAGGAAGGGAGGAATGTTAAGCTCAAGAGAATTTTCCCCCACGGCCTTGGTGATAGTGTACGACCCATAATAGAGTGGGCAAAGATTCCGATGGGGTCCTATAAGGTGTTATTTATGCAAGTGCAACCAAACTTTGTCGCCCACTTGAAACTTATGTGGCACTCGATGTTGATCATGGCGCCATTTGTACTTGTCATTGGACTTCTGTAGGATATCTTGAACCTGTTGGCAGATGTGTTGGATCCTCTCAATGAACCAAGTGGCTTCTTTAGCTTCAGTTGGAGCAGGATATGAGTCGGTCGAGGTGACCCCAAGGGGAAGTGAAACATATATGGGGCCCAATGGTTGGAATCCCAACCCCACCTGAAAGGGGCTGTGGCCAGTTGAGCTATGAAGGGCTCGGTTGTAGCTTAGTTGGACATAGGGAAGGCTCTCATCCCATGTGAGAGGGTTCTTTTAATTATACATCCAAAGGATATGCACAATCATTCGATTTATAACCTCGGTTTGTCCATCTGTCTGGGGGTGGAAGGCCATGGATTTGGTGAGCTTGGTGTTCAGCAGTGACTAGAGGCTCAACCAAAATGTTTTGAGAAATCAACTATCCTGATCTGAGACAATGGTTTGTGGGATTGCAAAATGTACCCAAACTCGTTCAAAGAATATATTTGGCCTCTATTGTGATACTCTTCTTGTAGGGAACCAGAATCGCCATCTTAGAAAATCGATCAACAACCACAAAAACACAGTCATTTCCCTGCTTGGTGGATGGGAGGCTCGCCATGTAGTCCATTGATATGGATTCCCATGGCCTATCAAGAGTAGGAAGAGGGTTGTACAGGCCCTGTTTCTTAGTGGTCAGTTTGGAAATAGCATAGGCAGTGTAGGACCTGATATACTTGTTGACCTCCTGTCGAAGTTCTAGCCTATAGAAATGTTTCTGTAGCATCACCACTATATTTTAGATGTTGAAGTGTCCTGGAACCCAACTATAGTGGGATTCCCATATCGTCTTCACTCTCTCACTTGATGGAACACAGAAATGGCCCAGACGACACAAAAACACATCCTGAATATGGAAATTATCAACAACTTCATTTGCACCCAACATTTGGTAGGTGGTGGTGAATTAATCGTCTATCTCATAGAGTTGGGGCCATCCAGATGTCTCATGGCCATAAGAGTCTATCACCGTGGTGAGCTCCGCGACTGGCGGTCTGCTAAGACAACCAACGACGTGATTGGTACTTCATGTTTTATACTTGATGTTGAGGTGAAATTGTTGCAAGTATGTGCACCACTTTTGATTGTGGTCATTCTGCAATTTTCCTTCTATTTGCATGAACTGTAGTGGCTTATGATCAATGTGGATGACTGTCTCCTTCCCAAGAATGTAATGTATCCACTGGCCACAGGCTTGTACAATGGAGTAAATTTCCTTTTCGTAAGTAGGGTACTTACGGATAGTATCTGACAGTGTCTCACTATGATAGGCCACGGGGTGGCCGTATTGAGTGAGAATGACGCCCACAACATAGTCTAAAGTGTTTGTCTCAATTTCAAAGGGATGTTGTAGGTTTGGTAGTGAAAGTATTGGGGCTGAGCACAAGCGCTACTTCAAATCATCGACCACTTGTTGTTGGGGCTAGCCCCACGCAAATTTTTCCTTACCACCACCCCTTTTTATTTGGTTAAGGGCCCATTCAATATGGGAGAATCCCAACACAAACCTGCAGTAGAAATTGGCAAGGCCTAAGAAGATCTGAAGCTCAGTGAGTGTTGTTGGGGCTGGCCAGTCACGGATGACTTGGATCTTGGTTGGATACACATGTATGCCATGATGATCAATGATGTGTCCCAGGTAATGGACCCTGTCCATGCCGAAGGAGTATTTTTCCAAGTTGGTGTATAGTTTGTGTTGCCGCAGGGTGTGTAGAACCTGCTGAATATGCTACAAGTGTTCGGCCCAAGTCTTACTGTAAATTAGAATGTCATCCAGATACAACACTACAAAATTGTTGGTGAATGGTCACAGGATATCGTCCATAATTCTCTTGAAAGTGGCTGGAGCATTTGTCAAATGAAAGGGCATGACCAACCATTCAAAAAGGCCTTCCTTTGACTTGAAGGCAGTCTTCCATACATCTATCTATTCTATTGGGACCTGGTGGTAGCAAGAATTTATATCAATCTTACTGAAGTATTTTTCCCCCATGAGTTGATCAAGGAGGTCATTGATTTGGGGAATCAGGTACCAATTTCTGACTGTGATTTTATTCAGAGCCTGATAATCAATACAGAGTTGTCAGGTTCCATCTTTCTTCTGTACTAGCACAATTGGGCTCCCACAAGGTGATGAGCTAGGATGGATTTGCCCCTTGTGGAGTAGTTATTGGATCTATCACTTGATCTCCTCATTCTCTAACAAAGAGTGGCAATAGACTAGCCCATTGGGAAGCAGTGCGTCAGGGGTCAGATCGATGGGGTGCTTGACCTGGCAGTGCAGAGGTACCCTTGTAGGTGAGGATAAGATATCCGAGTATTCTTCCACGACCTTATCTACTTTCTTTTGTTGTGTGGATAGGTCGACCATAGAGACCTTAGAAGTGGCTGTGACCTTTCTCTTATTCTGAGAGTGAATAATGAAGAAGACAAACTTCCCCGTCTGAGAGATGACCTTCCTGCATTGCTTAGCAGAGATCAAGGAAATAGCACTAGGTGGGACTGCCTCAGGTATCTTGTACAATTTCCTGTTCAAAGTAATAATAACACTATGAGGCCTAGACTCATATACAACATGATGTTTCCATAAATAAGGTTGGCACAAAAGAACATCACAAATTTCGAGAGGAGAAACATCACATAATACATCATCTTTGAAGTGCTTGATGTCATATGACAATAGACACGGTTAGCTGACGCATAGATCGCTTCCTTCGCGGAGCCATCCAATGGTGTAGGTTTGCAAGTGTGGCGTTATTGGCAGAGGAAGCTGCTTGACGACTTATGCTAAGATGAGGTTCTTTTGGCTACCACTATCAATGATGAAGTGCAGTGGGGTGCCTTTTACCCACACATGTGAATGGAAGAGGCACTCTCCTTCTTCTGGCTCGTCTGGTTCACCAGGATGGAGCTTGGTCGTAGCAATAGTGGCACTAGGTTCCACGTCAATGATCTATCTTCCCCTTTCTGGTTCTATCTTAGAGTCAGAATTTGCATCTGATTCATAGGCTTTCACTTTGGCCACCAACGACTACTTTGAGTGGCAGTCGACAGTGTTATGCCAAGGGCTCTTCTGGAAGTCTCACCACTTCTTGGTATCTTTCTTTGTCTTTCTGGTGTCCTTATTTTCTTACGGCTTGGACTGGTTGTCCTGATATTTTACATATTTGCTCTGTCCTTTGTTCTATGGGTTGGGGCCGCCCTTTCTAGGCTTTTGTTGTGAGGGGTTCCCAGGCCCAAATTTCCACGTCTTTTGTTTGATCTTCTGGTCGATTTTGACGGCATATCGATAGGGCACGCCCAATGATGAGATGTCCAGAAATTCCATTTTGGTCTGGATGTATCTATGCAGAGCACTACAATACTTCAGCACCAGATGTAACTCTGAATCTTTGATACCCAACTTGGTGCGCAAGGTATGGAAGATATTTGTGAAATCGGGCACTGCTTGGTCTCTTTCTTGCCACAGTGTGGTCCATTTGGTATACAGGTTGTCATAACTTCCAACAAGGTAGTATTGTTCCTTAATACCATCCCTGAAGGATTCCCAGGTGGCCATGAATGAAAATACTGAGGTTTCCTCTATTTCATTTTGCACACATAAAATTTCCCACCAATCTTTAACATGGAGAACAACTTTGAGGAACGAAAAAGTAATATTTTCTCTATTTGAAAATTTATGGATAGAAAAGTACCCTTCTAGTAGATTCAACCACTTTTCTACAACATCTACGTCTATATGACCTTGAAATATAGGAATATCGAAGTTTATTTGAAACTTGAAGGGGGCGGTGCCTCCGTTCGAGGAAGATGTGTTGCCTGTTGGTAGCTGCCGAAGGATTTGAGTGAAACTATCCATCATCTCATTCTTATGTTGCGTGAGGGCTTCCATAATCAATAGTTTGAAAGGATATCCTATCCCATCATATTTCTTTTCTCCTTCCATGAGAGGTCACTTGGGCATGCGAGAGCTTCTGTCCTCAAGATAAATAAGCTCGAGACCCAACTCTTTGTACTCCAACCTCATTGGGGACATGCATTAAGACAAAAAAGAGAATACCGCTCCAACACCACTGATTCGGATTTTGATGAGTAGAACAAAATGAATACAGATTGCTGGAATGGTGGCGGCTTATCTCTAAGAAGAGAAGAGATGTGACGGTTGCACGCATTTGCAAGAAGAATATTACAATGAGGCTATAAATGCCTTTTACAATAAACAATAATGCCAAAAACTCTATACATCTAAAAACCTAACCCTAGGAGATGAAGCGCCAAAAGTCACATGGGCCCTATTTGGGTAAGTTAGTATATCAACTTCCCGGGGTCATAAATTTTGCATACGATCTCCATTTTAGGCGTGTGATAGCCCATTGGAAAGGTATAATCGAGGAGATTAATTTTTGGGGCCCAATCATACCTTTTTCCATAATATAGGATCTTGATCCCTAAAAACCTTCATTTACACCCTCAAAATGGCCCCGAAAGTTAAAACTGCTAAAAATAGTAAATTGCCAAAATTGTCAAAAAATTGTTTTGAGCCAGTTGGAAAAGGTGGGTGGCCACAAATATCCATATGGATCAACCTCTCCACAAATTTTATTCATACAAAGGTCAATAGGGACAATGTAAACACAAAACTGGGTCAACCCATTGAATTTCTTGTAATATCGTTGAGGAAAAAATATTGTGAAGGAAACTCCAACTATGAATATGGTTTGGAGTTATGCAACAACTTCACTTGGAGTGATTTTGTTTTTTTTTTGAGGGTGTTTTTATCCCACACACCTTATTGAATATATGTGGGGGATAAATTGGATCTTTTCTCATCGACACAATGCTCCCTTGCACATCCATGAAGTTTTTCTAAAGGGACAAATTAGTTGACATATAATCAAAACTCTCTCATTGCTTCCATTATTGTGCCCTCTAATCGGCGAAGTGAATATTTGAATTTATGTCAATATTAGAACAATGAGTGTCTATATCATGAAACTCTATATGGATTAACATGACCATGAAAAGATTAAAGTAGGAAAATATGAAGAAAGTCTTGAAACCTTGAATAACCCTCCACATATTGTAGACATGAAGATTGATATGATACACATGTGTGAAAGAGTAAATGTTTGACATTGCCATTTCAAACCCCTCATGTTTTGAACCTTAATGTTGTTGAAGAAACAAAATAAATTTCATGGAACTAAAAGCATTAAACTGTTGCCAAAATTGTGCCCTCTAATGGACAAAGTGAAGATTGGAATTTATGTCAACATTATAACAATGAGTGTTTACATCATGGACCTCTATATGGATTAACATGACCATGAGAGGATTAAAGTAGGAAAATATGAAGAAAGTCTTGAAACCTTGAATAACCCTTCACATATAAATTGACAATGGCAATGTGATTTTGTTTCTTTGTCATGTGAGACACAATGAAAATACACAATGAAAAGAAGGGTAATGCTCTGAAAAAATATTATAAAATGTTTGACATGGCCATTTCCAACCCCTCATGTTTAATCCTTAAAACTTATTATTGCATCTTCCCAAAAATTTATTTTTGCATGTTGCAGCAAGTTTAAATTTTACACATTGCTTGGAAAAGATGTTTTCCACATGTCACATGTCACAAGACTTTCAAAGTTTCATATATCATGTCACAATATTTTGGAAGTTGCGTATTGCATATTCAAGTTCTATTTTTTCCTAGACTCCATACCCCAAGCACAAGGCAATAGGTCTTGCTTGCATTCTCATGTCTTGAATCAAGGAGTATTGAATCAATATATACCAAGTCTTATAAGAGAAGTTGAAATTATCATTAAATGTATAACAAAATTACATTCAAAGATATATACAAGCCATAGAAATAGCCTTGTGTATATTATCAGATGAAAAATTACCCATAATGTCAATGCATTATATGCATCATTACATGTTCAACTATATAATGTACATCTAATTGTCTTATAAAATTATTACATGAGATCATGAATTTCTTTTAGTCTTGTTTTGTGCTTTCCAAGTCTTAAGTAATCCATCCATCTCCATGTCTTCGTTTACTAGGTGTTCTTCGGCAGATGATGTTGATTCAGTCCTTTCACGTCGAGTACATTTGGTCTTGTACCCATAGTGTGGATGTTTCTATGAGGGGCCATCACCTACAAAAATAAAAAATATTAAATTTATATGGCCAATTTTTAAATATCATTGAAGTAGTTCATTAATATTCAAAAAAAAAATTGCAATGTAATTATTTACCTGGTCCTCTAGTCAACACCATTGGAATTGTTGTTGGCCTATTCACTTGATCTTCAGGTCGAGGAGGATCAACTATGACATTCTCTACCATTGAAATGTCAAAATTTATAAGTACAAATTTTATAAGTACATAATTATTAAGTATATGATTAATATATAGACATTTTATCATCGTGGGCCTCAGTCATAGGAACATATTGGGGCTACACCTCACTGGGATGGGTCTTCTGGGGAGCACCATGATATTCTAGTTGTGTTGCACTATCAATGCTCTATTGTCCAGTACTAATGGTTTCATTGATAGTCTTKCTYGCCTGATTAAACCAAAGTAAGACATTAAATTATGGAGGATATCAAACATTTACGTATTTTATAAGTAATGAAAGGTTAATGTGGAATGATTTTTATTTACCTTATCCMACAAATTGGATATTGGGGTATTCTCCATGATTTTCCTACAATCAAACACGGCTTTATAACCATACCTGTAACCGAGTTGGAAGTCTTTTTTCGTGGTTTTAGTTTCGAAGTTGTCRCCCTACATTGCATAAGGGTATGGTTTTTTAATGTTTTTGGCTGCAATTACCTAAACGTTTTAAGGTGATACAAATAATATTCATAAGATGTTTGCGTACTTACGATTCATGACTGTAACCTCAATTAGCTGCCTTGAACTAGCTTTTGTTGGCCATGTTTGGAAATCCTTTCTTTGGTTTCCTTCGAAGTGTCAAGAAACCTATCATTAAACTTTTCATGTATGTTATATATAACCAAACTTTTATTTAGATCTAAAGAAAAATAAAGTTGGCATTGAAATCAAAATATTCTAATTTACCTTGGTATACTAGTTATTTGTTCTCCTGATTTTTTCAAAATATTGTCTTTTGCATCATCAATGATCGCCTTCCACTCCCTCTCTGGAATTGAGGGAGGACACCCATACCTAGGATTTCCTACGAAGCTTCATCTATAAACATCTTGCATATATTTTAAATATTCACCCACTGCAAAGGTGACCGTCTCTTTATTCAATGTGTCTACTCCAAAGAGGCCTTCAAGATAATCCATAAGTTCCTTTTCGAGGTTGGAATTCTGACAATTCCACCTCATTCGTAAGTTTTCCCCAAAAATCAACAAGGCCTTGCTCTCTAGGTGCGTATAAAAAAGGTTGTTTCCTACACACAAAAATATATTATCATTAATTTAAAATTAATAATCTATATGATTTATGTATGAGAAGGACAACTTAAACGATTAAAATATGAATTAAAACTATATGGGAATCTTGATTGTTTTAATGGAAGTCCATTATCGTTGACCAAAACTGTGCACGGAAGGGTCCCCATGGTTGTCATATGTGTAGCTCCAGGAAATGCAACCATGTCAACCACATCACCATGAGCCTCATCTCTACCACCATCTCTAAACTCTAATCGAGGTGTGGATGTCTGGTATTGCGTGTCATGGATCCTATCTAAATTAGGTGTGGAATATGGAGAAGTAAATAGTACTCTAGCAGTTGTATGATCGCCTGCATCAGGACTCGATAGCGTCTCTGTAGCACCACTACTACCAACACCGGGTTGAACAGGCTCCAAAAATGTCTTTATAAAAAATAAAATGTTTTTTCGTGAGATAATTTAAAAGTTAAAGAACAAAGTATCATAATTGAACATATGAGTACATTAAAAAAATAACTTTAAATTACAGTTATTACCTTATATGCGTTAAGTTATGACATAAAGAGCTTGATATTTTCTTCGACGTCAGGAGTTTGATCTGGACGATCTAAGAAGATGGCAAGTTCCTTGTTCTCTTTAACCATATTTTTATTTATTAAGACCATCAGATCAGTGAATGAATAAAACCCCTCCTCTTCGTCAGAATCATGATCAACATGGCCTGCAGACTACATATAATTTCAACAAAAACAATGTTATTTCAATAAAATTATATAAGAAAATAATAAAAATAATGTAAAATGAAAGTCGAAATTGATAATCATTTACATGATCTGTGGCTTGTCCTTTTCCACGATCATCCTGACAGATTATAATATAATTAGAACACCCAAATATTTAAAAAAATGTTAATGATAATAAAAAAACAATGTTAAAAATAATATTTACAACAATGTTAAAGATAATAAAAAAATATAATGCAATAAGTAGAGGTTTCTTAAAGAGGTGTTGCATAAGAACCTGCACACTATTAGTCAATGTTTCTATTCAATTCAAATGGTAATCCACTAATAACTCTTCCCCGAGAGCTATCTTTTTTATTGTGCACAAAACTACCTGATTCTCTTCACGTCCCTCATATATGCAAATTGGTTGTTTTTTTTTGCTGTCCCAGGTCGTGTGCTGTTTATAAACTCTGCGATATTGTCGGAAGTTTTAGGCCTTCCATCAATATAGATAGTCTCTCCCTTATTTTTATCCTTGTTTATTAGGTGTATATAATTTGTGGTGAGTGCATATCTCTGCATACTTCACATGTACCGGACCAACCACATCCAATCATTATAATTGTAACACGGTCTAACATAGTCCATCAATTTAGTTATTGTATTGTATTTTACAATTATTCCATCCATGGAAAATATCCCCAAGCCATGTAGGGAGGATGGTGCAATGTGATATGTCCTATTGTTGACAACGAAGTCAACATCTATAGGAGGTAATTCCTTAGGTACCCATTGTTTCACCAGATGCTTATACCTAAGTGGACCATCTATGTCTCTTATTCTCTCATCATCATAAGAGCATGATCCTCCCTTAGCAAGAAAACATTTCATCCATCTACAAAAAAAAATTCTGACCTTTTCACCTTTGGTCCTTGTTTTCTTATCATATCTACTAGATGCAGTCGCATTTCCCTCTATTTGTCCTAAGATTTTCTCACTCGACGAAGAAATATCTGACAGGTACATGTTTGGTTGTAACTTCATTTTCATGTGCACATGTTGTTAGTTAGTATTCCATCATTATCCTAGTTCTAATTTATGAATTTTTTTTTCTATATTCAAAGTTCTAAATAAAATTTTTATATCTTTAGTTTTGGATGCACAGTTAGACTAGGGTGAAATTACCAATATTAGTGGTCAACCACCTAATTTAATGTGATATCCCTCTTCATTTTGGACATATGAAGGACATATTATTGTGATAACACTAAGGACATGATAAATTTATCATATGGATCTAACAAAAACATAGTAGTAAGGTTGTTGTTTGTTGGATTTGTGTAAATTAGAATTATTATAATAAATGTCCATTCAAGATGAGGATCAATGCTATGGAGTAAGAAATACAACCATCAGTTGGTGTGTTTCAAATCTTGGGTGTTTTAGTTGGAAATATGTGTAAGACAATCCAAGAGTAGAACTATAGAAATATTAGTTTTTTTCAAGATAAGAGTAGAATTATACAGATATTATTTTTGTTCAAGTCAAGAGTAGAGCTATACAAATATTAGTTTTGTTCAATCCAAGTTGAAGATTAAGTTATTTATTGCGATGGTTAACAATAGTGCAACCCACATTTTTATGTAGGAAGTAGTGGTTGTTAAACTCAATGTGCAGTTGAAATTGGTGCAGTCTTTTTTCAAGGAAGTAAGATATAGTAGTTAGTTGACAGAGACATGTAGAATTTAGTTAGTTTTTATGCCCTTGAGAGGAATTGGCCAAGAGTCCCTGAAATGGTTTGGGATGCGACTTGCAACTGGGCATAAAATGAATATCAAGACTCGGATTGAGGAACCATCGACTCCAATGGATTACTAGGATAGGATTTCAGCTAGACGACCCCTCACTCCCCGGTGCCATGCCTCAGAAGTTTATTACTCATTGATTTCTACAACTAGTGTTTTGCTCAGTTTGAAGTAATGAAACATTTGGATTAAGGGGTCCAAATTATGAAACCATGCCTTGAGAGAGGATGGATAATTTAGTCACCTAGTCCATGCTTAAACAAGCTTGTGGCATCTCACGAAACTCAAAAATGTTGCTATGTTAGTATTTTATGCCCTGAGCGGGAATTGGCCAAAAGTCCACGAAATGGTTTGGGATGCGACTTGCAACTGGGAATAAAACAAAAATCAAAACTTGGATTGAGGAAACATCGTATCTGTTGGATTCCTGGCATAGGATTTTAGATATATCACCCCTCACTCCCAGTTCCAACCCCTCGAAAGTTATTTTTTTCATCGATTTCAATAACTAGTGCTTTTCTTAGTAAGAATCAATGAAACATTTGAATTTAGGGGTCCAATTTATGAAACCATGACTCAGGAGAGGATGGATAATGTGGTAACCTATTCCATGCTTAAACAAGAATGAAAAATCTCATGGAGCTCAAAAATTCTCCTCCATTAAGATTTTATGCCCTGAGGATGAATTGCCAAGAGTCCCCGAAATGGTTTGGGATGTGACTTGCAACTGGGCATAAAATGAAAGCCGAGAATCGGATTGAGGAACCTTTGAATCTGATGGATTCCTAGGACAATATTTCACCTAGAGAACCCCTCACTCCCATGTGCCATGCCTCATAAGTTGCTTTACTCATTGATTTCGAGAACTAGTGTTTTTCTCAGTTTGAAGAAAACCAACACTTGTATTAAGGGGTCCAATTTATGAAACCGTGCCTCAGGAGAAAATGGAAAATATAGTCACCTAGACCACACCTAAACAATATTGCAACATCTCACGGAACTAAAAAATGTTTCTATGTTAGTTTTTTATGCCATCGGGAGCAATTGGCCAAGAGTCCCCGAAATGGTTTTGGATGCGACTTGCGACTGGGCATATAAAAAATATCAAGACTTGGATTAAGGAACTGTCGACTACGATGGATTAATGGAATAGGATTTCATCTAGATCACACCTCACTCATGAGTTCCATGCCTCCGAAGTTTCTTTAATCATTGATTTCGAGAACTAATGCTTTGCTTAGTTTGAAGCAATGCAACATTTGGATTAAGGGGCCAATTTACGAAACCATGCCTCAGGAGAGGATGGATAAATTGGTCATATTTCCATGCCTAAACAATATTGCAACATCTCACGAAACTCAAAAATGTTTCTTTGTTAGTCTTTTATGCACTGAGCGGGAATTGGTCGAGAGTCCTTGAAATGTTTTATGATGCGACTTGCAATTGGGCATAAAATAAAAAACGAGACTTGGATTGAAGAAATTTCATCTCTATTGGATTCTTGGCATAGGATTTTATATAGATCACCCCTCACTCCCGGTTCCAACCCCTCCGAAGTTGTTTTTTTCATCGATTTCGATAACTAGTTCTTTGCTTCTAAGAAGCAATGCAACATTTGGATTTACGGGTCCAATTTACGAAACCATGCCTCGAGAGAGGATGGAAAATGTGGTCACCTAGTCCATGCCTAAACAAGCATACAAAATCGCATGGAGCTCAAAAATGTTTCTCTATTAGGATTTTATGCCTGGAGGAGAATCCCCGAAATGGTCTGGGATGTGACTTGCAACTGGGCATAAAACGAAAATCGAGACTCAGATTGAGGAATCGTCGACTCCGATGGATTCCTGGGATAGTATTTTAGATAGAGAACCCCTCACTCCCAGATTCCATGCCTCAAAAGTTTCTTTATTCATTTATTTCAAGAACTAGTGTTTTGTTCAGTTTGAAGAGAACCAACATTTGGATTAAGGGGTCCAATTGGCCAAGAGTACCCGAAATAGTTTGGGATGCAACTTTCAACTAGGAATAAAATGAAAAAAGAGACTCGGATTTTGGAACCATCGACTCCGATGGATTCCTGGGATAGGATTTCAGCTAGATCACCCCTCACTCCCAGGTGCCATGCCTCAAAAGATGCTTTACTTATTTATTTCGAGAACTAGTGTTTTTCTCAGTTTGAAGTGAACCAACATTTGGATTAAGGGGTCCAATTTATGAAACCATGCCTTGGGAGAGGATAGAAAATATATTCACCTATTCCATGCCTAAAAAATATTTTAGGATCTCACAGAACTCAAAAATGTTGCTCCGTTAAATTTTTATGCCCTTAGGAGCAATTGGCCAAGAGTACCTGAAATGGTTTGGGATGTGACCTGCAAATGGGCATTAATGAATATAGAGACTTGGATTGAGGAAATGTTGACTCTTATGGATTCCTCGGATAAGATTTCATCTATAGAACCCCTCACTCACGGATGCCATGCCTTGGAAGTTGCTTTAATCATTGATTTCGAGAACTAGTGTTTTTCTCAGTTTGAAGCAATGCAACATTTGGATTAACGGGGCAATTTATGAAACCATGCCTCAAGAGAGGATGGATAGTTTGGTCACCTAGTCCATGCCTAAACAGTCTTTCATCATCTCACGAAACTCAAAAATGTTGCTCCATTAGTCTTTTATGCCTTGAGTGGGAATTGGTCAAGAGTCCCCGAAATAGTTTAGGATGTGACTTGCAACTGGGAATAAAACAAAAACCAAGACTTGATTTGAGGAACTGTCATCTTTGTTGGATTCATGGCATAGGATTTTAGCTAGATCACCCCTCACTCCCAGTTCCAACCCCTTGGATGTTGTTTTTTTTATCAATTTTGATAACTAGTGCTTTTCTCAGTAAGAAGCAATGCAACATTTGGATTTAGGGGTCCAATTTACCAAACCATGCTTCGAGAGTGGATGGAAAATGTGGTCTCCTATTACATACCTTAAAAATCATGAAGAATCTCATGGAGCTCAAAAATCCTGCTCTGTTAGGCTTTTGGGCCCTGAGAATGAATTGCCAAGAGTCCGCAAAATGGTTTGGGATGCGACTTGCAACTGGGCATAAAATGAAAAACAAGACTCAAATTGAGGAACCACCAACTTCAATGGATTTCTGGGATAGGATTTCACATAGAGCACCTGTCACTCCCAAGTTCCATGCCTCAGAAGTTGCTTTACTCATTGATTTCGAGAACTTGTGTTTTACTCAGTTTGAAGAAAACCAACATTTGGATTAAGGGGTCCAATTTATGAAACCATGCCTTGGGAACGGATGGAAAATATAGTCACCTAGTCCACACCTAAACAATCTTACAGCATCTCACGAAACTCAAAATGGTTTCTCTGTTAGGTTTTTATGCCCTCAGGAGAAATTGGCCAAGAGTCCCCGAAATGATTTGGGGTGTGACTTGCAACTGGGCATATAACGAATATCGAGAATCTGTTTGAGGAACCATCGAATCTGATGGATTACTAGGATATGATTTCATCTAGAGCACCCCTCACTCATGCGTTCCATGCCTCAAAAGTTTCTTTAATCATTGATTTTGAAAACTAGTGTTTTGTTTAGTTTGAAGCAATGCAACAATTGGGTTTAGGGGCCAATTTATGAAACCATGCCTCAATAGAGGACAGATAATTTGGTCACCTAGTCCATACCTAAACAATCTCAAATCATCTCAAGGAACTCAAAAATGTTGCTCCATTAGTATTTTATGCCCTGAGTGGGAACTGGCCAAGAGTCCCCAAAACGGTTTGGGATGTGACTTGTAATTGGGCATAAAATGAAATCCGAGACTCGGATTGAGGAACCGTCATCTCTGTTGGATTCCTAGCATAGGATTTTATCTATATCACCCCTCACTCCTTGTTCCAACCCCTCGAAAGTTTTTTTTTCATCGATTTTGATAATTAGTGCTTTGCTTAGTAAGAAGCAATGAAAAATTTGGATTTAGGGGTCCAATTTATGAAACCATGCCTCGAGAGAGGATGGACAATGTTGTCACATAATCCATGTCTAAACAAGAATGGAAAATCTCATGGAGCTCAAAAATGTTGCTCCGTTAGGATTTTATGCCCATAGGAGGAATTGTTGGGAGTCCCTGAAATGGTTTGCGATGCGACTTGCAACTAGGCATAAATTGAAAATGGAGACTCGGATTGAGGAACCATTGAATCTAATGGATTCTTGGGATAGGATTTCAGCTAGATCACCCCTCACTGTCGAGTGTCATGCCTCAAAATTTTCTTTACTCATTTATTTTGAGAACTAGTGTTTTTCTGAGTTTGAAGCAAACCAACATTTGGATTAAGGGGTCCAATTTATGAAACCGTGCCTCAGGAGAGGATGGAAAATATATTAACCTATTCCACACCTAAACAATCTTGCATCATTTAAAAAAACTAAAAAATGCTACTATGTTAGGTTTTTATGCCCTGAGGAGCAATTGGCCAAGAGTCCTCGAAATGGTTTGGGGTGCAACTTGCAACTGGACATTAATTGTTGATTAAGGTTGGTTGTCATTGATCTCAACCATTTAAGAAAGCCCCATAGCACAAAGGCTTGAGTAATGAACCCAATATTGTTTGATGTAAATATTACTCATTATTGTTTTGTCATGGTTGATAAGAAGTAAATATGGATGAACTCCAAAGTGGTCCCCTTATGGTGAAAGCCCTCA
>JZKD02S1814488.1:158699-171663 GCA_000966675.3 Picea glauca
CTATGAAAAGGAAGACCAGCAAATGTGAAGCACTTTAGAGTTTTTGGAAGAAAATGCTACATCAAAAGAGAATATGGCATAATGGGAAAGTTTGACTCTCATGTGGACAAAGGAATACTTGTTGGTTACTCAAGTACAACGAAATCATACAAGTGTTACAATCTAAGATTAAACAAAGTTGTGGAAAGCATCAATGCAAAAATTGATGAAAGCAGACCAGAATCAAAGGAAGAAGAAAACAAATCAATGAAACAACTTTTTGAAAAAGAAGATGAAAAATAATAAGAAGAGGAAGATGAAGATGAAGAGAATCTAATAGAATTATAAGAGCAAGTTCAACAAGTATCTCCAAACACACCTAGCAAATGAGTACAGAAGAATCATCCTTTAGATCATATTATTGGAAACAAAGATGCAGGGGTTGAGACTAGAAGAAAAATTTATTCACCAAAACAAACACACCTAGCACTCTTATCTACAATTGAATCAAATTGTTTTGAAGAAGCCAGCAAGGATGAATTTTGGAATAAGGCCATGGATGAAGAATTGTATCAAATAGAAGAAAAATGACACTTGGGAATTAGTTCCAAGACCAAAGAATAAGAATGTGATTGGCACAAAATGGTTTTTTATGAATAAATTGAATGAATATGGACAGGTTACAAGGAACAAAGCTAGATTGGTATGTAAAGGATATCCACAGATTGAAGGAATCGAATTTGAAGAGACATTTGCCCCAGTTTCTAGAATGGAAGAAATCCATTTTCTTTTAGCTTATGCATGCTCCAAAAATGTTGCAGTATATCAAATGGACGTAAAATCATCTTTTCTGAATGGGGAACTTGAAGAAGAAGTCTACATTGAACAACCAGAAGGATTTGATTTGTTAGAGAACACAGACTATGTGTGTAAATTAAAGAAGGCCTTTTATGGTCTAAAACAAGCTCCTAGAGCATGGTACTCCAGATTGGATAAGTATCTGCAAAAGGTAGGGTTCAGAAAAAGAAGTGCAGACAACAACCTCTACATCAAGGTAAGTCAAGGTAATATTTTATTAATTGAAGTTAATGTTGATGATATTATTTTTGGTAGTGATGATGAAAGATTAAGCCAGAAATCTGCAAAAGACATGCAAAATGAATTTGAAATGTCGTTACTTGGAGAACTATCCTTCTTTCTGGGACTTCAGATACATCAAAGCAACCAAGGAATTTTTATTTCTCAAACCAAGTATATAAGAGAAATGCTAAAGAGGTTCGAAATGGAAGATTGCAAACCAGATATCACTCCCATGCAAACCAGTTGTAAGTTGAGCAAATAAGATGATTCAAAGTCTATAGATCAGAGGCAATATAAGTCAATGATTGGCAGCCTACTATATGTGATAGTATCCAGACTAGATGTAATGCAGGTAGTTGGACAGGTGGGACGATTTCAAGCAGCACCAAAGGAATCACTTGTATTAGCAGTAAAGAGAATCTTCAGATATCTCAAAGGAATAGAAGAGTTTGGATTATGGTATCCAAAAGGAAAATTTCTATCACTTATTGCCTACACAGATGCAGACTGGGTAGGTTGTATTGATGACCAACGAAGCACCAATGGAGCAATTTTCTACTTAGGTGAGTGTTTGGTATCATGGATAAGAAAGAAACAATCATCAGTATCTCTATCTATAGCCAAGGTAGAGTATATTGCAGCAGCATCATGTTGTACACAGGTTCTTTGGATGAAACAAACTTTGATATATATACAGGTTGTGTATGATGAGCCCATTCCAATATATTGTGATAATACAAGTGCCATCAATATCTCAAAAACCCCAATGATGCACTCCAAGATGAAGCACATTCCAATCAAGTATCACTTTCTACGAAAACAGGTTGCAGAAAAGAACATCGGAGTTGAGTATGTGGGCACAAAAGAACAAGTGGCAGACATCTTTACAAAACCACTTCCATGGGAAGCCTTTGAATATCTTCACCAAAGACTTGGAGTTATTTATACTCCAAAAATGAATTCTTTTTTAATTCTTTTTGAATGCTTATCGTATATGTATTAGATGTACACGAGGAAGCACCATAAGAGGACACTCTGTCAGGGGGAGCAGCCCCAGATGGAAAGATACCTTGTCCATTGATGACAAAGGGGGAGAGATTTATCATATGTAGAGGAAAAAGGCATGGTTCCACGGGGAGCATGAATGATATGATTTCAGTATTGCATCAGAGTGTTTCCATCAATGCCAAAGGGGGAGATTGTTGATTAAGGTTGGTTGTCATTGGTGTCAACCCTTGAAGAAAGTCTCATAGCACAAAGGTTTGGGTAATGGACCCAATATTGTTTGATGTAAATATGACTCATTATTGTTTTTTCATGGTTTATAAGAAGTAAATATGGATGAACTCCAAAGTGGTCCCCTTATGGTGAAAGCCCTCACGAGAAAACACTTTGTGGAGTAAGAGAACCCATGCTTAATTATGGAATAATGAGATGAAGGAAAGTAAATTTGTCAGGGAAAATATCCTAGATGGATATTGTTTGTCATGTCATTTCCAGTGGTATGTGGAATGCCACATAATTCCTCATGATTAGAGAGTTATGGCCATGAGAAGTTGGAGACCCCAGGTTTGGGTAATAGACCCAAGTTTGTTTGATGGGTAATAGTATGATTTATGATATATTTTCAGATAATACTATTCTATATGGATAGCACATATCATGCCATTTCTAGTGGTATGTATAACATCACATAACTCCTCACGGTTTGAGAGTTATGGCCTTACGAAGTTGGAGGACCCTCATATGTCATCTAGAAGCCCCAAATGGTCAAAGTATTCAAACTGGTTTAAGAGATTTTAAAAGGTAAATAATAAAGTGAAGTGATGAGTGTAATATAATTCAAATTGAATATAAAATAAATTATTTCAATAATAAATTTAATGGAGAAATTAGAAGTGGACCCAACCCTAAAATAAAGAAAGTGGGCCAACTGACCTAGAAGATGTTTTTAAGGAAGCTACTTGGAGAGTATAAATAAGAGGCTAGGCTATCTCATTTGAATCACACTTGAGAATATTGAATATATATAGGTGTTTGAGGTAACCAAAGTATATATAAGATGAAATTATGAGGAAAGTAAAGAAAATAAGGCCGAAATGCAAGGAAGGGTAAATTCTTTTGATTGTGCTTTTTAAGGTATGTTATTTACAGGTCATCTCACCATTTTCCTTATAATTTTTTTTCTATAATGATTAAGATCTTGAAATTGATATGAAAGTGAGAAAACATATCCAAGTATCTATGGTTAAAAATTAATCTTGTCTTTCATTTCATTTTGGGATTTAGACTCCGTGGAAAATAGGGTTTGTGGCCAGTCCTGAAACTAGTCAAAATCAGGTGTTCGGGTAAAAACATAATAACTTCTTCATAAAATATCCAAATTCAGTGAGACAAAATGTGTTGGTTATTGTATAGTCTGTAGTATGTGGTTTAATAGTTTCATACTTCATCAAATATTTTGTGTGGGGCACGCTCTTCAAGGTCGCTCTCTAGAATAAGCCAAAATTTAGCAAGGTATGTCATTTTTGCTATAACTCCTTTTCTGAGAGGTTCCAAGTAGTGACACTTGGAGGAATTACAATAAACACATAGAAGAACATTTTTTCTTAGTTTCAGATCTTTATACATTATAGGCTCAAAGTTATTATTACTTCAAGTTAGGGTTGTTGACTAATCCAAAACTAGGCATGTGAGACTAAAGAAAAGTTTGATGAAAACGCTAGTCTCTTGTTTTTAAATTTAAGGAATGTTTGAAGGAATGTGATCATATACACTAGGTCTATTACATAGATACAAATCAGATTTGGATGATGAAATTGATTAGGGATTTTGTTTGTGGTACATGTTGAGTACATGGTTGAGACAAGTAGTTGATGACTTGGTGCACATACATGAGGTGTATAGTTGATGATGTTGGTACATATTGATGAGTCATATTTGATGAGTAGTTGACACATTATTGGTACATACTCGGTACATGGTTGGATACACTTGTTTTTGGTACAGGTTGATTATAGGTTGGTGCATGGTTGATGCACTTTATTTTAGTACATGTTGATTACAGGTTGGTGCATGGTTGATGCACTTGTTTTTGGTACAGGTTGATTACAGGTTGGTGCATGGTTGATGCACTTGTTTATGGTACATGTTGATTACAGGTCGGTGCATAGTTGATGCACTTTTTTAAGGTACAGGTTGATTACAGGTCGAGGTACAGGTTGATGCATTGTTGATGCACTTGTTTATGGTACAGGTTGATTATAGGTTGGTGCGTGGTTGATGCACTTGTTTATGGTACAGGTTGATGCATGGTTGATGCATGGTTCAGATTTATTGTTACAGTTTTACAACAGTATATCTCATAGTGATAGTGTGACAGTGGTTCCATCATTCTACTTCTACTTCAGGGTGGCAGAATGGGGCAAGGA
Organism: Picea glauca; assembly: GCA_000966675.3. NCBI lineage: Eukaryota > Viridiplantae > Streptophyta > Pinopsida > Pinales > Pinaceae > Picea > Picea glauca. Next base: position 163,190 of record JZKD02S1814488.1, read on the forward strand.
CAAGTGGTTTTAGCCACCTTCCGGTCGTAGACAGAGAACATAGGGGGTTGTAGCCTCTTTTTGGTTGTAGCCAAAGAATTGGGGAGTTGGGGCTTCCCTCGGGTTGTATCCTAAGAAACTAGGGGGTTGGAGCCTACTTCTAGTTGCAGTTGGAAAACAAAGGAAGTTGGTGATTCCAATGAATGTAATTCTTCAAGACATATAAGAAAATAATTCTATGGTTTTCTCCCGATTTGGGTTTCCATGTAAAACACTGGTGTACTGTGTATGTGTATGATTGTTCATTTGTTCATTGCTTATTTACTCTGCAGTTATTGGATGATAATGCTTCATTGATATAACACTTGGATTATATGGTTAAAAGGGATTAAATTGCTCTATTACTGATTCACCCCCCCTCTCAGTAATCCAACATTAATGAATATCGAGACTTGGATTGAGGAAATGTTAACTCTGATGGATTCCTAGGATAAAATTTCATCTAAAGAACTCCTCACTAATGGGTGCCATGACTTAGAAGTTGCTTTAATCATTGATTTGGAGAACTAATGTTTTTCTCAGTTTGAAGCAATGCATCATTTGGATTAAGAGGCCAATTTATGAAACCATGCCTCAGGAGTGGATGGATAATTTGGTCACCTATTCCATGCCTAAACAATCTTGTATCATCTCACATAACTCAAAAATGTTTCTCCATTAGTATTTTATGCCCTGAGTGGGAATTGGACAAGAGTCCCCGAAATAGTTTGGGATGTGACTTGCAACTTTGAATAAAATGAAAACCATGACTTGGATTGAGGAACCGTCATCTCTGTTGGATTTCTAGCATAGGATTTTAGCTAGAGCACCCCTCACTCCTGGTTCCAACCCCTTGGAAGTTGCTTTTTTTATCGATATCGATAACTAGTGCTTTGCTCAGTAAGAAACAATGCAACATTTGGATTTAGGGGTCCAATTTATGAAACTATTCCTCAGGAGTGGATGGACAATGTGGTAACCTATTCCATGCCTAAAAAAGCATGAAAAATCTCATGGAGCTAAAAAATATTGCTCCATTAGTATTTTATGCCCTGAGGATGAATTGCCAAGAGTCCCCGAAATGGTTTGGGATGCAACTTGCAACTGGGCATAAAATAAAAAAAAAGACTCGGATTGAGGAACCGTCAACTCCTATGGATTCCTGGGATAGTATTTCACCTATATGACTCTTCACTCCGAGTTTCCATGCCTCAGAAGTTTCTTTACTCATTGATTTTGACAACTAATGTTTTGCTCAGTTTGAAGCAAACCAACATTTCGATTAAGGGGTCCAATTTATGAAACCGTGCCTTGGGAGAAGATGGAAAATATAGTCACCTATTCCACTCCTAAAAATTCTTGTAGCATCTCATGGAACTCAAAAATGTTGCTACGTTAGGTTTTTATGCCCTCGAGAGAAATTGGCCAAGAGTCCCTGAAATGGTTTGGGATGCGACTTGCAACTGGGCATATAACGAATATCGAGACTCATATTGAGGAATCGTCAAACCTGATGGATTACTAGGATATGATTTCATCTAGAGAACCCCTCACTCATGGGTACCATGCCTTAGAAGTTTCTTTAATTATTGATTTCGAGAACTAGTGTTTTTCTCAGTTTGAAGTAATGATCCATTTGGATTAAGCATTCAATTTACAAAACCATGCCTCAGGATTGAATGGATAATCTGGTCACCTAGCTCATACCTAAACAAGATTGAATAATCTCAAGGTACTCAAAAATGTTGCTCTGTTAATCTTTTATGCCCTGAGTAGGAATTGGCCAAGAGTCACCAAAATGGTTTGGGATGTGACTTGCAACTGGGAATAAAATGAAAACCGAGACTCAGATTGAGGAACCGTCATATCTGTTGGATTCCTAGCATATTATTTTAGCTAGAGCACCCCTCACTCATGGTTAGAAACACTCGAAAGTTGCTATTTTCATCGATTTCGATAACTAGTGCTTTTCTCAGTAAGAAGCAATACAACATTTGGATTTAGGGGTCCAATTTATGAAACCATGCCTTGGGAGTGGATGAACAATGTGGTCACCTGGTCCATGCATAAACAAGCATGTAGAATCTCATGGAGCTAAAAAATGATGCTACGTTAGGCTTTTATGCCCCAAGGATGAATTGCCAAGAGTCCCCGAAATGGTTTGGGATGCAACTTGCAACTGGGCATAAACAAAAATTGAGACTCATATTGAGGAACCATCAATTTTGATGGATTTTTGGGATAGGATTTCACCTAGAGCACCCCTCACTCCCAGGTGCCATGCCTCAGAAGTTGCTTTACTCATTGATTTTGAGAACTAGTGTTTTTCTTAGTTTGAAGCAAACCAACATTTGGATTAAGGGGTCCAATTTATGAAACCATGCATCGGGAGTGGATGGAAAATATAGTCACCTAGTCCATGCCTAAAAAATCTTCTAGCATCTCACATAACTCAAAAATGTTTCTCTGTTAGGTTTTTTTTCCCTCAGGAGAAATTGGCCAAGAGTCCTTGAAATGGTTTGGGATGCGACTTGCAACTGGGAATATAATGAATATCGAGACTCATATTAAGGAGCCATATACTACGATGGATTACTGGGATAGGATTTCATCTAGAGAACCCCTCATTCATGGGTTTCATGCCTCTGAAGTTTCTTTAATCATTGATTTCAAGATCTAGTGTTTTTCTCAGTTTGAAGCAATGTAACATTTGAATTAAGGGGACAATTTATGAAACCATGAATCAGGAGAGGATGGATAATATCGTCACCTATTCCATGCCTAAACAAGCTTGCAACATCTCATGAAACTCAAAAATGTTGCTCTATTAGTCTTTTATGCCCTGAGCGGGAATTGTCCAACAGTCCCCGAAATGGTTTGGGATACGAATTGCAACTGGGCATAAAACAAAAAACAAGACTCGGATTGTGGAACCATCATCTCTGTTGGATTCCTGGCATAGGATTTTATCTAGATCACCCCTCACTCCCGGTTCCAACCCCTCATAAGTTGTTTTTTTCTTCGATTTCGATAGCTAGTGCATTTCTTAGTAAGAAGTAATGCAACATTTGAATTTAGGGGTCCAATTTACAAAACCATACCTTGGGAGAGGATGGACAATGTGGTCACCTATTCCATTCCTAAACAAGCATGCAAAATCTCATGGAGCTCAAAAATGCTTCTCTATTAGGCTTTTATGCCCAGAGGAGGAATTGCCAAGAGTCCCCGAAATGGTTTGGGATGTGACTTGCAACTAGGCATAAAATGAAAATCGAGACTCGGATTTAGGAATTGTCGACTCTGATGGATTCATGGGATAGGATTTCAGCTAGATCACCCCTCACTCCTGGGTGCCATGCCTCGAAATTTTCTTTACTCGTTGATTTCCAGAACTAGATTTTTTCTCAGTTTGAAGTGAACCAACATTTTGATTAAGGGGTGCCATTTATGAAACCGTGCCTCGGGAGTAGATGGAAAATATAGTCGCCTAGTCCATGCCTAAACAATCTTGCAACATCTTAAGGAACTCAAAAATGCTGCTCCATTAGGTTTTTATGGCCTCGGGATAAATTGGCCAAGAGTCCATGAAATGGTTTGGGATGCAACTTGCAGCTAGGCATATAATGAATATCGAGACTCAGATTAAGAAACCATCGTCTCTAATGGATTCCTGGGATAGGATTTCATCTAGATAACCTCTCACTCACAGGTGCCATGCCTAGTTGGTGATGAAATCCAACATCGCATAATCGATGCGCGAAGGGGTTGAGTTTCCGCGGGTGGGAAAGTTATGTTGACAACCTGCTTAACGAACTAACTCCCTGGTGCAAGTTTCCTCACTAAGCAATGGGAAACCCTCCAAGGAGTCCGAGTGATTCTAGCAAATGACGATCCTAGGTACAACACTACCTTCCTTGTGTTTTCACCTTGTGTAGGAAGTCTAAAATAGTATTGCTTGTATGGTACAACCTACTATACCAAAGCAGAGGGGGGATAGTCGAAATTCAACACCAAGACCAACAAATCAGGGTTCATTACTCTGAGGGCCCCAATGCGACCTCGTGATTGACCCTTGTGTTAGAAGGGCTTCCTAATGTTAGTGATATAGAAACTGAATTTCACTCCCTAACTCAAGCCTTTATGTTTTTTTAGCAGCTTTGGAAAGTTATTCTCACAATCCTATTCCAAATCTCTACACCTAAGCTAGTATGGGTTTGAAGAGCCCTATAAACATTGCTAGATAAATTTTAATTATCTCTTGATTTTAGGTTGTTGTTACTCAAAGGAGTGTTCATGAAACTGATGGAATTTTGACTCGACCCTTTAAACCATGCAATAGGAAAATTAAATGCAAGAAATTCAACTTTGATGAAAACTAGATATGGGAAGGAGCAAGAGATTTTAAGAAAATAAATAATTTCTTGATAGATTACTATGTGTGCAGTACTGCAAAATGACCAAAATTTTAAAAATACCATGCAAATGTCATAGTTCACTTAGTACACCTATACAACATTGAATCAAATGTCATGATTTATAACATAGTAAACTTTTATGATTATAGAGACCACCATACACATCTTGAATACTCATAAGCATCATGGAGGATTCACCTTGTTGAACAAGAACTTGTGAAGTAATTCATTCATAAAGGGGGTTTTTTAATTATGAACCCACATGTTGTGAATATATGTTGTGCGTAAAACACTTAAAATAACAATGTAATAAAGAAAAATGGATACAAATACTTTTTTCATAAGAGGAATGTCACATAAGGATTTCAAAGTAAGATACAACATTCATTTACATGATCTAGGTTCCTATTCATGCCCCCCTTCATTGGACCAAAAGAAAACACGATTCAAAAATCCATCCTCTCCTCCATTTAAGAAAACATGATTCAAATACATCCTCTCCTCTTTTTAGTCCTTGCAAAGCAAGGAATATAATAATCACCTCATGTGAATAATTCATATGTATAGAACATGTAACAAAGAAATATTTAAATTATGGTAAAGTCATAGAATATTGTATTTTCCACCATATTAATTTTTTCTTGAGTTGTACAAATTGTGTAATTTTTAGTGTTCTCTAAATAAGATGTTCTCTATCCCTATGGCCATTTATGGTCTCTCTTGAGATGGTCCCCACAATCTAAGGAATAGCAACAAAACAATGTGTTGCATTTGTCAGGATAATACCCAAAATACATTTTATTGTTATGACAATGAAAGAAACAAGCCAAAATATTAGACAATATATCACATACAAAGAATAGAAAAGGATTAGGTTGGATAGGGTTAAGAGGGGTTGCTGACTATATAAGAAGAGGTGGCTATGGTGAAAGAATAAGAGGTCGAGGTGGTTGACATGGAGAATAAGGCAGATATTAAGAAGGTTTTGTTTTACCTATATTGGGAGCAAGATATATTGGGAACAATGTATACAGATACATTGTATATACATTAATGTAGAACTTGAAAGAAAAACAAAGAAAGAATGAAGAAAACTTAAAAATTGCATCAACCAAATTGTGTACTTTGAAATAAAATTAGGGTTTATTGTTTACATGATGAATTGATGATGGAAGAAAGTGGCTGTGTGAGTGAAATTTAAGTCCATAAATCCTCCCATATATTTAAGGCATGTGAATAGTCTATCCATGAAAAATTTCAGTGCATACAGAAATTGTTTAAAAAAAATTCAACGTTGGCCCCATTCATAGGTCACTATTTCCAGTGTCTAGTCCTTGTACAATTTTTGTTCCTTATTCCTTGTAAAATTCCTTCGACATTACACATGTCCCCACATCTAGTACTTTAAGGGAGAATTTTTATGGTGTTGTTTAAGCAATCAACAAAAAAGAGGTATTTTTCATCAATACAACTATGACACAGATGGATTGAATATACATTAATGTAGAACATGAAAGAAAAATGAAGAAAGACTGATGCAAACTTAAAACTTGCGTCAACCAAATTGTGTACATTGAAAGAAAATTAGTATTTATGGCTTACATGATGAATTGATGATAGAAGAAATTGGATGTGTGAATCAAATTTGAGCCTAGAAACCCTCTCATATCGTTAAGGCATGTGAATACTCTATCCATAAAAAATTTCAGTGGATACATAAACAGTTTGAAAAAATTTCAATGTTGGTCCCATTCACAGGTCACTATTGCCCGTGTCTAGTCCTAGTGCAATTTTTGTTCCTTGTTCTGTGTTCCTCATTCCTTGTTCCTTAGCTTGTTCCTTTTTCCTTGTTCCTTGATCCTTGTTCCTTTAACATAATGTCATCCCCAAGATCCATTATTTTTGTACAAACAATACTGATGGCATAAAATGTCCCACACAAAGACCAACTATCTGCTACATAAGTCTTTTGTCTTTTTTCAAGGACTATGTAATGAGTCTCAATTCTAAAAAGATTCAAATAGGACCTAAGAACCTTATTTTATTTCCTTAACTAAGGGTGACATAACACTATCATTCAAAAGTAAAATTGTTACATTTCATTGTCATGCATCATGTGTACTAAGGGCTTGAGCCACCACAAAGGAAAGATACAAAGAATATTTGTCTTATGAACAAGATATGGTACTATCCATTTTGAGGTTTGGAATAGAGATTGTTCTTATAGACTACACTACATTGCACCATAAAATCCCTACACTCTTTGAAAACCATGTAACACCATTCAAATTAGACTCATTCTTGCGACAAATTAGTTATACTATCGACAAACGTTTTTCATCGATAATATAGCTAATTCGTCACAAGATTATTTACATTCGCCTCTCTTGCGACGATATCAAATGATGCTTGGATTCATTTCATACTTGGTTTATCAACTTGAGATTAAAATTTGATACTTTACAAGCTAGTTTGACCTTGAGTCAAATACAAATATGAAATTTGGAATCATTAACATATCTACTAGAACATATGAAAAATTGGGTTTATGGTTTACATGATGATATGATGATGGAAGAAAGTGGGTGTGTGAGTGAAATTTGAGTCCAGAAACCCTCCCATATCGTTAGGGCATGTGAATAGTCTATCCATGAAAAATATCAATGCTTACAAAAATTGTATGAAAAAATTTCAATGTTGGCCCCATTCATAGGTCATTGTTGCTAGTGTCTAGTCCTTGTACAATTTATGTTCCTTGTTCCTTGTAAAATTCATTCGACATTACACACGTCCCCGCATCTAGTACTAAAAGGGAGTATTTTTATGGCGTTGATTAAGCAATCAACGAAAAAGAGGGATTTTTCATCAGTTAACTATGACACGGATACATTGAATATACATTAATGTAGAACCTGAAAGAAAAATGAAGAAAGACTGATGCAAACTTAAAACTTGCATCAACAAAACTGTGTACTTTGAAAGAAAATTAGGGTTTATGGTTTACATGATGAATTGATGATGGAATAAAGTGGTTGTGTGAGTCAAATTTGATCCCAGAAACCCTCCCATGTTGGTAAGGCATGTGAATACTCTATCCATGACAAATTTCAATGTATACATAAACAATTTGAAAAAATTTCAACGTTGGCCCCATTCATAGGTCACTATTGCCTGTGTCTAGTCATAGTGCAATTTTTGTTCCTTGTTCCTTGTTCTATGTTCCTCATTCCTTGTTCCTTAGCTTGTTCCTTGTTCCTTCTTCCTCATTCCTTTACCATGGCGTAGTCCCCAAGATCCACTATTTTTTTGTAAAACATACTAATGGCATAAAATGTCCTACACAAAGACCAACTATCCGCTACATAAGTTTGTTGATGGGAGAAATTGACCGTCCGTCAACTGGGAGAGTGGAACCGGTCCGGGGTTGTCTAATAACCCAAGCCGTTTGGAATGGACAACCCTGACGAGTTTAACGACTCCGTTGGCCGCCCTAAGGTCTCGTATGGAAACCAAAGAGAAATGATTTGAGCTAAGAAATCTAAAAGGAAACTAGAAACTAATAAAGCAAAGACAAAGAACTAAACTAATAAAGGAAACTAGAAACTAATAAAGCAAACTAAACTAAATACACTAATSTAACTATAAATTACTAACTACTTATTATACAAGATACTAACTATGATTATAATAACTCAAATCAACTACCTAATTATCAGCTATGATATTCCTTATTCACAAATATACAATATAGACAAACTACAAATTTAGTTAAAACCTGCAAAAGTCATGTGATCGCTGCCCTGAGACAGCCAAGGGTCTCTTTTTGATTTTTGTATTTATAAAAAGAAAGAAAAATAACTGACATTAGACAATATATTACTGAAATAAAACAATGTAATCTAAATCTAACTAAGCTATCATCTATGTTATACTAATTAATCAAAGCAATAAACATCTAACTAATTGACCTAGAAACGCTCCAAGTCTGTCCTGTGCAAGATGACTTCTTAAGCTGGTTGGAGGAAGAAATTCACACCATTT
>JZKD02S1814488.1:187864-204369 GCA_000966675.3 Picea glauca
ATTGTCAATTAATAAATTAACATATATTTATATAACTTTGAAAGTATCTAAAAAATACAGTACACATGTAGTCACATTAATATAATATAAAATAACTGAATAAAATGGGTGAATTGGCTTACCTATCCATATTACAAACCATATGCTAAATAAATTACCCTCTGCGTAACATTGGCATCTCCATTACAACGAGATTTTCTAACCAATTCAGGCATTCATTGCCATGACAACCTACCTCCATTATGTTGTTTACATCTTTCAATCCATACATTCATCGAGTCAAGATTATTTGAAATGTATAAATGCAGTGCATCCCACTCTTGAGCAACTTAATCAAAAAATCATAATTCACCAATATTAAATATTATTTATAACGTCCAATATGCAAGTAATTATTAATATTAATAATTTATGAAATAAACTATATTAATATATTAATGAGTATGATCATATACACAAAAAACAAAACTTTATTTGTATTATTAATATAAATTTTCACAACTATTAATATATAACCTTTTTTTATTTATTCTACCTTGCCCCAACAGATGCTCCTTATCTTCCATATTTTTTATGGAGTTCACATCCCAAATGCGATCTAGTGCATGCATAGTTGGCACTGCTAATTTAGGAAGGTACTGACTAATATACACCAGGGATTGATATACCATATATCCCTCCACCATAGAACCCTCCAAACATGCTCTTTGTCTAACTAACGCCTTCAATGATTTAAAGTGCCTCTCCACCATCCACATTGACCTTGTGTGAATAGGTGCTCAAATTTCAATCTCCTCAACTTGGTGTATGAGGTAATGTTCTTGTGCATTGAAAAATGTTGGAGATATATATTTTTTCATTTCACACATTAGATGAGGAATTTCTCTCTTCCAATACTTTATATCATATTCATGGATTTCTTTCAATGGCAACCATCTACATGAGATCATGACACAAGAAAATAACATGTTTCAACATAACATAATATAATAGATTACATTACAAGTAAAACACGTGTAATTAAGTACAACAATAATTTGAAAGAACATTTTGCACATAAATCACAACTACTTACCTTGTGTATTTTCCAAGATCATATATAACTTGTTTGACGTTGTTGTCAAAGTCATTTGGGAGAGATAGCAGTAGAACATACTGTAACAAAAAAATAAATCGTTACTTGTTTCGACCAAAGTAGACAAAAAATAAAAAATAAAAATAAAAGATGTATAAGGAAAAAATATATAAATATGTATACCAAAATTATTACCTTAATGAAGGTATTCCAATCATGTGTTTTTACCCCACCAAATTCACCTTTCTTCGTTAAGATATTATTTATTTTTGAAGCAAAACCCGTGGGAAATTTAATTCTTTGAATGACCTCTTTTACATCATTACTTTGTTGCTCTGTTAATAGCCAGGGAAGGTTATTTTAGTCTAGTACTCCATCTGATCTATTTGAATATTATATCACACTTTTCATTGTATGATTGGCTTCCTGAATGTCAGTACAAATTTTGACATTTTTTTCTTTGTCCCTCCTACCATCTATGATTTTCCATAACGTTTTAGTCACATTCTTCCCGATATGCATTGTATCAAATAAATGAGCCATTTTGAGCTCCTCATAGTAGGGAAATCTCATGAATTGAGAGGGTTAACATTTCATTCCTCGTGGAAGCCCATTATTAATACCTTCATGATTATTGTGGCCTTCATGAAGCATAAAAGAAATCACAAAAATAAATATCAAATATGGTAAAATAAATTTAATGATTAAAATAAACATTCAAAACATTACATGATCTATGATACATTATGAAATTGAGTACCTTGACGATTTATACTATATTCCAACCTCCATAGGTGAGGTTTCATTCTTCGTGGTTTTAAACCAGTCTCTTCTTTCCCATTGAAAATATGGTTTTCAGTAGTACAATACCTATGGTTCTTAGGAAGAAGATTCCTGTAACAGCACTTTGTTTCTTAGCTTTATCGCTCTGATACCAAATTGTAGGAACCTTTCTGTTACCATACATCGCAGAAATATAACACTCGCTCTCGGATTATAAAACAACATGCATTTAAGCAATGAAACACATTTAGAGCCCAGAGTAAATCTTAAACATTACTGCTATCATAATTTTAAACATGGCATTAGCATTAATTCATATGCACAACAGAATACATGATAATTATAAATACACAGAAATGGAGAAACATAAATTAAAGCATCATCTGGTACTATCTTTGAAACAATAGTAGTTCCACCAACTAGGTGCAGGCCTTCCACGAACCTCCCAGCCTTAGAACACACTGCTCATCAGCTCAGCAGTGGGTCACCCCCGAGATATGACTAAGCTCCATCCCAAGGCAAGGAATCCTAGGCTAGGCTGAGGTTACAAGGAAAACACCCAGTCACAAGGAAGGAATTATCTCCGAGTAACCACTCATTCTCACTGCCCACAGACTCTCCTTCCCCACATTCCTTCTCCACCCCAGGAGTATACACCTTCTCTGTCACCTAGACAGTCCTTCGGCTGCTAACCTCCCTTTCCTTGGGTTTCAACAACAAGTTGGACCAGAAGTCTCCGAGATCTGTGGTAGCTACAAGGTTCCTTCCAGGAGTTCTCTCCTTCCTTTGCGCACTCTCTCACCTAGAGAGAATCACTCATAGGCCAACAACCTATTCTTCCAACCTCAATCAACTCTCTCACCTGAAGAGAGTGTTGTACAACTGGCCAACAAGCCCCACGTAGTCCAGCACTATGTGGCCACAACAACCAACGAGGAAAATTCACACAAGATTTCCAACAGGTTCAACAATGGCGGATGGTCTCATGGATATGGCTTCGGACAAGACTCCATGCATAGGCTCGATGCTCAAACAAAGGATGCTTCGTCTTTTCAGAAATTAACACTAGTTATTCTAAATCAACACACAGACTCCTTCTGTTCAGAGGGCGTATGGGGTATTCTTGTAGAGGTCAGACCGATCGTATCATTCAGAAGATCGGATTGAATGGAGGAGAAACCCCATCACATCTCATCTCAACCCTTTATTTGCATGGTCTAGGGTTGACATTTGTCACCCATGAAACTGCATGCGTTCCTTCCATTTGGAAGTTGCTTGTCCTTCCAAAAGAACTTAGGATAAGACATATTATTCACATGTCTTTTGGAATAATATTAAATTATTATTCTCTAGGCTTAAGCCCCCTAGAATTAACACTTAGCCCCTTTTTCCCACCTTCTAGCCCCTAATACCTTGCCCTCTCTATGGATGCTTAGTCCCCCATCACTCATTCTTCGTGTCAGCCTGCACGTGACAGTGTTTATATTTTATTAATGTGTTGCATACATACAGGTACAAAATCAGGCCCTTGGCCTACAACCCTTAGGCTCTCTGGCCTAACAGTCACATAAGCCCACCATTTTATACAAAGTTGGCTCACCAGCCTATAACACATATTTACAATTCGTTTCATAAATCGGATTTACAAAGGGCTCAGCCTTGGGGATACTACAATTCCTATACTCATCAATCACCATCTTTCCTAAAATTTTTGAATGACGATACTTCATCTTAGGGCCACAAACTGGACATGCAAATTTACCCTTTCTTTCAAGACCTGCAACAAATGGATTAATGTCAATTATATGATGAGATTATTTAAAAATTAAGCATGCACCATGATAACATTAAAAAATTATATAGTATTAAAGAGAAATATTAGAATGCTACATACCACAAAAATGTGTTAGTCCAGGGGCATCATGAATTATCCATAAAAGTATTCCACAAAATTTAAATTTCTTCTCCCCAATTGGTTTACATATGCCATACATTGTGATGCCATCCCATAACTTTAGTATCTCATAGATAAGAGGCTCTATATATACATTTGTATCTTTAACTTGGTACTTACCTAATTGTTTGAAATTACACATAATTACTATAGGAATGATATCATGTAATATATATAAGTAAATAAATAAAAAAATGATATTATGCAAAAAATGAAACAAATGAAAATGTTACATTAAAAAAATTAATGTAAACAAATACCTGGAACAATCATTGTCAACATTATGTGCTTCCTTTTTATTGACATACATGGAGGAATGTTATTGTTGATAACAAAAATAGGCCACACTAAGTAAATAGACCTAATCTCTCCGAATGGATTAACACCGTCAGCGGCCAATGAAAGCCTAACATTACGAAGTTCATCTTTGAAATCTGACCATTTTTCCTCAATTTCCTTAAATGCATAACCATCAGTAGGAATTCAAAAAACACCATATCCACTTATGTTACCTTCATGGGAATCCATAAATTGTGCTATGATTTCACACCTAAAAAATCGCTGCAAACGTGGAATTATGGGAATATGATGAAGAACCTTTCGAGGCACCCTTTTTGTTACTTGATCGGTTCGATATCTACTGATAAGACATTGTAGACATTCTGTTTTCAAAGCATGTTGTCCATGATATATAATATGGTCATCAGTACATGCATCTAGTTTGATAATCCATTCCATTGCCTTTCATAATGGCATGCAAACCTCGATATGTGAGATGTAAAATATTTAATGATGGTAACAAAAATTCACGTAAAAATATTTAATGATGGTAACAAAAATTCACGTAAAAATATAAAACATAACAAATAACTAGTTAATGTAAGAATACTAATCATAAAAATTGCATTCTTATTTTACACATTAATTAACACTAAAAACAAATAGAAAAAAACAACATTTATGTATAATATGAGATGAAACGTATTACATAGCTTGTGATCTGGTTCATACAAGTGTTCGACAAATTATTCATAACCTTTAAGTTCACTAGCAGCAATGTAGCAAAGAGATTATTTTCTCTTGATCCTTCATAAAGTCGTTTATTTGCCTTTTCTAATAGAGGTTCATCACAAATACCAGCATTTTCCCCATCCTCATCCGCCTGCGAGAAAAAATCTTGGATCATTTGATTTGTCCCATCATCTTCTTCCATGGGATCATTAACTTGATTTGTACCATCATATTCTTCCATGAGATCCTCATTTGCTTGGTCATGATGTTACTCAGCTTGTACAACATCATTTCTACTAATACTTGGTGCAATATTCCGTGGAAAGTTAGAGGGCAACTCTAACTTTATAATTACAAACAATCATGAAAAATTAGTGTATGTTATAACAAACATTCAAACAATATATATATATATATATATATATATATATATACATATTTATAATTTTATATAAAATTAACAAAATAGAAAAAGATAATGAATATATAGCTAATTACCATGCGACAATATTCATTCGATCTGCCATCAATGTGCCCATATTTCCTACAATGTTTTGTAGTTGTTTCTATTAAAATTCTTACAAGACGTATAAGGAAATTTTTTTGGCAAGGGAAATAACATCTACCATCTCCCTTTTTACCGGCTTTACTTTTTTCCCCACCTCTAACTACATTCTGCAACATTCTTCTGCACAACTTCCGCACAGAAATACCCTTTCGAAACCAACGTTGTTATAGTAAGAATGTCGCAACATCTTTAAATCGTCAAATATTTATAGGTCAATTTAGTTCACCATCATCGCAATTGCGATGACTGTGACCTAAATATTTCATTTTTTTACCTATTTATTTGTTATATTTAGGTCACTTTGTTGAAGATGGGAACGGTTATAATGATCAAGTCAAAGTTCATCGCTCTTGAGATGAACTTTGACTATATCAATTTAGACTTTGTTAAAATGTATAACGGTTAATATGGATAGTATCAAAAAGTATAACGATCAATAGTGAGTGTCTCTCTTGTGACGAAAACACAAGTTTGTCGAAATTGAGACAGTAGTCCACCATATTGATTGTCGTCACAAAATAGAAGACATTTTTCTTTCGTTGATATAGCGATGAATACGGGGTGGATTTAGATGAAAATTGAAAAATTGAACTTTTTCTCTTACATTTTGCATCGAAAGAGTACTTTCTTCGCAAGTAGTCATTGCAATTTTTTCAATGTGTAGTAGTGCCTCCTCCATCAAAACCTAATATCCTCCATGACGTCATGAGCCAGGTGGTTGATTTTGAAGTCTCGAAAGGGTAAAGTCCAAGGGGAAGGAAGTGGGAGCTCCTCTCCTAGCCATACTAGAGTGCCTCCAAAGGATACAACCTACTTATTCAATGTGAAAATGGTGATCACAATCCTACCCCAGTCATGGGGTTTCTCCATCCATCCTTGGGATCCATAGCCCTTGTGAAGGTCTAAAAAAAGTCATTTGCTCATGAATATTGATCCACTAAGAAAGGTTATACAAAGAAAAATATATACACCCTCCAAGGGAGCACAAGTCACAATAATTATGCCAATTAATCCATATTTAATAATAAAACCAATCGAATATGTGCATCAAACCCCCTTTTCAAAAATAAATAAATTCTCAAAGACCTTATAAGTTTTGCAATGATTAGGTCTGGGAGGGGTGTCAAGGAAAACTATAGGGTATACCAACCTCTATATCTAGGGATACTTCCAAAATAATACCAATCTAGGTTATGTAATGAATATGATATGGGTTTGGTAATACTTATGTGCATGTGGTTCCTTGCATACAAGGGTTTGTATTATCTCATTTATGGTTTCCTTTGTAGACGCGGAACTTGATTGCTTGAGATACCATTTCCTTGGTACTTTTGGAATTATGAACCTATTACTTTTCCTTTTGATGGTGATTTTTCATTTGTATGTCCCCTTTACAACGTTTCAAGATTGAATTCCATTACATTTTACTAGGAATTGGTTCATTCATTTCCATGCAAACATTGGGCGATTACCATTAGAGAGGTTGGAGCTTGATATGGCTTGAGGTTTATATGGTGTCATTTACAATTTATAAATTATATATACATATAGAGAAACTTCATCATCCTCTCAGCCTTCATCCCCTTCTTCCCATGAAATGAGGTACAATCCCTTCTTGGGTTAGTGCACATGAATACCCAAAATATGAGGAAATAGAAGAAATGGTTGTGAAAGAATATAAGTATGGACATGAATAGTATGATAACGATTCAAGGAACTCCTCGGTAGCACCCTCTCCCCAAGGGTGGCCAACATACTACAACTCAATGAAAACCACCAAGGTGAAACCATGAAAAATGTATACTTTCCAAGAAAACATGAGAAAGAATTCTTTGCAACATGTTCAAATGCTTATATTATTAAAATGAAACTTACAATGAGATTGGAATTGTTACGTCATGAAGCAAGTTTCAATTTTCTATGGGGCCAGGCCTGTGTGATGGATGTCTCTTAGATGTTGATGATGTACGGTGATGCATCCATAATTAAGAGGTTCCCTATCAGGCTATGTTAGTCAATATGGATCTTGACACTCCATGTTTGCTACCTGTCAGCCTCGATATATGATATCCTTAGTTACCCTTAGTCTGAGGGGGTAACAAGAACCAAATCTCTTTTTTATCTTCTTCTCCCCCCCATGATTTTTTTTGGTTGGCATTGTCCCTTGCTCAGTATTAGATTTATTCTTTTTGTTCCACTCATTTCTTCCTCTAGGTTGATAAGGATTCCCCGATTGTGTGGATTGTAGCAAATTCACCTTAGAGGCTTGAGTGGTGACTGTAGTAGTTTAAGTATTAGGACCACTAGTTGATGAGTGTTATGAAATGGAGATGTGACCCAACTATTTAGCTAACTATCCCAGAGAGTGATGGGATATATAACCCACCACATGTTCAACATGTGGTCCTAGGTTTGTCTTTCTAGGATATGTTGACGGCTTAGGAGAATCTAGGATAATATCGTAGAGAGTACATGGATGAGAGTAAATCAAATATAAGTTTTGGACACACATAATGACTTTCTCTTTGGTAGCTTCCATGAACATAGATATATATTTGGAAATGGGTGGTAAGAGGGGCTTTGTGAACCATTCCATTCAGAGTTCGATTGGAATACAAGTCTTGATCATCCTACTTCTTTTTCTCCACTCATGTATCTGATCAGATATTTTGGGGGAGGTATCTTATCGTAGAGACACAAAGGGTGTTGTTCCAATATAATACTAGATGGGAAATTGGTAATGCATTATGAATTACATTTCCAAGTCATTAAACCCTTTAAAGTAATTTCCTTATAATAACAATCCATTTAGTGGCACTTCCAATCAGGGATCTTTGGAAAATACTCGACCTTACACTATCATCCAATAAGGAACTGGATAACTACCAAAAAATAATTTCATTATGTGCATGGAGGGGTCTTCTTTTGGATTTCCATTGAATTTGGGCATTTCTGATAGTAGCTTAGAAGGCATGACCATACATGAAGAGTTATGGGAAATAGGGTCATTTTTCAAACATGAAAAATTAGCCATGTCTAACATTTCAAGAAAAGGTAATGACATATGAGGAAACGAATACTAGGACAAAGATGAAGTTCCTAATATCCCATATGAACATTGTGGTCACCCTACATTTCTTCTACTAGAGGGATGTGGTGTTATAGAAGTGTGAGGTCCCCTATGGATGGTGTCACTCCCATATGCATGGATTCTCCTAAGACTAGACATTCCCCCAAAGAGATTTCCCCCAGGCATAGGTGTACATTAGTCCCATGGAGGATCCCCTTGGGACCAAAGGTGTGAATAAAGGTGTGCTAAACCATAGGAAATTAGACCCTTCTAACATATTACTACCCCCAATATTGACTAGGGATATCCCAAAAACTACTAGGAAAATTCCTCTCAAAAGGAAAACCAACACTCAACCATGTTAGGCCACTCATAGGAATGGTAGAGGTTGAATTAATTCCACTCCCCATGCTGAAATGAATTCTTGACACTTCATTGGAAGAGGATTGAACTATGGTAATTAGAATGGATGGGATGGGTATGGGAAAGCTAGTTAGAGTATTGAAAGAAAAATAATATACGGCCAATGTCCCCCAGATGGAGAGACCTATAGAAATCGACATATATCATGTAAGTCCAATGGTTCCCAAGGATGTTCAAGTGGAAATCATCGAGATGTCTCTAGTCCCACGCACATATGGGCTTGATGGCTCAACCACACTATATGAAACACTTGGGACTCACATGGTGTGGGGTTCATTGAACAAAGAAAAAGGTTCACTAAAAATCTCCTTTACCTGGATAAATACAGGTGCTTTAGGATTAGTTAAAGGGGGGTTAAATTTTGGTGAAGGAATTTCATGGACCACTTCCACTTCAACCAATCCATTCTCCTAAAAGAAAAAGATATGACCCATTGAATTCATATTCACTTATCTCTCGTTTCTTGATAGGTTGTTTTTCCTTCATGATTGGGTCTATTCCTTATAATCGATGGGACCAACATGATGATTTATCCATGGTGAATATAATATGTGAAAACCAAAAAAAAAATCAACCTAAGTCTAACGTAGACTCATAACCAAAGAGCACACCCATATTTACAAATCTAGGATAAAAACAAGAAAACAAATGGCTCATAAGGCCTTCCAAAAACCAATCCTCTAGGGGAGATGAAGTTCCCACAAGATTGGCTAACAAAGGTATGAGGATCAGTTATGATGAACTATGTGAAACATATATGAACGGTGTATGCACCCTTTATTAAGGAGGGCACCCTTAGGGGGAAATGAGACTATCAACATATGCCCCAAGTACTACATGCACATTCCACCTTCATTCACCTTCGTGGCTATTGAGGAATGGTCATTAAAGCTATCAGATTACAATCAATGACCAAAAAAATAGTCACAGGTTTGACCAGATGTAAAGGTAGGGTAACTAAGAACAAATCCTCAAAGGTATTACTTCACACAAATCCATGGCGCAAATGAAACCCCCATATACATAGTAATCGAAGTGATATTGCAAAAATCAAAACAAGTAGATAGAGGTAATCTCCTTACTTTCCCTGATGCAACCTTGAGATTCACTCTTTTGTTAGAGGAGCTTCTCGACACATTGGTTGCAAATATGAATTTTACACCATTTAACGACTTCTAGGTTTCATTTTGGTGGCATTGGAGATTTCACTCTCCAATCCTATTCCAAGGCCTTAAACCTATCTAGTGCTGGTTTGCTAACAAATAAAAGATTCTAGTAAATTTTATCTTTACATGTCTTTTCTTATGGTTGTTTTTATGTCAAAAAAAAATAAAAGAAACTTTTGTAATGCTTTGACTCTTAACCCTACCAAAGCAATGCAAAAATTCCAATGCAATTCGTTCAATTCAATGAATTCTAGCTATGGGAGGGAAATGGGCCTTTTAATTTTAAAATTGGGTTATTAATTCAACCATGCAAAAGAAATCAGATTTTTTTTTTTAATAATATTTCACCAAACACTTCACTAATGCACTTTGTATTTAATGTTTCAAAATATTTTATGCAGGAAAATATTTCTTTTTTGTTTATTTTTCCAAATATTATGTAGGAGCTTCTTAATCTAAACAAGAACACAATATCCAAATGGAAAAACAACAAATAAATAAGCAAGGGTTGTAGAAAATTGGAAGTGATGTTGAAAAACACACTCCAATGTCTCTTCTAGAATATCAACCCAAAATATACTATGAAGGTGGATCTAATAATTCACAATAATCAAAAGAGGGTAAAAAAACCAAATGAAATAGATATAGGAGAATACCATATCTAATAAGATCGGTTGGGTGCACTTCCCAAATTTAATGGACCACTAGATAATAAACCAATGTAAACAAACAATTTGAGCAAGACACACAACCACACCAAAAATAAATTGAAGACATGGTGTCTGAAAAAGTACTCAACTAGAGACAAGATTTAAATGTGCAGACTGATAACATATCCCTTAGATTAAAGAAATCATATTTGGAAAAAGAAATTTGGAAACTTTTCAATTTTTGTAGTTTACATGGAGTGTCGCGGGTGAGATGACCTGCGATAGGAGACTAGTCACTTGTCAGTAGTAGTGCAATATGTGACGCCCTACATAATTTTGAAAAAATAGAGAGATTTGAGGGAGATAACCTTCGAGAGGGAAGAAAACAACCAAATCAAAATAGAGGATATCATCTATATTTATGATAGTAATGAAAGGAATATCATACTAAATACAATAACACATAGATACAGAGAACAACCAAAAGATATCTAGTGAACAATAACTTCTATTGAATAAATAAAATAGGTTGAAACTGTAAAACTGCAGAATTGAAAGCACCTTTCTCGAATGGTGGTAGCTATCTAAGAGAAGATATGTGGTTGATACCTGCATTTGAATGATAATAATGATTACAATGACTCTCTAGAGGCATTTTTTAGCATTACTCATGAATGTAAAAACCCTAGACATCCAAAAACCTAACCCTAGGAGATGAAATGCCAAAAGTTATGTTGGCCCCGATGGGTAAGTTGGTACCTCAACTTCCCGTGGTTGTAAAGTTTTCATACAGACTCCATTTTAGGTGCGTGATAGCCCATTGGAAAGGTGTTTTCGAGAACTACACATTATGTTGTCAAACTCTGACTCTTCTTATAGTTTGACTGTGGAAAGAAAAAAAACATTATTTAGGGCCCCAAAATGGCCCTGGAAGTACAAAAATATGTATTGACATGAAAAATTCCAAAATAAGACAAATGGATTAGGTGGGTGGTGACCAATCTCCACCTAGAAGCTGTGTTGGGTTTTAGACAACCCTGAAATTGTAGAACCCATAATTAATTTTTTTTTACAAAAGAATGTGTTGAACTAACAACTGTCAAGAGAATCTAGTTGGAATAGGTGGGTGGCCACCAATATACACATGGATCATTCCTCCCTCCTAGGAAGAAATGGTATCCATTGTGTTGAGTGCCCCCATTAGGTTAGGCAACTTCTGCTAAATTTGGCCCCTGGTGAGCCACTTGCCTTGCTGTAGGATTTGCACTTCCTTGACAACCTGATGAACATGGATCCTCTTCTAGCGAGTTCTCTTTACCTATGTTTCCACAATCTGATTAGTGGATGTATGTTCCATGTAATCAGGTTTGAGCTCCTTTGGTTTCAATTTTTCTGCAATCTTTGAGGTATCTAATAATGGTGGAAAAAATGGCCGAAGGAGGTCCAAATTGAACATTGGGTGCAAGCCAAGGAAGTGTGGAGTGTTGAGCACAAAATAATTGCTACCAAAAACCTTGGTGATAGTATAAGGCCCATAGCAAAGTGAGTGGAGATTTTGTTGGGTCTGTGTAAGGAAATCTTTGTGAAAATGTAATCAAACCTTGTCTCCCACCTGAAACTGGTGTGGTACTCAGTGTTGATCATGGAATTTCTTGTAATGAGAATTGAATTTCTTCAAAATATCATGGAACTGTTGGTGGATGTGCTGAATCCACTTAATGAATCTGGTGGATTTCCCCCCCTCAGACTAAACATGGGAATATTTTTCCTCTTTTGTTGCAAGAGGTAATGCAACATCACCTGAAATGGATTATGTCTAGTGGAAATATGGAGAGCGATTTTGTAGTTATGTTGAACATAGGGATGACTCTCATCCCATGTAGGTATATTCTTAGAGTTGTACATGTGAATAATGTGCACAATGATCTAGTTGATGACTTTGTCTAGCCATTGTTTTGGGGTTTGAAAGTAGTGCATTTAGTGATCTTTGTGTCCAACAATGACTAGAGACTCGATAAAAATGTGCTGAGGAATTTGTTGTATCAATATGAGGTGATGGTTTGTGGTATCCAAAAATCGACCCACACCGATTTGAGAAGAGATTGGTAGTATATGTCACTATGATTCTCTTCTTATAGGCTGTGATAATGACCATCTTCAAAAATTGATCAACCACCACAAATACACAATCATTGTCATGCTTGGTGGAAAAAAGGCCAAACATCTAATCCATTGAGATGGATTCCTAAGGCCTCTCGGGTGTAAGAAGAGGGGTGTATAATCCTTTCTTCTTGCTGGCTAGCTTAGAAATGGCACAAAAGGTGTAAGATCTGATATACATTTTGATGTCTTGTCAATGTTTTGTCCAATAAAAATGTTTATGTACAACAACCACATTTTTGTCCACGCAAAAATTACCTACCATCCAACTATATCAGGCCTCCTGGATTTGAAAATCAGTGGCATGCACTCATGTACCCAAGAGATGATAGGTGGTGGAAAATTCATGGTAACGATGATAAATTTTGTGCCACTCAGATGCCTCATGCCCACAGAAATAGAGAATTATAGTGAGTGTAGCAATGGGAGGGCGATTGAGGAAGTTAGTGACACAATTTGTGCTCCATGTTTTATAATTGATGTTGAGATGGAATTGTTGTAGGTATGTGGACCACTTTTTATGGTGTTCATTCTGAAAATTCCGTTGTGTCTCTATGAAATACAAAGTCTTGTTATGAGTGTGGATGATTTTCTCCTTTCCCATAATGAAATGTTTCCATTGAAAATAGGATTGCACAATGGAATACATTTATTTGTCATAGGTGGGGTATTTCCGAGCAATATCTGAGAGTGTCTCACTATCGTATGCTACTAGATGACCATGTTGAGTGAGAACTCAACGTAGAACATAGTTGGAGGAATTAGTCTCAATCTTGAATTTTTTTTGCAGATCAGGTAAGGAGAGTACTGGAGTTGAGCACAAGTGATGCTTCAGATCATCAAATTCTTGGTGTTTTTCCTTCCCCCATGCGGAATTTTCCTTTCCACCACCCTTGGTTACTTGGATGAGGGCCCATGCAATATGGGAGAATCCAAACATGAACCTTCTGTAGAAGTTTTCAAGTCCCAAGAAGCTTTGAATCTCGATTAGTGTGATTGGGGCTAGACAATCAAGAATGACTTGGATCTCTACTAGATCCACATGTACCCCATACTCATTAACAATGTATCCCATGTATTCGACCATGTTCATGCCAAAGGATCATTTTTCCAAGTTGTAATCTAACTTGTGCTACTACAGAGTGCCCAAAACCTATTGAATACGCTACATGTGGTTCTCCCAAGTTCTTCTAAAGATGAGGATGTCATGCATATATACCACCAAAAATGATTTGGTGAAGGGTCTCAATATATCATCCATCAATCTCGTGAAAGTTGTTGTTGCATTTGTTAAGCCAAAGGGTATGACCAACCATTCGAAGAGATATTCCTTAGATTTGAAAATTGTATTCCAAACATGAGTTGATTTGATGGGAACCTAGTGCTAGCCAGACTTTAGGTCAATCTTACTGAAGAAATTTACCCCCTTGAGTTGGTCAAGAAGGTCATTGTTGATGATTGAAAATGTCAACGAAGTTTTTCCCCAAAAGTGTTTCTAAAGCCTATTATTATAAAAAATAAATAATACTAGTAGGTGGGACCCACTTGAACTATTGGAGAGAATATTTATTCATTTTTTATGTTGAGATGATGTGCGACATGGCTCACATGGTTGATGACGATCTTGCTAGTATTGGTTATAAGTCAAGCTTATGAAGGGTTGATTCCTTATGTTACTACAATCTATGCTATTCATTAATGTCATTACTATCTATTCTTATCACACCTGCATAACCAACAGGTTAGTGAAATTATATGAAAGGAAAAATACTATAACAAATTCAAAGAAAAGGGAACTAGTTCTGCAATACCACATGTGAATAAATTGAAGGAAATAAGAAAGAATTGCTAGGGGAAGATTTTAAAGTTATCCTAACTATAATACATGCATGAAAAGACTTGATGATTATTGATAAACCCTATCTAACAAGTAAATGGTTATGGAATTTTGATTGAATTACATGTTTAATATGCATATGGTTGAAATGTTGGTGGCGCATTTGGCAAGGTGACAATACTAATATGCAATAGTTAATGGAATTATGTGGCCGATATACATATGGTATGTTTGGATAGATTGAATGTCGGTGGCTCATTTTATAAGGTGGTGAACGTTGATGGTTAGGCGATTTTGTTTGAGTTATATGATGTGAAATGGGATATGGTGATCGCGCTAATGGCTTTTAATGTGGTGATGGTTTCGATACATGGTTGATTAGTCATGTCAAGGGAGAATTTGTTGGCATGTACTATTGAGTTAATGAGATGTGGGTGGAGACGACGTGCATTTACTGCACGATGCCTCCACCCACATCTCATTAACGCAACAATACATGACAACAAATTCTTGTTGGCCACCACCCTAGTCGGGCTATTGTTCAATCTTGCTACTGTGTTATGCTCCAAAATTTTAGTAGGGAGGAACCGTTTGCCTAGCTCTCGTTTTAAGGAATTTGATTAAAAGGTATGTCCTTTTTTTTGGCTATTCGTGACTTCCCTATGGTTATGAAATGATTATTGGCTCAGGTGTATGGGTTTGAGTTTTTCCTGAGCATTGCAACTATGTGAAATTTTGGTTCCTGAATGAAGAGTGGATGGTTCTTCTTGTAATATTTTTGAGTTCATAGAGGTTATTGGTCTTCCTGGTGATAGCTCTTTGTCACCACTGTTGGTTTAGTCGAAGGGTTTTTGTTTAATTCTTGGGCGAATAGCTATCTTCACTCACTGTCACTAAATCTAGTCTTTGGCTTTCTTGGGTTTAATGGTCGAAGGTTTTCTGTGTCACTGTGTTGTGTTTCACTTCGGCATTGGTTTTTTCCACCTCTAAGGTTCAAAAAGTGAGTGTTCTATTATTAACTCATCCTTTTCTTCACCTCATTACTATGGTAGTTTGGACAAAGAACACAAGGTTTATACCCTGCGTGCATTAAATAAATTTCCCGGCTGAATGAGACTCTCCCCTTTTCTTTTTTGGGTCCCCTGTCATGGATTTTTACCTGTACACAAATGAATCATGTCTCTCTCTGTGTGCACACCCTTGGCCTCAAAATTTCCACCATTACAAGGAGTTGTCTCCATTCCCTGGTGTTGGCTACATAGTAGATCCTTAATCCTCCAGTCTTGAATTTTGTAAAGAAGATTGTTGTGCCTGCCAAGTTCCTACAGGTTATTATGGATTGAATGTATTGTCGATTACATTACTTGATAGGTTGTTTGGTTACATTAAAATCAAAGTAAAAGGAGAAAATGTTCACAAAACCACTTTCATTACTAATTGTGATACCATTCCTCACAAACATTGACTTTTTAGCTTACTTGATATAGGTACTGCTTTAAAAAAATATATGCATATGACTCTCGATGAATTGGTTAGTCTCCATCTCTATCTTGATAACCTAATTGTGTGTGTCAATGCAATGCTGATTACATCAGATTTCGACATGATCTTTCCTTTCCAAATTTCTTTTGTCTTGGACACTAATTCTTATATCTCAAAATATTTACAAGAGAAATCGTTTCCCTACAACACTAACATAACTCGCTTGAAATATTGTGAGGAACCAACATGAAAAGTTCTAATGTTGTCTAGATTTTGGTGTATACTAGTAGCCTAGCTATGCTTGTTAGAAAAACAGGACCGCAGAG
>JZKD02S1814488.1:214061-224444 GCA_000966675.3 Picea glauca
CATGAGATGCATTTTCACTTTTGGGTGTCTTCTCTATTACGAAATTTCTCAATACTTCCATGATCTCCCCTTTTAAGCCATCCATCTTAGTATCCAACTTAGCTTCCATTGAATCTATCAAATTAGCTTCCATTGAATCCATTTTAGTATCCAACTTAGCTTCCATTGAATCCATCTTAGTATTCAACTGAGCTTCCATTGAATCCATCTTCTTTTGTAGTTCATTTATGTCCCTACGCATTTTTTCACCTTCATCAAGACTCCAATTAGGATTTTCTGGAGGCTTATTTGGTGTAGAAGGTCCCTTTTTCGGTGGCATGTTGGCCAAATATCACTTTTGAATCTTGATTTTGAGGCGGTTCTGCTAGAAAATATTTATTCTGTTCTATCTCCCAAGTTTCGGCCCTTCTGGGTATGAAACTTTCTTTTAGGTAGTTCTCTGATATTTATTCTCTGCAATGCCACAAGTCTTATCAAAATTGGATGTTCCAAGTGGAATTTATGGTAACTTCCTCACAACTTGCCGATTTTTGGCCTTTCCAGGAGATATCACTTGTATAGCATGCCCCGCACAAAATAATTAATATAAAATTATGAAACTCACACCCAAAATACTACAGACTGTCCACGATCCAATGCAACTAGTCCCACACAATTTGGATACTCTAGCAAGAATTTATTATTGTTTTACCTGGAACACCTTCTTGAGACTAGTCAATAGAACTAGTCAGATACCCTATCTTACACAAGGGTATCTACAAATTTAAGATGACCCAGAAGCTGAAATCTTTACCATAGATACCTTACTAATTTCTGTAAATGGTCTATGGAGTTCAGGGTCTGAAACATTACATAAAAAGTTTTATAGTGAAAATTCTACAATGACTCATTTCAGGATGATTCCAGAACCCTATCTTGCATAGGCTATATATCCAAAAGTATAAGGCCTCAGGAGCTGAATTTGGAACCCAACGTACCTTGATCAGTCTACTAAATATCCTCCAAGTCGTTCCTTCTGAAACATTGTAGAAAAAATGTTATAGCGAAAATTCCATGGTGTCTCGGATGTAATAGCGAAACCCCAAGACCTTGAGCTCTGATACCATATGTTAAGAACCAAACATAAATATAGCATAGAAAAACCTCAGGAAAAGTACTAAATGCCTTGAAAAAGAGATAATTTTAGATAATAAGCCTCTTCGAGGGGGCAACCTCCTTTTCCCCCACTTAAATGTTCAATTACAAGATGATTCAAAATGAAAATGTCTCCTTGCTATATATAGGAGACTAGGAGGTATAATTAAAACTAATGGTCTAAAGCCGACATAAATAAAATAACATTACTAATATAATATGCCCCAATTAAGGGGTAATGAGCCAATATTAGGGCTTAATAGCCTGGGTTCTCCACACATATTGACATTGATTCACAAGAGCTTGGGCAATTGTTTCATGCTCTATTCTTCAATTGGATTGGGCAGGAAATAGTCCAACCTATGCCTAAAAGGCATCCTTTCCAAGCCCTGTAAGCACCTGGTATCCTTGTACCTCCTCATGTTTCATTACAACTTGAGGTCCCTAAAAATGATGGATGGCAGGAGATTGTCCACTCGACAATCTCCCAACATCGTGGCTGGCCCAACTTGTCTTTGTCTCCTCCTCCACCGGTTAACCCCATTGCCCAAGCTTCCCCTAGCCACTCTCCAGTGAAATCCTCCCATTCTAGTAAGCGATTGAATACTGAATCCCACCATGCACTTGATAAAGGAAAATCAATTGCTTCCCCTTCCTCACCCTCCAATGACTCTGACAAATCCATGTCTTCCTGAATGCATTTGAGGGATGATTTTTCCCATGTGATCAACGAGATTAGGACTAAGGGCTCTGCACAACCAAAGGAAAACTTAGGAAAATCAAGAGGTGACAACAAAAATCAATGAATGTTTGCATCACAGACTGGGAAATACGGTTTTTGAGTTTTTATTATATCTATTGTTTTATGACAGTTGACTTCAAGGATCTTTGGACAACATGTTTATTTTGGATATATGAGTATTATTTTTGAAATAATTTCAAATTTCATAATTTGAAATTGCCAAAATAAAATATGTTGATGGGAGGCACAAGGAGGTATGTTTTTCTTAACTAATGGTTATGTTATGATTGCTATGATTGTTACAAACTAAAGGGAGTCACAAGGGGTCCCACATACTAGTTATTATTTATTTATGACCCTTATTATAATTATTACTCTTCCCCCTAACTAAAGTGAATCGACTCTTTTAATTAACTTAACTAATGAATTGGTTCAACTTCTTCAACCAATTTTAATTTTTTAAAAGCAAAATGAAAGGGAGGAACAAGATGAGGATAGAAGCAAAAGCATGCTAAGGTTTTCTCTTTGAGTTTGTGTTGAGATAGTTCATTTTTCATTCATTCATATATTCATCAAAGCCTAATTCTCTTTTGTGATAGAAGGGTCTTATTGTAGACAACAATATTCCGGGCTAAATCAAATCATTCAGACACTTGTTTTTCAGAGGTGTTGATCTATCTTTGATAGTCTGTGTAGACTTGTTTGTTTGTGAATTAATTTTCATGACTCATAAAGGCTATTGTGCAGAGTCGAGTGGGCAACAATATATGGCAAGTTGATCCATCTTTTAGAGTTTATTTTTGGTTTTCTGTCAGAGGTCCTTTTGTATGTTCCATTGGGGATGTCTAAGTTTGACTTTGGTCCAAGATTTTTGCATGAGATTTTGTAAAGAAAATGACACTTTGGTGATTTGGAATGAAATAAAGTATTTCTTTGTCTCATCTACCTTGATTATCATCTTGGTGTCTTACTTTTGTTCTTACATTTATTTCAACAACTGTTATATTGAGAAAATTATATAAAAAGTGAATTTCCAACAAGCTTTTTGTTGATAAAAGACTAGCCTAAGCACTCGTAATTAATACTTGTGAGTTAGGATGTTATTTTTATTGGCTATAAACATAGGGTGATATTCATGTCTACTTTGACTTAGCCAAGTAAAGTCTGAAAATGCTTGAGTAAGATCAATTCATATCTTTTCCTCAACATTTATTTGGTGACTCCACTGGGGAGATCTTCGATATCTCTTGGGTTCAAATTTTCATATTCAATTTTTCATCGATGCATGCTTCTTTTCTGAAATTGATTCTTTGATTATTTTTCCATTAATGATTGTCCCTCTTGCAAGGCAACCCAATATTGAGCCTGGTCTTCAAGACCAAACCAACATTGTGTTGAACCTATTTAACACCATTCTAGAGACTACCAATACCCATGCCAAACAATTGAACGAGATATTAGTTCTCAAGAACAATTGGAGGCTAGACATAGACAACCTAGAAATCAACAGTAACCTTTTGTTTCTTCAATTTTTTCCTTTCTTTCATGTCCTTAGATTCTCGTGCTTGTTGAAGAAGAAGGGTATTATCACCTGAAATCAATCCTATTACTGAAATAGGAAGAAGAAACATAGTGTTATATGTCCAACAAAGTTATCTAAGGAGGAATTTATCTGATTCATCAAACTCGTCTTTCTTTCCCTCATATATCATCCACAAGATGACATCTAGTGGTGGCTCTGGTGGCACTGGGAGTCCACTATATTCCTAATCTTCATCGCCATCAGTGATTGGTAGCTTGTACAACCATCATATCCTAGTCCAATATACTAAAAACCCCACCAAAGTCATTAAGAAGTATGGGCTTTTTCATTTCAAAGAGGATTGCAAAACCACACCATGGCATGTGTCCACTCCTCTTAACCTAGCACCTCCTACTCACCCACTTTCGAAGTTTAAAGAGCACTTTCCTAGGTTTTCAGGAAATAACATTGTTAGTACTAACGAACACCTAGTGGCATTTTCTAATGCTTGTCATAAGATAGAGGCCAATGACAATGACACCTCCATGCGCTTGTTTATCAATTCCTTGGAAGGAAAGGTTGCGACTGATTTCTTTGACCTTCCTCCTGAGATCCTATCTACTTGGGAGGAGTTAATCTATTGGTTCTGATCCACTTATGGGAAATCCAAAATCCCTGATGAGAAGTTAAGGAAATACAATAAAAAAAAATTATTCCTCGAGAAATGTGACATCTACCTCGGGAAACATGTCATGTGTTTAGGTGATTTTTTCGGCACATGGTTTTTGTCGATGGTTTTCTATTTCCAGTTAAGGAATTAGGGTGTTGGATTAATACAGGTCATTGGGTTAGGGTTTTGGATGCCGCTGGCTCCTATATGTATATTGTATTGTAAACAATGTAACACAATGAATGAATATAATATATGTTGGTTTTCTTGGTTTAGGTTTCCAGGGGAAAAATATCTATGTAAAGTTTGTATTTTCCATTGTATCTTTTCTGTTCTTTTCTGAATATCTTTTTACAGTAGACATTATACAAGGTTAAAATTTACATTTGGTATCAGAGCTTTATTGGCTTTAGGGGGATGCCTTTGTGGTTAAGGGTTTGGCTCAAGACTGTGATAAGCCTTGTTACAGTGGGAGATCTGTGGTATTGTTTTTCAGGTGAAAATAAATAGCAAGAAATTCAAAGATGGAGATTGAGAAGTTTAATGGGAAAATATTTGAGTTGTGGAAGCTCAAGATGGAATATCTTTTGATGGACAGAGATCAATGGATTGTGGTATATCCAAGTACTGCACCTACAGGAACTTCTGCAGATGATTGGAAAAAGATGGATCGGAAGGTAAAGAGTACAATTTGACTATGTCTCTCTGATTCATTATTACTGAATGCGTCAAAGGAAGCTACATCCAAGGATTTATGGGAAAAGTTAGGGAAGTTGTATCAGTCTAAGTCCCTAGTAAATAAACTATTCTTGAGAAAGAATTTATATAAATTGAGGATGAGAGATGGAGACTCGGTGGCAGAGCATTTGAATTCCTTCAATATTGTGGTAAGTTAGTTAGTATATGTTGAGATTAAAATTTCAGATGAAGATAAATGTATCAGTTTGTTGTGTTCTTTACCAGACTTGTGGGATAGACTGGTTGTGGCCATAGGTAGTAATACAACTTATTTGAAGTTTGAAGAAGTGGTCTCATCCTTGTTGTTGGAGAAGATGAGATGAAAGAATATGGAAGAACATAGCACAGATACATTATTTTCAGGAGGACGTTCCCAGGAAAGAAATAGATCTAATTTCTCAAGTGGGAGATCTAAGTCTAAGGGTAGATGTAAATCTCCTGGAATTTTTGTAAGGGTATGTTGGCGGTGTGGAAAAGAAGGGCACTACAAGAAGCAATGTAGATAAAAAGTTGAGAAAAGGAAGGGATCTAAAGAATCTTCTTCTAGAGAAGAAAAGACCTCCAAGGAAGGAGGGGATGTGTACATGGCCTCTTCAAGAACACATGCAGATCATGAGGCATGGTTGATTGAATCTGGTGCATCCTTTCATATGACTCCCCATAGGGAGTGGTTCTACAAATATGAAAAGTGTAACACCACTTTGTTTCTTAGCTTTATCACTATGATACCAAATTGTAGCAACCTTTCTGTTACCATACTTTGCGGAAATATAACACTCACTCTCGGATTATAAAACAACATGCATTTAAGAAATGAAACACATTTAGAGCCCAGAGTAAGTCTTAAACATTATTGCTATCATAATTTTAAACATGGAATTATCATTAATTCATGTGCACAACAAAATACATGATAATTATAAATACACAGACATGCAGAAACATAAATTAAAACATCATCTGGTACTTATCTTGGAAACAATAGTAGTTCCACCAACTAGGTACAGGCCTTCCATGAACCTCCCAGCCTTAGACCACACTACTCACCAACTCAATAGTGGGTCACCCCTGAGCTGGGACTAAGCTCCATCCCAAGGCAAGGAAACCTAGGCTAGGCTGAGGTTACAGGGAAAACACCTAGTCACAAGGAAGGAATTCTCTCTTAGGAACCACTCATTCTCAATGCCCACAGACTCTCCTTCCCCACATGCCTGCTCCACCCCAAGAGTATACACCTTCTCTATCACCTAGACAGTCCTTCAGCTGCTAACCTCCCTTGCCTTGGGTTTCAACAACAGGCCAGACCAGAAGTCTCCGAGTTCTGTGGCAGCTACAGGGTTCCTTCCAGGAGTTCTCTCCTTCCTCTGTGCACTCTCTCACCTAGAGAGAATCACTCATAGGCCAACAACCTGTTCTTCCAACCTCAATCACCTCTCTCACCTAAGGAGAGTGTTGTACAACTGACCAACAAGCCCCACGTAGTCCAGCACTGCGTGGCCACACCAACCAATGGGGAAAAATCACACGGGCTTTCCAACAGTTTCAACAATGGCGGATGGTCTCACGAATATGGCTTCGGACGAGACTCCATGCATAGGCTCTATGTTTAGACAGAGGATTCTTCGGATTTTCAGAAATTAACACCAGTTATTCTGAATAAAAATACAGACTCCTTTTGTTCAGAGGGTGTACGAGGTATTCTTGTAGAGGTTAGACCAGTCGTACCGTTTATAAGATCGGATCGAATGGAGGAGAACCCCCATCACAGATCATCTCAGCCCTTTATTTTCATGGGCCAGGGTTGACATTTTTCACCCATGCAATTGCATGCGTTCTTTCAGCATGGCTTCCTTCCATTTTGAAGTTGCTTGTCCTTCCAAAAGAACTTAGGATGAGACATATTATTCACATGTATTTTGGAATAATATTAAATTATTATTCCCAAGGCTTAAGCCCCCTAGGCTTAACACTTAGCCCCTTTTTCCCACCTTCCATCCCCTAATCCCTTGCCCTCTCTATGGATTCTTAGTCCCCCATCACTCATTCATCGTGTCATCCTACACGCATCGGTGTTTATATTTTATTAATGTGTTGCATACATACAGGTACAAAATCAAGCCCTTGGCCTACAACCCTTAGGCTCTTTGGCCTAACAATGACATAAGCCCATCGGCTTATACAAACTTTTCTCACCAGCCTATAACACATATTTCCAATTCATTTCATAAACCATATTTACAAAGGGCTCGGCCTTGGGGACACTACAATCCCCCTCCCCTTATTTTTGCACTGCCCTCAGTGCAACCTTACACTGTCTTTGCAAGATTTTCAAAATTTTCAAAAAGATGCGGGTACTCTGCTCGCATAACATATTCATGCTCCCATGTCACATCCTAAGGACCGTACTAGGTCCACTAGACCTTTTCAAGCTCTATGGCTTGATTCCAAAGCTGTTTTCTTTTCCTGTCCAATATGCGCACAGGATGCACTTGCAGGACACCTTCTGGTTCCACCTGAATCAGATTCCAATCGATAACATGATTAGCATCAGGTATATATCTCTTAAGTAGTGAAATATGAAACAGATTATGTATAGTCATAGATGCAGGTAATGCAAGCATGTAAGCAACTGGCCCAATCATTTCCAGGATCTCAAATGGCCCATAAAATCTCGCTGCTAACTTGGCGCAACTTCCCAACTTCAGGGAACTCCTATTAGTTTTCACTTTTAGGAAAACATGGTCACCCACTTTATATTCTTTGTGGGTTATGTTCTTATCAGCATAACTCTTCTACCTGTCCTGGGCAGCTTTCAAATTCTGTTTAATTCTTATCATTTGGTCTTCCATCTCTTTGAGCAACTCTGGCCCAAATACTGCTTTGTCAGTTGGATTATTCCATCTCACTGGAGTGTTGCACTTTCTTCCATAAAGTGCTTCAAATGGGCTCATCTTCACTGATGCGTGATACCCATTATTGTAGGCAAATTCTACCAAATACAGGTAGTCTTCCCATATTGATGGTTTATCCATCACATACATTGTCAGCATTTATTCTATTACTCTGTTCACCCTCTCTGTTTGTCCGTCAGACTCAGGATAATACGCTATACTAAAGTTTAGATTCGTTTTGAATCCTTTGAACAGTCCTTTCCATAAATTCGAGGTGAATTTCGGGTCCCTATCAGACACTATCATCTTAGGAATTTCGTGCAAGTGTACCACTTCTTTTAAGAAGATATCAACAACATATGTTGCCATGTGAGTGGTTTTCAGTGGAATAAAATGGGCAGGTTTTCTAAGCTTTTCCACTACTACCATGATTGAATCATGTTGCTTGTTTGTTCTGGGCAATCCTGTAATAAAATCCATTGTCACCACATCCCATTTCCACTCAAGAATCGGTAAAGGCTGTAGCAACCTGCTGGGTGCCTATGCTCAGCCTTAACTTTATGGCACTCCATGCATCTGGCGATGTATTCAGTGATTGTTGGTAAATATGCAGCAGACAACGAATGGCATGAAGAATGTATAGAGGATTGTTAGCATATTTACAGGTAGTGTATACTTGTCATTGATGGCAAGTACAATTGTGGTTGTGGTGATGGCTTGAGTACAACAACAATGAGTAGCAGCGCAACAATAATCGGGAGGAGAAGAGTCAGTGACCATGGGATCCCATTCAAATTTCCCGAAAGAATGAGGGTCGCCGGATCTGAATGAAGACAAGACGAGCACACTGAAGAAGAGGACACATCTCAGTCATTAGATCTGAGTGCAGGGTCCGACCACCGTTGGATTGAAGAGAACATGCACGATCTTTAAACTACAAGGAGAAGTGGGTATAATCACAATATGCAAATTCACGATGAAATCTGAGCCGTCAGATCAAACTTTGATCTGGACCGTCAATTCCAGTCACTATCGGAGTATCAGGGATCAGGACTTTGAAATGTCAAAATCATTTGACAAAAAGAACCTCGAAATTTCGATATGCGATTTCGTGATTTAATCGCAGCCGTTGAGATAATAAGTGATCTGGACCATTGATTTAACTCATTATCGGAGTTTCGTGGATCCGTATTTGGAAATGACAAGAACATGCATCAAGAATTCCGATTTCCCTATATGCGATATCGTGATGCAATCACAACCATTAAATCAAGAATGAATCTAGACCATTGATTATGGCTCATATCAGAGTTTCGAGGATCGCAACTTGGAGAGGAAAAGAAACCAATGCATCAAGAATGTTGATTTCGAAATATGCGATATCGCGACTCAATCGCAGCCATTAAGTTAAGATCATACCTGGACCATTGATCACAGCCTATATCGGAGTTTCGTGAATCGCGATTTCAAAAGGAAAAGAAACAAATGCAACAAGAACCCCGATTTCGCGATATGCGACATCGCGATTAAACCGCAGTCATCAAATCAATATTAGATCTAGACCATTGATCGAACTCCACATCGGAGTTTCGCGAATCGCGACATAGAGAGGCAAAGAACACAATGCAACAGGAATGCCAATTTCGTGATATGCGAAATCGCGATTTAATCACAGCCATTGAATAAAGAAGGGATCTGGATCGTTGATCTGACTTCTTCGTGGAGTTTCGGGGATCGATATTTGTAAGTGACAAAAAATCTGATCGCCAAGAGTGCCGAAATAACGATGTGTGAAATCTCAATTGGATCTGAATCGTTGGATCAAGTATTGATCGGAGGGTTACTGTTCTTTCTCACAGATTAACTACTAAGTTTGGAATTTGTTAGCAAAAGGGACTCATGATTGCAAATCAGTTAGCATTTTAGTTGGCGATTCAATTGCTTAGACAATTGTCGTCTTTTTGCCTAAAGAGTTGGGAAGTTGAACCGTTATGTTCGAGTGTATAAAAGAATATGAAACAGACTGTGTCGGTATGGTGGTTCTGTATGTGAAAAAGAATGAAACTATGAGGAAAGTAGAGGAGAGGATGCACAGGAGGAGATTGAGTATAAGAATAGAAGAATGACAGAAAGAGAAAATGCAGAGAAGTATAATAGAACAAAATGAGAGTAAGAGTTGATGCAGAGCATACCTGTTGGACAGACAGAGGAAGAGAAGAGCAGCAGAATAGTGTACAGAAGACCAGATTTACAGAACAAAGAAAGATTGGTAAGAACTGATTTATCTGTAAAGATGAATCTTTATTTAGCCATTAATATTATAGGGAGGTTGGGAGGTGCTCGAGAGGACTTTTGTCCTTAGAGGTTCAAGTGGGATCTTGAACACAGGAAGTTGTAGCTTCCATCTGGTTGTAGTCAGAGAAATTAGGGTGGCAGGGTGGTGCTAGGGAGAACAAGTGTTCTCTGTTATACAGGTTGGAGCCTGTGTAACTGGAAGTTGGTGCTTCCATCTAGTTGGTGCTGGAACATATAGGAAGTTGGTGCTTCCATCCAGTTGGTGCTGGAATATTTATGGAGTTGGTGCTTCCTTCTAGTGGGTGCTAGAGAAACCAGAGAGTTGGTGCTCTCAAACAAGTTGCAGCTTGTAAAACAGAGGTAGCAGCCTCACATTGAGTTGGTGCTCAAT
>JZKD02S1814488.1:256916-277441 GCA_000966675.3 Picea glauca
AACTATGTATGATCCCAGCAGAGTAGTAGATGAGTAATTATGATCAGATTGTATAATTAATTTTGTAATGTATATTTATCTTTTTGGAATTAACTAATTTAAATTTATCATTTATTCAACTCATTGTGTTTTAGGAGAGAGATAGTCAAATTGAATCACCCACACACACAATTATGTGCTCTATACACAACAACACAAATAGGATATACATTGACCAACATTCTTTAATGTTTGTATACTTAGGATATACATGGAATGTTGCTCCTCAACCCCTATTAATTTGGTATTTTTCAATTTCGTAGTGTATATTCATCTTTTTGAAATCCATTAAAATCTACATTGATACCTAATC
Source organism: Picea glauca (assembly GCA_000966675.3). Classification (NCBI taxonomy): domain Eukaryota; kingdom Viridiplantae; phylum Streptophyta; class Pinopsida; order Pinales; family Pinaceae; genus Picea; species Picea glauca. The sequence goes on from JZKD02S1814488.1 coordinate 257,269, forward strand.
CACTTTATTAGATAATCCACTTAATTCGATAGTCAAGTTCCATCATTCTCAAATAATTTTATACTTGTTATCTACTAGATCTCAGAATCATAAAAAATAATATATCTTTATTGATAGAGAGCAATGTTTATTTTCCTCTTCAAATGGAAAACCTTCATCAAAGAAACATTCTATTACAATAATTCTGAAGGAAAATATTTCTCATGCCTCATAGTCTTATTTATACTAATTCTATCTTCTAAACAACATTTTAGAGGAAGATCTTTCTAGCAACATAAACTTCTATTAGGTCTTGTTACATTGACTTGTTCACATTTATTAAATAGGCCTTATTAACTAATGTCATTCTTTATTACAGGGAAAATATATTATTCTACATATGGCTAGGTCCGTAATATGCCCTCCCCTTTGAAGAACAAACTTTTCCTCAAGGCTTCAGATGAGGAAATTGTTGCAGAATGGTGGTTGGCTCCTAGGTGAAATATTTTGGAATTGTGTATTTACACTGAGCTAACACTTACTTGATGATATGATGAAGGAGACGACACTCTCATTGGTCCAAGACTACTTTTGGCTGCAACCAAACGGAACATACTTCATCCAACTACAGGAGTTTCGTTTGAGTTTGGCCCTTTGTTCCAATCACTTTATTTAAGAATGAGACACAAAAAATAGGATGGAGCTTAGAATGTTTGGGTAGAGCTAATTGGTAGTCCACATGCCTCACTCACTTGATAATTGTATAAGAACCATAAAATTTGGGAGCAAGTTTCCAACAGTGTTAAGCTTTGAGTGGAGTCTTCTTGTAAATTTTCATACAAAGATACACATGGTCCCCTTCAACAAATTGAAATTCGAAATGACCTTGTTCTTATACAACGTAAAACTCCTCTCTATTGTGATGGGTCTTGAGACATCATATACATGTATCCATTTCAATAATTCATTCAATTCATCTACGAATGGTTGTAGGTAGACATCCATATTCTTCACTTGTATTCTACCATGGACTATAAGAGCCAACATAAGATGTTCATTCTTCATGGGAAACCATGGGGGGATACTTTCATTGATCACTACTACAGGCCAAATAAGATAGTTGTTGTTCTGGAGGGAATATGGGTTGATTCCATCCATGGATATGATGAGTCATAGACTTCATACTTCATCCTTGAATTTTTTGTGCCATGTATCTTTCATATGCTTCATGGTTATTGAATCTATTAGGATTCACATAACTCTTGACTCACTTTTGTGTGAGGCATGACATCCCTGCAACATAGCTAATTATTTGCAACGAAAGAGCCTTTGAATCGTTGGGATTATAGGAATGTGCCTCAATATCTTATGAGGAGGAGCATCTGACTAACTCTTTTTATTTGATTTATGGGACCTGTCATGCCCACATTTTAGACATATCTCTTTGTCTGCATATTCTCCTCTATAAAGAATACAATCATTAAGACATACATGATATTATATGTACTCAACACCCAACATATCCACATCTTCTTTTCCTCTTCACAACTATTGTCCAAGACATTATCACTTGGAAGAGCCTTACCTTTGAATAACCTACAGTTAGTGGGAAATAGAAATGTACAATGTCATTTAAAGTTAAAAAATTCAACCATTTTTAATGTTGATTGTGTGATAAGATTTCTCAAAATATAAGGGACTTGATGGTCAATTACGTCAATATTGTCAAGAAATGTGCATTTTTCTTGAAAAACTTTGATTTCAAGTTGTATAGTAACATTGTTGTCCCCAACTGGGTAGAATTTTACCAGATAGGTCCAAAGAGAGGAGTGGTGGAAGAATATTTCATGCTTTCGAAAAAGGTATCAGTGATATGAGCATCATCCCCTAACTCATTATTCTGGAATGCATCTAACAACATTGTCTCCATGGAGGTCGTATCCCGTAAATAATCATCCATACAAACCTCTATTTGATTGACTCCATTGCCAACTTGTGAAGAAATACTCTTGTTGAAGGCATCCATAATTGGTGAATATGGATGTAGTGGGAATTGAATAGGTGGTTGATTCAACCATTCTTGGCATGCTTCTTCTCTGAGCTGTACTCTTTTTGCAGTCTTCACTCAATTTTACATTGTAGTGGGATGCAATAGACAATAATAGGTAGGGCATTCATCATCATAATCCTAATTTCAAAAATATTGAACACTAGTACATAGATGATATTAGTAAGAACAATGAAAATCGCTTGTTCAAATTACATTATACCAAACAATTATTACCATTCCTGACCCATGATTGCGGCTGGAACATGGCCTATTACAATTGGCAGGGTAAAGCGACTATCCATTTTCATATACCAACTACATGCGGTATGTTACTCCTGATAAGAGATTCCAACATTTTTGAACTTGTGGAATATTTTCTGCATTTGAACTCGATAATGAATCAAAATACTATGAATTTGGATACATTTTTATTCAGTTTGGCATGGATAAAATAAATAAATTCAATTAGATAATTGAAATATAAATAAAATATGAACTTACTGGAGATGAAAAGGTAGAACTCCACGATGGACTTTGATCAATATGGACCAGGATAGAGTTTGAAGAATTGGTCATTTGATATTATAATCTTTTCTCCCTGCATTTGAGCAAAATCAACAATAAAGTTTTAAGAATAAGGTGACTTTAAGCAAAAAAAATTATACTATGAAGTATTGTAACTCATGTGGATGTATCCTAAAAGATAATTTAAGATGAATATACTATTTTATGTGAAAATAATAATCCATATAACTTTTAAATAATAATGGTGTGCTTATTTAAACAAAATGCATTGGTGCGTCTATAACAATATAAAGCATCGGGCTGTTTAATTAGCAACCGCACCAGTTCTCATAATTTCAAATAAATAAAACATAATTATATGATATTGGTGTTCCAAGGTCCCTGAGGTGTAGGACAGTGGGTGATGGAGTGTGTTGTTAAACCACTCCGTGATGTTAAAGCCACCGGTTCGAAACCTGCGGGGACAAAAAATCCAACCATGTTAAGGGTTGGTGTGGCTCAGGCCAGGTGCGATCCCCGGGTGATTTTGACGGCTTAGATGCCCCTGAGTCGCGGTTTCTCAAGCCACAGGTTAATCGCGTACCCAACAGGTTCCGCACAAATTAACAAACAAAAAAAAAAGATATTGGTGTTCCAAGAATATTTAGCACACTGATTATTCGTATAAATAAATTCAATAGTGCGTTATATCAATAAGCACATCGATGTTTTGAAAAACTTAAAAAAAAAATGAGACTTTATTGTTTTACAACTGAGAAATGAGAGGGAATTTATTTTTTTAAAATATAATTTCATAAAGTCCTTTAAATAGTAAGAAGCTTTTCATTATTTCATTATCTTTTCAAAACTTACAGGGGAGATATTTTCAAGATAGATATATTGGGGAGCCCTATATCTTAGAAGATAAGATATTCAAGGGTATGGTGATTCCCTCAAAACGCTTTTCATAAATTCCTTTAAATAGCATTAATATATTCATTATTTTGTAACATTGTGCTCTTGCGCACACCGAGCAAACTTATTCTTTGAAGACACTTGTGTGTAAGTGATCCGGGTCATTATACTATTGGTTGTTTTGATTATGATTATAAGATATTTTGTATTTGATGATATGTTATTTTTTTGGTATTTACATCAACATGTGTTATTGACTGGGTTCTCCGGACTGTGCAGGACTCTAGACGTTAGAGGATGTCGAGGCATTGATGAAACTCCTTGGACTCTGGATCGAGTTAGGGAGTGGACTGTTAGGGTTTGAATGTTGTTGATGTGACATATGTACATATTATTACATATTATGATATTTATTGTTATCACCGACATGTTTCATTGATGGATGCAGGCTGACGATAGCTTGACGATCATGCTCAAATTTGGATTAAAGGGGTCACGCACGAAAACCAAAGACATTGAGGGCAAGGTGTGGAAGCATCCCTACCACAATCTACTGGCACTCACACTGTCACTCGAACTGTAGGTTAACGATTACCTAGTTCAAGAATACCCACGATGTCGTGAGGGTATGTTGTGATAGTCGCTCACAATGATTCTAAGGGGAGCACAATAAGATAAGGTCCTTATTCCTTAGAGGTCCTTAGTCTCCCAGAAGATCACATGACAGAGTATTGACTTCAGGGGTTTGATGTCTACCATATTCAGTCAAGAGGCGAGTGGCACCCTTGGAGCACGTAGTGTGTCCTGAAAGGCACGCCGCGAAAATAAAACGGAAAGAGGTGACTGGCACCCTTGAATCATGTAGTGTGTCTGGAAGGTCACGTCGGGATTTTAAATATGGTAAATTAATAAACCTAGTACCTAGAAAACTATGCCTCCTTAATACCTGGCCAGCCTTAAAATGAATGATGTGATGAGACCTTTGAAAAAAATTAAAAAACAATAATAATAATTAGACATATAACAAGAAGAGGGTAAAGAAAATTTAATATTTATTAATCAAAGTAAAAAATTTAATGAAGGTTTAATTATTAAAAGGGGGTAAATGATTGTTTGTCTAAACTTGCTAATTTTGAACTTACTTAAAGAAAAAGGGAAACTTAAAGAAAAGGGGAAACATAAAGAAAAAGTTGAATTTCTAACTTAGTAGGGAATCTAGCCTTTGGAACTTTGTATTTATGAACTCAAATAGGATTTAAGTAAGGCGTAATTCATTTAAGAATTGTAATGGAATAATGAGACATGAAGGAGCATTTTTAGGAACGAATTTAGGTGGGTGAGGGAAATAGGCAAATTTAATTAATTAATAAATTAATTTTCTGGTGCAAGTAGGGGATCGAGTGACATGTGTACGGGTGAGGTTTTTCCTAATTAAATAAATGAAAAAGGAATCTAATCAGGGTTTGGGAAAATAATCACTTGAAAACTCTATAAAAAGGATTGCAGAGGAGGAGTATGGATCACATCTAGTTTGCGTAAGGTTACGTTGCCGGAATTTATCTTGACATAACATTTCTTGTGGGAGTTGGGGATAAACAACTCGAACAATGAGTGGTAGATAGACCTTGCGAGGCAAGTTGGGAAGCTAGCATTCTATGGTAAAATGTGTGTGTCTTCTTTGCAGCTCAGGGGGATCGTGGGGAAGAAGAGTACCCCTAGCATTGGCTGGGAGGTACTAGTGAGGTCTCAACGGTCAGAAAGCAGGAGTAGGATGGAGCGCGAGCGTGGGACAACAACAGTGGAAGCTATGGCTTTACTGAAGGTACACACGTCTAAATTTTACAATTTCTATTTAGTTGATTCTGTGCTTATTTACATCTAGATGGCATGAATTTTGGGTTTCTCGCTCTGCGTTTGTTGTTAATGTATCCAACTTTATGGTAAACTCAAGAGGGACTACATTCATCTATAGTTTTTGGTCTCTATTGCATAAAGAGTGCCCCTTTTTATTTATTTATTTGTAGGCCTATTCCAGTAGTGCAACCACCATTATCAATTCAAGTTTTGTCTACATTCTCTCTTATTCTTGTAGCGTAGGATGGTTTCACTTGTTAGATTTTTCCTTTTATCTTTGTGTATCTTTTTATTTTTGGAGTTATTGTCTAGTTTTTGCATGGACAGAATGAGTTCGAGAATCAAAGCCTTGATTGTGATTTTATAAACTTTACCTGCATTTTATAAATGAATAAGTTATGTTTTTATAAATAGTGATTGCAGTTTCTTTTATCTGTTGAATTGCGATTTTCTTTTTACTCAATTATGGCACATCATGTGGAATCTATTAGTAAATTTTTTATGGAATGCCTTCCACTCCTTGCCTTGTTTTACTGTCTGTTTAGTCCATTTTGATTTCACTAATAGTTGAACGATGAGATTTTGTTTTAGGGATGAAAAGAGATACAAACTTACTCAACCAGTTGATTGTTAAATATAGCAGAAACTCAAATATTCATCATTAAATTTAACTGTGGTCTGTCACTGGATTCTACCTCTAGATCTATTTGCCACACCATGAGGATATTACTCAATAACCCTGGTTTTCGCAATTACCATTTGCATTCTCATGTTTATCCAATGGGAAGATGGGTGGACCTGTTACAGTTCGTCTCTTGGGAACGCGTCGAGATGGGATTTTTACGACGTTGGTAGAGCGTCCTCCTTCTACCTTTATTGTATATTTAATTTTGGACCGAATCCCTGCACAAGTGAGCTTGCCAAGTCTAGATTGATTGCCTCCTACTGTGGATCCTTCCTTTAGAGGTTAACACATTTCACAACCTGTTTGGTGATAGGATACGAGTCAGATGTCTAGGTAGGTGCGTTTTCCAACTAGTGGGTTGTTAATTCCTACCTTTACAGTCCTGAGCACACCCAAAATGGAGAAACATGTTTTTAGTTTGAGCTTTGGTAGTGGCAGTTCCCTTGTGAAGTTTCTGCAATTTCTGAGTAATCAGTGGTTCAACCTGCAACTTGGGATAACTATGACTTCCATTGATTAGATACTTGATTATAAAATGTCACTAATTAAATTCATATGTATTCATGCAGGTAATCATGGTCATAGGACACCACAAAGGTAGACGACGGGGTTCTAGGGGAGGAGGTGTGATGCCCTCAGTAGCATCCATGCCCTAGCAGTCTAACCCCTAGGGAGACGAAAATGTTTTTCTGTAGGAACATATAGGTGTGGGTGATGTGGTTGGGCTGATTAGGTCCTTTCAGCGGATGTCTGAGGCACTGATCAACTGCATGGATAGAGATGAGGCTAGGGAATGGAAAGCTCTTGAGGGTCCATTGTGTTTTTCGGTCGGTACTGGTAGCATTCATCGCGAACTCGAGAAGGTCAAATTTCTCGAGTTATTTGGTGCCCTGGACGACGTAGCCTTCGAGGCATGGTTGGAGAATAAGACGATGTTCTTTCCACTTTGTGGATATACGTCCAACATGAAGGTCCACATGGAAGTATTTCAACTGAAGGGGAGTGCTCTTCTATGGTGGAAGACACTCATGCCACAATTGAACATGGTCATCGAAGACATGTCATGGGAACTATTCAAGGAATGGTTTTGGGAGAGGTATCCATATGAGGAATCCATTCAGCATCATCTCAACCAGTTCAACGCCTTGCGAAAGGGTGTTCATATGATGCCTGAGTATGAGGCCCATTTCTTTCAGCTTCTTGGGTATGCTCCCCACCTAAATACCAACAAACTTAAGTCAACATGTTCGTGTTTGGACTTAATGTTAGAATTCATGCGAAGGTGAGGATTCTGATGCCTCAAACCTTACATGATGTTTTCGAGAAGGCCCTCATAGAAGAGGAGGAACTTATCAACTCGAGTTAGAGTGGGACTCTAACAAGACTAGTGGGACGGGCGTCATCTGGTGTGCAATAGCATCATATATTAGCTAGACAGTCACAAGGATTTAGAGGTACTCAGAGAGGGTCCTCATACACAACACCATGACAGTCGATACCTTAGCAGCATACTCCTTAAAGAGGAAAACAACACCAGCAACAACGTCGACCGCAACAACAACAGTTTAGTCCTGTTTAGCAGAACAGACTATGGTTCTAGGATGGTGGGATGTCAATTTCTACTTCAAGTAGCGGGATTATTGGACTGAATAAATGGTGTTGGACATGTGGAGATCCATATTACCAGCATGACTAGCCAGTGGAGAGGAATAGAGCATATCGATCAATCAGACCGAATACTGTGGGAGATTTGGGCAAGGCCCATCAGATTCATGCAACAATGAATAATCACTTGACAAAGAACAAGTTGACTGTGCTCGAGACATCAGGTAATGTCGTAGACCAGACCCTTCATATTTTGATAGATCCATGCACTATAGAGAGTTTTATTTCTAGTGCAACGCTAAAAATAATTAAGGTAAAGGCAGTCGAACATGACGAGTTTAGCTTGTATAAATGGATTCGGAAGCCAAACAAAAGGTTGGAGGGAAGGTTATAGGCTGTATCCTTAACCTGGGAGATATTTTCATGAGGGCCAACCTGTACGTCATGATCTTAGGATCTTATGACGTTGTGATCAGAATGGACTGGTTGGAATCACATGAGGTGATAGTCAGTTGTAAGATGAAACAAATGAGCTTGGTCAAAGATGAGGGACATAGACGTGTGATTGTAGGTTAGAACCAAGGAGTTTCCCTGAGTTTCATCTCTTCCTTGCAGCTACGGAAGCGCATGCGCAAGGGATGCAAGCTATATGCACTCCTTGCATTAAATAAAAAGGGTGTTGAAGAAGGTCTAGAAAACCTTTCCCAAGGAGTTACATGGCTTACCACCAAAGAGGGAATTAGAATTTACCATCTACCTTAAACCAAGAACTGAACCAATAGCGAGAATGCCTTATCAGATGTCGACCCCTGAGTTACAATATCTTAAAATGAAACTAAAGGAGTTGTTGGACCTAGGACTTATATGTCCAAGTGTGTCACTGTGGGGTGTGCCTGTTATTTTCATATGGAAGAAGGATGGGTCATGGAGACTCTGCATTGACTATCGTTAATTGAACAAGGTAACGATCAATAATCAATATCCATTGCCAAGGATTGATGATCTATTTGATCATATCAAAGGTGCAACGAGGTTTACAAATATCGACTTGAGATCAGGGTATCACCAGTTACATATCAAGGAGGATGAAATCCCTAAGACCCTATTTAAGATGAGGTTTGGACATTACGAGTTTACAGTTTTACCCTTTGGACTGATGAATTCCCCAGGGATATTTATGAGTTTGATGAATAGGGTGTTCCGCGAATACTTAGACAAGTTCATCCAAGTATTCATTGATGATATTTTTATTTACTCTTGGACGATGGAGGAGAATGAAGATCACTTGCACATGGTACTACAATGTCTACAGGAGAAAAAAATGTTTGGAAAGTTGTCGAAATGCTTGTTTTATCAATCAAAGATTCATTACTTAGGGCATGCCATATTCGGTGAAGGTATCATTGTTGATCCAACAAAGGTTAAGGCTATTATGGAATGGCCTATGCCAACGAATCTCCTAGAAGTATGGGACTTCAGGATTTCTTATGTGAAGTGCCTCAAATCCTTGTCAATGGGAATGCCGAAACCCCTATCCACGAAGTGCTGAAATGCCACTTCAAGGATATTTCGGGTTTTGTGACTTCGGGGTTTTCAATGCAAAGGCCCTTGGCTCCTTGTCATTAGGGTTTCCAATATTTCGAATCCTGAATTACCGAAATCCTGAAATTCCTCACTTAACAATCCTTCTCCCAATTCAAGAGTTACAGTGACCAAGGATTTTGGCTTACACTCCGGATTTACAAACTTTGAATCCCTGGAATGATTTGACGGCTGAAAACAGATCACAATCAACAGTCCATGTTGATTCCTGATACCAAAGTGATGGGTTCATCCAATCCTTATCCACCTTGCATCTACTCTAGATCCTACGGTCCTCGGTACTTTGTGAGTTCTCCACGGAGAATTGCAACCGCTCGTTTCCTCCTTGATAACTTCTGCAAAATGGACCAACATTCTTCCATTGGAACTTGGCTTCTATGTGATAATTTCTCTCCCTCCCTTTGAACACTTTAAAGGTACTAATCCTCCTGAGCTTTCGCTTGCAAACTCAAGTCTCTCAAAAGGACTCCTGCACGCACTCCTTGTGGAAAAATTTCAAATAACCCCTGGTTATTTGATTTCTCGACCCCGTGGACTCTTTGCAGCAGTGGTCCTTCAATATTTTTCTTAGGTAATAACTTCTAAGGCTTTGAATAGCCTGCTCACACCTTGCATGACTTATGTTCTTCACCTGCACTTCTACTAGAATGAGAACAACAGTATCCTTCCTGATATTTCTGAGATAAAACTCAAAAAACTTGTCAATCCGCACCTTACAGACGTTTCACTACACTCCTTGCAGGAACTCTCAGGACGAGAAACAATTGAAACTCATTCTCTTTCTTCTCTCGGACTACATATATTCAAAATGAAATCATACTCATAACACATCATTGAAACAAATGCATATAGAGAAACAAAGAAATTGTAAACATAGCATTCAACAAATGTAAGCAGTAAGCATCATAACACCATAGAAGTTGAGTCAAAGCTTCATATATTAAATCAAGTGCTCTTGTACATGGATTCTTCTCTACAACTCTTTGCTACATCTCTCCAGATTATGAAAATCTGAATGATAATCTAAATTTACAAATGATACAAGGGTGAGGGTGTCTATATTCATTTTCCCTCCTACACTTCTAAAACTGTCTAATCCATAATTCAAATATACCTACTTTCATTAATAGGGCTTAAATGACTTTTACATTGAAAAATGAGATAAAATCACTCACGGACTGTTTACAATAGCTAGATATAAATGAAAGTACGCTTCTAGCTATTACATTAATATTCGTTGTTTAATTTTTCAAAAATATTTTAAAACGTGTAAAATGTGTGTTGCGCTCCTCCAGTTGTCTTCCGCCTTCATGCTCGCTTGGATGGCTACTTACAATGCTCCTGCATCATACTCGCTCGCTTGAAAATTTTCATTAACTCCTGTTCATGAGCTCTTGCACGATCTGTCGATGCTTATGAATTTCTGCCTCATCTTCCCGACTGACATATTCAACTGGATGTCCTTTCCATTTGACCAAGTATTCAAAATAATCATTCCTCTCGGTCCTTTTACTAACCCTCTTTTCAATTATGCTTTCCATCTGTGGCTTTTCAGCTACAGGCATTTGTTTTGTCCACTGAATTTCTTTCTGTTCTTCTTCTGCTCCTTCTTCTTCAGCTCTGTAAGGGTACAAATCCACAACATTGAATATCGGTGAGATTCTGATCCCATCGGGTAATTCAATATCATATGCGTTTGTCCCAAATTTCCTTATGACTCTGCACGATTCAATCTTTTTCATCTTTAGTTTGTTATATGTTCCCCTTGGGAACCTTTCCTTTCTCATATCACCAACTTGAAATTGAAGTTCTCACCTATGTTGATTTGCTCTGTTCTTGTATTCTTGACTTGAATTATGCAACCACTCCTTAATTCGGTTGTGAAACTCCTTCATTGCTTCTACAAAGTCCTCTGCACTAACACTTCTGAATTCATTTTGTTCTGAATCTTTCCATTCATAAACTCCCCTTGGTTGGATTCCATATACTATTTGGAATGGAATCTGCCCTGTGCTTCTATTAAGTGAATTGTTATAAGCGAATTCCACCTGTGGCAGAATGAGATCCCACTCACTGTGGTGTTCAGTCACTAAGCTCCTCAAAAAATCTCCCAAGCTCTTGTTCACGACTTCTGTCTACCCATCTGTTTGAGGATGATATGATGAGATAAAAAACAAACTTGTCCCCATCTTTTTCCACAAAGTCCTGCAGAAATGTCCAACGAACTTGGTATCCCGATCAAAAACGATACTCTTTGCAAGCTATGAAGTCTGACGACTTCTTTGAAAAACAGGTTTGCAATATGAGTTGGGTCGCTGGTTTTTTGGCATGGTATGAAATGTTCCATCCTGGAAAATATGTCTACCACCACAAAGATTGAGTCATATCCTCTTTGTGTCCTTGGAAATCCTAATACAAAATCCATGCTCACTACATCCCACGACCTTTCTGGTATGGGTAATGGCTGGCCAATCCAACACTATGTTTTTCCTTCAACAAATTCTCCCTCATGGAGCATTTTGGAATACATAGCTAATTGCCCCTGAATAGTAATCCATCTTGGATCATGTATTCGATCCACTGGCTTATGTCTCTGAGAACTATATTCTCAGACACTTCATACACTTCCTTAAATTCTGGGTCATCCTTGTACATTTCTTTGAGGTTATCAAAACCTAAAGTCTTGATTCTGAACTCCTGCATAAGCAAACATTTTCTGCTCAAAGCATCAACAACTTTGTTAGAAGTTCCAAAAATATGCTTAATCACAAAAGTAAAATTCTGCATGAATTCAACCCATTTAGCATGCTTTTGGTTCAACTTCTCCTGTTGAGTCACAAATTGTAAAGCGTGATTATCACTATACAAAAAAAAATCTTTAGGAACCAAATAATATCTCCATCTCTTCAGTGCTTGTATGACTGCATAGAATTCTTTGTCATATGTTGAGTACTTGATCTTCAGTTCATTCAGTTTCTCACTGAAATATGCGATTGAATTGTCATCCTGGCTGAAGACTGCTAAAATTGCAATTCCACTTGCATCACACTTGACCTGGAATGTCTTGCTAAAATCTGGCAAAACCAGAATTGGTTGCTTAGTTATCTTATTCTTCAACATATTGAAACTCTTCTCTGCTTCCTCTATCTAGTGAAAAGATTTATGTCTTTTCTTCACCGTATCCATCATTGGTGTGCTAATTCCACTAAAATTTTGGATGAATTTCCTATAGAAACTAGCCAAACCATGGAAGCTTCAAACTTCAAACTCATTTTTTGGCGATGGCCAATTCTTAATCGCATTTACCTTTTCTGGATCCATTTTCATCTCATTTGTAGAGATAACAAAACCCAAATAAATGAGTTTTGTCCTCATAAATGATGATTTATTCACATTGATCAACAATTCCTCTTGCTGTAATCTCCTCATTACAACAACAAAATGCTTTAAGTTCTCTGCTTCTGTCATGCTGAAAATTAATATATCGTATAGATATACAATGATGAATTTCCCAATGAAATCCTTCAGGCCTTCGTTCATCAATCTCATTAAAGTACTAGGTGCATTCGTTAAGCCAAATGGCATGACAAGCCATTCATACAACCCCTCATTTGTTTTGAAAATTGTCTTCCATTCATCACCTTCTCTCATTCGAATTTGATGATACTCGCTTTTCAAATCAATCTTTGAAAAGAATCTTGCTTCAGTCAAGAAATCTATCAAGTCATCCATCCTTGGCAATGGAAATCTGTATTTGATGGTAATATTATTGATTTCCCTTGAGTCTATAGACATCCTCCAGCCTCCATCTTTCTTTGGGCTAAGCATTGTCGGAACAGTGCATGGATTAAAGCTCTCTCGAATCAATCCCTTGTTCATTAAGTCCTGGACCTGTCTCTTGACTTCCTCATTTTCCTGCGGCGTCAACCTATATGCTACTTTGTTTGGTAAACTGGCTCCAAGTATAAGATCGATGTGATGGCTTATACTTCTGATTGGTGGCAATGAGCAAGGTAGTTCGTCCACTACTATATCAGCAAACTCTTCCAGCAACTTCTGGATTTCTTCTGGTAAATCATCTATCCTTGTACTAATCAAAACAATTTTGGGCTTCATAACCACAATAAATTGTGTGTCTTCCTTCTTTTTAACCTCCTTACGAATTTCCTTCCCACTCATGAGAAGTACAGTGTCGTTCACCTTTGTTTTCACTTCTTTGTTCTTAATCGACAAAAAAATGTGAGTCCTACCATTTCTCTCCAGGGTGTATGTGTTCTTCCTCCCATCATGAACTACGTTTCTATCATATTGCCATGGTCTACCCAACAACAGATGACAAACATCCATGGGAATGACATTACATAATATTTCATCCTTATATTCTCCTATTTTAAATTCAACTAAACATTGTTTAGTGACATTTACCTGATGTCCTTTTTGTAGCCACGAAACTCTGTATGGACTTGGATGTACAACACTCTCTAGCTCCATCTTTTCTACCATCTCTGCAGATACGAGATTGTCTGTGCTACCGCTATCCACTATGACCTTGCATAGTTTGTCCTTAGCTTTGCAAGCAGTCCGAAACAAACTGTTTCTTTGGGCTAGGTTCTCTGCCTCCTTCTCTGGCTTCAAGAGAATTTTCCTCATCATTAAGGATCTTCCACCCTTAGCATCTTCTACCTCAACATTCTATCCTTAATCTTCAGTAATGTGAGTTTCACCACCATTTTTTTTCTTATCTGGACACTCATAGGATTTATGTCCAATTTTTCCACAGATAAAGCACTTCACTTCACCACCTCTCCCTCTTCCTCTTCCTCTAGCTCAAGGAAAAGTATTTCTATCATCATATTGCCCTCTCTGTGAGATTCCTCCTCTCCCATGTTGAGTTTGAGGTTTCTTCCCCTCTTCTTTAGATTTCTGATTTCTATCTTGGGCAATTGTTTTACCTCTGGATTGACTTTTGCTTCGGCCTCTTTGACTTTGCTTTCGGCTCAGCTTCTCTTCATCTTTCAGAGCCATATGATAAGCATCTTCCACATTCTGAAGGGTCATCATGCTCATCTCATCTTGAATGTCATACCGTAGACCATTCATGTATCTGGCAACCTTTTCATCATCGCTTTCCCAATGACCTTCACTGATGTTTATCCTGTAGAACTCTTCAGTGTATTGTTTTACTGACATCAACTTCTGTCTCAAATTATGCATCCTCCAAAACAGAGTGATTTCATAATCCTTGGGTATGAATTTGGCCTTCATCTTTGCAGCCATTCTATCCCATCTTTTGATTTTATGCTTGCCTTTGCAGCGTCTGTCAGCCTGCAGTTCATCCCACCATAGTGTTACATGCCCTTTAAGTCTAGTGACGACATGTTTGACTTTCTTATCTTCCTCGACATCATCATAGTCGAAGTATTTATCCAGAGCTCTAATCCAGTCTAGAAGCTGTTCAACATCCAATTTTCCCTCATACACTAGAATGTCCATTTTTTCTCTAGCACCTATCCTTGCAACAACCCTGAATAGGTGTTCATCCTTAACATCTTTGACTGAAAATTATTCTCCTTCATGTCCAGCTTCATTTTCACTTTCAACTTCGCTGATATCTCCAGTGTCAACTGTGTGCCTCTGTGTTGTCTCCATAGCATCATGTCTGGCACGTAACTCACGCATTTCTCTTTCCACAGCTCGATCAAGAATTGGTCTGTCCCTTATCCTCGGTGGCATGGATGTAAAATATTCCTCTTTTCTCTTCTACAGAAAGTAAAGAACTTTTTCTATGCTCTGATACCACAACTAGTGCATACCCCCAACCCTCAGGCCAAGATCCACACAGGATCATTCTAAACCTTCCCCCTTGAGTCAAATTAACTCTTTGATTCCCCAAAGAGAATCCCACACACACACAATGGTGTTTTTCCATAGGTCCTTATGAGTATGCCTGCATGATTAAACATAAGGCATCACCCTAATCTCCTGACCACAATAAGATCGCGCCCTTTGCCGAATCGGGATTTTGAGTTTTGCGATATCACGATTCTTGTTGTCGAGTTTTCTGGCTCTTGAACCCCTGAAACCTAAAATTTTGAAACACTGAATTCTTTGGTTGCATCCTCCTCCACAGTTGTATTGTGTTTGATGACTTCAGGAATTTTGGTGCAAAGGACCCCGATTCCTTGTCTTCGAAAACACTGAAATATCAAAATCTCGATACATTCAGTAAAGTCTAGCTCTCCAATGGTTATGAATGGGACTCTTTAATTGATTCAGAGTTTCAAACTTCACGATTTTGCAAATCATGATGCAAGGCTTCTCGACTCTCCAACCTTTGAAACCCCAAAACGGTCAACAGGAATTGACACTACCTAGCAACGAGTATGTGCCACCTATCTTCTCAACAATCCTCTATCTGTGTCGTGGATTCCTGCCACCTGTCACTCTTCCCGACTTTCGAGACTTGAACAAGCCTTCAACTACCATTTCCTTACTACTTCGAAATTCTGAATTTTGAAATGGCACCTTCTATGGAATCAACGGCTAATAGCCGCCCTTTAGATCCGACGACCCACGTTATTTCAGTCTTTCGGGTACTAGGACTTCAAGACTCTCAATTCCAAACCATTGTCTTCTCGGGTTCCTGAACCTCGAAACACTGAAATGCCGAAATGTCACTTCACCAATACTTTGTGTTTCACAACTTCGGGATTTTTTATGTCAATGGGAATGTCGAAACCCCGATCCCTGAAGTGTCGAAATGCCACTTCAAGGATATTTCAGGTTTTGTGACTTCGGGGTTTTCAATGCAAAGGCCCCTGGCTCCTTGTCATTAGGATTTATGGTATTCTGAATCCTAAATTACTGAAATTCCGAAATTCCTCACTTAACAATCCTTCTCGCGATTTTGAAGTCAGAGTGACCAAGGATTTTGGCTTAAACTTCGGATTTACAAACTCCAAATCCCCGGAATGATTTGACGGCTCAAAATAGATTACGATCAACGGTCCACATTGATTCCTGATACCAAAGTGATGTGTTCGTACAATCCTTATCTACTTTGCAGCTCCTCTAGATCCTACAGTCCTCACAACTTCGTGAGTTCTCCACGGAGAATTTCAACCGCTCGTTTCCTCCTTGATAACTTCTGTGAAATGGACCTGTGTTCTTCCACTAGAACTTGGCTTCTGCGTGATAATTTCACTCCCTTCCTTTGAACACTTCAAAGCTACTAATCCTCCTGATTTTTCCCTTGCAAACTCAAGTCTCTCAAAAGGAATCATGCACGCACTCCTTGCGGCAAACTTTCAAATAACCCCTATTTATTTGATTTCTCGACCCTGTGCACTCTTTCCAGCAGTGGTCCTTCAATCTTTTCCTTAGGTAATAACTTCTAAGGCTTTGAATAGCCTGTGCACACCTTGCACAACTTCTGTGCTTCACTTGCACTTCTATTGGAATGAGAACAACGATATCCTTCCTGAGCTTTCTGAGATAAAACTCAGAACCCTTGTCAACGCACACCTTGCAGACATTTCACTGCACTCCTTGTAGGAACTCTCAGGACGAGAAACAATTGAAACTCATTCTCTTTCTTCTCTCAGAGTTCATACATTCAACATGAAATCATACTCATAACATGGCATTGAAACAAATGCATACAGAGAAACAAAACAACTGTACAGATATCATTCAACAAATGTAAACAATAAACATCATAACACCATGAAAGTTGAGTCGAAGCTTCATATATTAACTCAAGTGCTCTTGTACATGGATTCTTCTCTACAACTCTCTGCTATAGATCTCCATCTTATGAAAATCTGAATGATAATCAAAATTTACAAATGATACAAGGCTGAGGGTGTCCATATTCGTTTTTCCTCCTACGCTTCTAAAACTGTCTAATCCATAATTCAAATCTACCTACTTTCACTAACTGGGCTTAAATGCCTTATACATTGACAGATGAGAGAAAATCGCTCGTGATCTATTTACAACAACAAGATATAAATGCAAGTGTGCTTCTAGCTATTACATTAATATCTGTTCTTTAATTTTTCAAAAATATTTCAAAACGTGTAAAATGTGTGTTGCGCTCCTCCAGCTATCTTCCGCCTTCAAGCTCGCTTGGCTGGCTGCTTACGATGCTCGCTTGGCTTGGCTGGCAATAACAACGATAAGTTAAAAAGATGTATTTAAGTTCCAACAATTTTTTTGTCAATTGTTGGAACTTGGTGATTTAATAATTTAAATTTTTAGTAAAGATGTAACTCTCGTCGATTTTCTTTAAATATTTTGGTTTATTTAAAATGGGATAAAACTTATTAAAGGCATTTTATTGCGATTGCATTGATTATAAGTTTTGGCATTGTTTGGTTGTATTCTAAACGTTTTATGTTTTGGTTCTTTTAGAGATTTTTTATATTTAATTTTACTGGAAATCTAGTGAGAAAATGTTGGATATGTAGATGTTTAAATTCATTTATGCATTCAGAGATACAATTTTAATTACCAAAAATTGAGTTATAAAACCTCTTTGTTTGTGGAATAAGAGATCCCTTGACTGTTAACCATTTGACTACTAAAATTGACTTATACATACCCTACTCCCTCTAGAATTGAACTTAAACACATATTCTTAACCATTAAAAATGCTATTTATATACATGAGATACTTAAAAGAAAAAAAAAAGAAAAAAACACAATTTATTGCATTCTTTTGAATTTTACAAATTATATATCATTACTTTCATATTTCATTATAAATCTAGTCTATTTAGAAATCTCACAATACCATATATATATGCTCTTTTCAAACCTAACCTATTTATAATGAACATTTTAATGTAGTAATCACACAATATCATATATATATATATATATATATATGCTCTTTCCAAACCTATTTATAATGAACCTTTTAATGAATACCCCACACACACACATATATATATAATTATAATGAACATTTTAATGATATTAGATCAATAGACATAAAAAATTAATAATGAATGTGTTTAAAATAATGAACATTTTAATGATATAGCTCAATATGAATCAAATATTAATAATGAACATGTTTAATTTTAATGAGATATAATTAAGTTGATGATTTTGGTAATGAGAAATAAACTTGGATAGATAGGCATATGTATAAATGGATTTAAATATGATAAAATAATGATGGCTAAGAAATATGTTTTAAGATCATTAAAAGAAATATTATTATGTTTATTTTTAATAATAATAATAATAATTTATTTTTAAGGTTACGATCATTGCTAGAGTTTATGGAGGTATACATACTCTATCTTTCTAGATTTGAACTCGTAACCTTTAAAATATATATATATATATATATATATATATATATATATATTCTTAATCATTAAACTCACTCAAACTATATCGATAAACAAAAATTGACTTCCAATCACATCCACAAATACAAAAATATCAAAATTGACATACAAATCTACGAATACAAAAATGTCGAGACATCCTCATCGCTCGAAATAGCATCTTTGTCTTTTTATCATTTTTTTCTTTGGATGATCATCGCTGATGCAGAGGAAGTTTGAATGAGAGTAGGATATTTTCCACGATGCATCCTTGACTTTCTTGCGTTAGTTGTAGGGGTTGGTGTTGATGCATGCATCTCCTACACTTTTCCGCTGTATGGGGCCAACATATGTGCTTTGATCCAAACAATTCGTCAAATAAAACGGCCAACCATAAATAAAATCAGATTGCTGCAGGGGATGGTCATGGAGTAAATGTAGACGATAAGAAAGATGAAATAAGAAGTATTGTGTTTTGATCATGGCTGTAGAATGATATGATGCAAACAACAGCTTTGACCAGACCTTCAGACACTCAGCGCCGCAGTGATTTTTATTTGAAAGTGATCTGATTGTATAATTAACTATGTATGATCCCAGCAGAGTAGTAGATGAGTAATTATGATCAGATTGTATAATTAATTTTGTAATGTATATTTATCTTTTTGGAATTAACTAATTTAAATTTATCATTTATCCAACTCATTATGTTTTAGGAGAGAGATAGTCAAATTGAATCACCCACACACACAATTATGTGCTCTATACAGAACAACACAAATAGGATATACATTGACCAACATTCTTTAATGTTTGTATACTTAGGATATACATGGAATGTTGCTCCTCAACCCCTATTAATTTGGTATTTTTCAATTTCGCAGTGTATATTCATCTTTTTGAAATCCATTAAAATCTGCATTGATACCTAATCCACTTTAATAGATAATCCACTTACTTCGATAGTCAAGTTCCATCATTCTCAAATAATTTTATACTTTTATACCATATTTGTTATCTACTAGATCTCATAATCATAAAAAATTATATATCTTTATTGATAGAAAGCAATGTTTATTTTCCTCTTCAAATAGAAAATCTTCATCAAAGAAACATTCTATTACAATAATTCTGAAGGAAAATATTTCTCATGCCTCATAGTCTTATTTATACTAATTCTATCTTCTAAACAACATTTTAGAGGAAGATCTTTCTAGCAACATAAACTTCTATTAGGTCTTGTTACATTGACTTGTTCACATTTATTAAATAGGCCTTATTAAATAATGTCATTCTTTATTACAGGGAAAATATATTATTCTACATATGGCTAGGTCCGTAACATGACCTCCCCTTTGAAGAACAAACTTTTCCTCAAGGCTTTAGATGACGAAATTGTTGCACAATAGTGGTTGGATCCCAGGTGAAATATTTTGGAGTTGTGTATTTACACTGAGCTGACACTTCCTTGATGGTGTGATGAAGGAGACAACACTCTCATTGGTCCAAGACTACTTCTCGCTGCAACCAAATGGAACATTCTTCATCCAACTACAGGAGTTTGGTTTGAGTTTGGCCCTTTGTTCCAATCACTTTCTTTAAGAATGAGACACAAAAAATAGGATGGAGCTTAGA
>JZKD02S1814488.1:279820-360235 GCA_000966675.3 Picea glauca
GAGCCTTACCTTTGAATAACCTATAGTTAGTGGGAAATAGAAATGTACAATGTCATTTAAAGTTCATAAAATCAACCATTTTTAATGTTGATTGTGTGACAAGATTTCTCAAAATATAAGGGACTTGATGGTCAATTACGTCAATATTGTCGAGAAACATGCATTTGACATGAAAAACTTTGATTTCAAGATGTATAGTAACATTGTTGTCCCCGACTGGGTAGAATTTTACCAGATAGGTCCAAAGAGAGGAGTGGTGGAAGAAGATTTCATGCTTTCAAAAAAAGGTATAAGTGATATGAGCATCATCCCCTAACTCATCATTCTAGAATGCATCTAACAACATTGTCTTCATGGCAGTCGTATCCCGTAAATAATTATCCATACAAACCTCTATTTGACTGACTCCATTGCCAACTTGTGAAGAAATACTCTTGTTGAAGTCATCCATAATTGGTGAATAGGATGTAGTGAGAATTGAATAGGTGGTTCATTCAACCATTCTTGGGATGCTTCCTCTCTGAGTTGTGCTCTTTTTGTAGTCTTCACTCAATTTTACATTGTAATGGGGTGCAACAGACAATGATAGATAGGTCGTTCATCATCATAATCCTAATTTCAAAAATATTGAACACTAGTACATCGATGATATTAGTAAGAAAAATGAAAATCGTTTGTTCAAATTACATTATACCAAACAATTATTACCATTGCTGACCCAAGATTGCGGCTTGAACATGGCCTATTACAATTGGCAGGGTAAAGCGACTGGCCATTTTCATCTACCAACTACTTGCAATATGTTACTCCTGATAAGAGATTCCAACATTTTTGAACTTGTGGAATATTTTATGCATTTGAACTCGATTATGAATCATAATACTACAAATTTGGATACATTTTTATTCAGTTTGACATGGATAAAATAAACAAATTCAATTAGATGATTGAAATATAAATAAAATATGAACTTACTAGAGATGGAAAGGTAGAACTCCACGATGGACTTTGATCAATATGGACAATGGTAGAATTTGAAGAATTGGTCATTTCATATTATAATCTTTTCTCCCTGCATTTTAGCAAAATCAATAATAAAGTTTTAAGAATAAGGTGAATTTAAGCAAAAATATTTATACTATGAAGTATTGTAAGTCATGTAGATGCATCCTTAAAGATAATTTAAGATGAATATACTATTTTATGTGAAAATAAAAATTCATATAACTTTTAAATAATAATGGTGTGCTTATTTAAACAAAATGCATTGGTGCGTCTATAACAATATAAGGGATCGGGGTGTTTAATTAGCAACTGCATCGATTCTCAGAATTTCAAATAAATAAAACATAATTATATGATATTGGTGTTCCAAAAATATTTAGCGAACCGATTATTTGTATAAATAAATGCAATAGTGCGTTATATCAATAATCACATCGATGTTTTGAAAAACTTAAAAAAAAATGAGACTTTATTGTTTTACAATTGAGAAATGAGCGGGAATTTATTTTTTGAAAATATAATTTCATAAAGTCCTTTAAATAGTAAGAAGCTATTCATTATTTCATTATCTTTCCAAAACATACAGGGGAGATATTTTCAAGAGAGATATATCAAGGAGCCCTATATCTTAGAAGATAAGATATTCAAGGCTATGGTGATTCCCTCAAAACACTTTTCATAAATTCCTTTAAATAGCATTAATATATTCATTATTTTGTAACATTGTGCTCTTGCGCACACTAAGTGGACTTATTATTTGAGGACACTTGTGTGTAAGTGATCTGGGTCATTATACTATTGGTTGTTTTGATTATGATTATGATATATTGTGGATTTGATGATATGTTATTTTTTTTGTATTTACATCAACATGTGTTATTGACTGGGTTCTCCGGACTGTGCAGGACTCTAAACGTTAGAGGATGCCAACGCATCGATGAAACTCCTTGGACTCTGGATCGAGTTAGGGAGTGGACAGTTAGGGTTTGAATGTTGTTGATGTGACATATGTACATATGATTACATATTATRATGTTGATTGTTATCACTGACATGTTTCATTTATGGATGCAGGTTGACGATAGCTTGACGATCGTGCTCACATTTGGATTAAAGGGGTCACGCATGACAACTAGTGACATTGAGGGTGAGGTGTGGCWGCATCCCTWCCATAGTCTAGTAKCACTCACACCGTCRCTTGAACTGTAGGTTAACGATTACCTAGTTCGAGAAGAACCACGAAGTCGTGCGGGTATGTTGTGATAGTCGTTCAYGATGATTCTAAGGGGAGAGCAATAAGATAGGGTCCTTATTCCTTAGAGGTCCTTAGTCTCCCACAAGATCACATGATAGAGTATTGAMTCTAGGGGTTYAATGTCTACCAAATTCAATCAAGAGGTGAGTGACACCCTTGGAGCACGTAGTGKGTCSTGAAGGGCACGTCGCGAAAATAAAACGGAAAGAGATGAGTGGCACCCTTGGAGCATGTAGTGTGTTCGGAAGGGMACGCCATGATTTTAAATATGATAAGTTAATGAACCTAGTGCCTAAAAAWMTATGCCTCCTTAGGACCGCGTCAGCCTTAAAWTGAATGATGTGATGAGTAAAGTTTAAAAACAAATTTTCCCTTAAGAATTGTCTCCAATCCTAGGGAAGTTAAGACCTAGGTCTAAATAGAGCCTCTGAAAAAAATAAAAAAACAATAATAATAATTAGACATATAACAAGAAGAGGGTAAAAAAAATTCAATATTTATTAATTAAAGTAAAAATTTTAATCAAGGTTTAATTATTAAAAGGGGGTAAATGGTTGTTTGTCTAAACTTGCTAATTTTGAACTTACTTAAAGAAAAAGGGAAACTTAAAGAAAAGGGGAAACATAAAGAAAAAGTCGAATGTCTAACTTAGTAGGGAATCTAGCCTTTGGAACTTTGTATTTATGAACTCAAATAGGATTTAAGTAAGGCGTAATTCATTTAAGAATTGTAACGGAATAATGGGACATGAAGGAGAATTTTTAGGAACGGTTTTAGGTGGGTGAGGGAAGTAGACAAATTTAATTAATTAATAAATAAATTTTCTAGTGCAACTAGGGGATCGAGTGACATGTGTACAGGTGAGGTTTTTCCTAATTAAATAAATGAAAAAGGAATCTAATGAGGGTTTGGGAAACTAATCACTTGAAAACTCTATGAAAAGGACTGCGGAGGAGGAGTATGGATCACATCTGGTTTGCGTAAGGTTACATTGACGTAATTTATCTTCACAGAACATTTCTTATGGGAGTTGGGGATAAACAACTCGGACAATGAGTGGTAGATAGACCTTGCGAGGCGAGCTAGGAAGCTAGCATTCTTTGGTAATGTGTCTGTGGCCCCTTTGCGGTTCAGGGGGATTGTGGTGAAGAAGAGTATCCCTAGCGTTGGTTGGGAGGTACCGGTGAGGTCTCAACGGTCGAAAAGCAGGAGCAAGATGGAGCGTGAGCACAGGACAACAACAGTGGAACCTACGGCTTTGTTGAAGGTACACACATCTAAATTTTACAATTTCTATTTAGTTGATTCCGTGCTTATTTAAATCTAGATGGTATGAATTTTGGGTTTCTCGCTCTGCGTTTGTTGTTAATGTATCCAACTTTATGGTTCACTCAAGAGGGACTACATTCATCTGTTGTTTTTGGTCTCTATTGCATAAAGAGTGCCCCTTTTTATTTAATTATCTATAGGCCTATTCCAGTAGTGCAAGCACCATTATCAATTCAAGTTTTGTCTACATGATCTTTTATTCTTGTAGCGTAGGATGGTTTCGCTTGTTAGATTTTTCCTTTTATCTTTGTGTATCTTTTTATTTTTGGAGTTACTGTCTAGTTTTCGCATGTCTAGAATGAGTTCCAGAATCAAAACCTTGATTGTGATTTTATAAACTTTACATGCATTTTCTAAATGAATGAGTTGTGTTTTTATAAACACTGACTACGTTTTTTTTTATCCCTTGAATTGCGATTTTTTTTTACTCGATTATTGCACATCATGTGGAATCTATTCGTAAAGTTTTTATGGAATGCCTTACACTCCTTGCCTTGTGTTACTATCTGTTTAGTCCATTTTGATTTCATTAAAAGTTAAACAATGAGATTTTGTTTTAGGGATGAAAAGAGATACAAACTTACTCAACCAGTTGATTGGTAAATATAGCAGAAACTCAATTTTTTATCATTAAATTTAACTATGGTCTATCATTGGATTTGACCCTTAGATCTATTTGTCACACCATGAGGATGTTACTCAATAACCCTGGTTTTCACGATTACCATTTGGATTCTCATGTTTATCCAGTGGGTAGATGGGTGGACCTGTTATAGTTCATCTCTTGGGAAGGCATTGAGATGGGATTTTTACGATGTTGGTTGAGCATACTCCTTCTACCTTTATTGTATATTTAATTTTGGACCAAATCCCTACAAAAGTGAGCTTGCCAAGTCTGGATTGATTGTCTCCTACTATGGATCCTTCCTTCAGTGGTTAACGCATTTCACAACCCATTTGGTGATAGGATAAGAGTTAGATGTCTGGGTAGGTGCGTTTTCCAACTAGCGGGTGGTTAATTCCTTCCTTTACAGTCCTGAGCACATCCAAAATGGAGAAACATGTTTTTAGTCTGAGCTTTGGTAGTGGCAGTTCCCTTGTGAAGTTTCTGCAATTTATGAGTAATCAGTGGCACCCACCCTTTTATATATCACAATTTTATTGCTTAAATGATGGAGTGGTGACTACATATGTGATTAACTAGCTATCATACCCATTTATTTGGGAATATAACATTCATACAACAACTCTGTCATTAATAATCGTTATAATCATGTTAATAGTTGCTTCAATTTTCATAGTTCCTTTGATGTTGATTTTAACAATTATTTAATCCCTTAGATTACAATAATTTAACCTATATTTTAATAGATAATTATGAATACAAATCTATATCAATGAACTTGAAGAAAAATATGTTCAGAATATAGTACACTAGGTTTTCAAGGTAAAATAGGAATCTCCAATTGCAATGCAAAAGTTGACGCAAGAACAGATTTATTCCATGTAATTTAATCACAAATCATTAATATAATGTCATGGTAACTTTATGATCGGTAAAATTAAATCATTTCCGTAGATTGGTTCCATGTCAACTTATATCATCAAGATTGTCATAGGTTGATTCTTATTCAATCATATATGTTACTATAATCATAAATCCAAATAATAGTTTAATTTTATTAATGTGTCATCGCAGTTTAATAGTTCACTCGTTTTGCAAATAGTCATAATGGTTTAATTATTTTACTACATCATCGCCTTACAACAGTCGTACTCTCTTTTACCAAAGTCTTAATGGCTAATTATATTAATGTGTTAACTTCTTATAATAGTTCGAATGCTCTACAATAGTCTTAACTATTTTAGTTGGCAATACTAGGATTATCGCTTGATAGCAGTTTTATTTGTTTTCGCAATAGGGAACTGATTAAGGACTTATTGAATCCTTGATTTTGTTAATGGAATCCTTGCGTAGAAATTATAATTATTTAATGGTGTGTTAATTCTTATTTTCACAATGTTTAGGGCTTGTAAATTCAAAGGAGGTCAGAGAAGCATGGTTTTAATTCTAGAAGAAAGTAGGAATGTATTGTTAAGAGTTTTTATATTTCTTTAAGGTATGGTAGTTAAGATTGGGGTTCCTAGTGTTGGTTATTGTGTCTTGATTTTAATATTTGTGACTTTTTAAGTTTATGCCTTAGTTACTATTATTCTTGTCGCATGGTGGCGGCATGATTCCTTGGAGGGATCAATGCGCGCTTGAGTGACATGCACATATGAGAACCTGACATTGGGTTTTTTGATTCCTAACGTTGAGGGTCATTATTGGAATTGATGTTTCTACTTTTCTATGTAATGTTTAATGTGAGTGTTCCTCTCTCACTGTAAAGGTTTGGTTATTTTGTCCTCGATGCTGGTTGAGTTGGATTGGTCTGACGATTTTCCTTAGCTTAGTAGGCTTTGTCTTGCTTGTTTTGGGTGAGATGTAGACACCTCCTTGTTCCTTAGAAAAAATGCAACCTTGATACCTTAAATGGTCAAAATCGAGGGGAACCTGGGCTTGAGCGTTGCTTATGTGTCCTGGAGGTCCTAACCTTGCATGGTAGTATCGACAAGTAGTCGCTTTTATTTTTTCTAATTGATTTTCATATGTTTCATCCAGCTGCATGATGTGCTTGTATGTTAGGTCATTAAGTTGTGTGTTGCCTGAATTGCGTGCATTATGTTTGTCATCGAGTTTCGTTGATTGACTGTTGTCATGGTTACCTTCCCGCTTTTTAAAAACAAAAATTCACTTGTTATGCGTCACATATTGTCGTAACGATGGGGGTCATTACATATGGTATCAGAGCGGGTTCGACCCGTGATTTGGGATCACTACGACTTCCATTGATTAGATACTTGATTATAAAATGTCACTAATTAAATTTATATGTATTCATGCAGGTAATCATGGTCATAGGAGACCAAAAAGGTAGACAACGAGGTGCTAGGGGAGGAGGTGTGACGCCCCCAGTAGCATCCATGCCATAGCGGTCTAACCCCCAGGGAGACGAAAATGTTTTTGGGTAGGAACATATAGGTGTGGGTGATGTGGTTGGGATTATTAGGTCCTTTCAACGGATGTTTGAGACACTGATCAACTGCATGGATAGAGATGAGGCTAGTGTGTCGAAACCTCCTGACGGTCCATTGCGTTTTTCAGTCGGTACTGGTAGCATTCACCGCGAACTCGAGAAGGTCAAATTTCTTGAGTTATTTGGTGCCCCGGATGACGTAGCCGTCGAGGCATGGCTGGAGAATATGATGATGTTCTTTCCACTTTGCAGATATACGTCCAACATGAAGGTCCACATGGCAGTATTTCAATTGAAGGGGAGTGATCTTCTATGGTGGAAGACACTCATGCCACAATTGAACATGGTCTTCGAAGACATGTCATGGGAACTGTTCAAGGAATGGTTTCGGGAGAGGTATCCATATGAGGAATTCATTGAGCATCATCTCAACCAGTTCAAAGCCTTGCGAAAAGGGGGTCATACGATGCCTGAGTATGAAGCCCGTTTCATTGAGATTCTTTGGTATGCTCCCCACCTAAATACGAAGAAACTTAAGGTCAACATGTTCGTGTTTGGACTTAATGTTAGAATTCATGCAAAGGTGAGGATTCTGATGCCTCAAACCTTACATGATGTTTTGAAGAAGGCCCTCATAGAAGAGGAGGAACTTATCAGTGGGGGTTAGAGTAGGACTCTAATGATACCAATGGGATGGGCGTCATCTGGTGCGCAATAGAATCAGATACTAGCTAGACAGTCACAAGGGTTTCGAGGCACTCAGAGAGGGTCCCCATACACAACACCATGACAATCGACGCCTTAGCAGCAGACTCCTTAAAGAGGACAACAACACCAACAACAACGTCGATAGAAACAACAACAGTTTAGGCCTGTTTAGAAGAATAGACTATGGTTCTAGGATGGTGGGATATCAATTCCCACTTCAGGTACCAGGATTACTGGACTAAATAAATGGTGTTGGAAATTTGGAGATGCATATTACCAACGTGACTGCCCAGTGAAGAGGAATAGAGCATATCGGTCAGTCAGACGCAATATCGTGGGAGATTTGGGAAAGGCCCATCGGATTCATGCAAAGATGAATAATTCCCGATAGAGAAAAAGTTGACTATGCTCGAGACATCAGGTAATGTCGTTGACCAGACCCTTTGTATTTTGATAGATCCATGTGCTATAGAGAGTTTTATTTCTGGTGGAAGGCTAAAAATAATTAAGGTAAAGGTAGTCGAACATGACAAGTTTAGCTTGTACAAATGTCTTTGTGAGCCAAACAAAAGGTTGGAGGGAAGGTTGCAGGTTGTATCCTTAACCTGGGAGATTTTTTCATGAGGGCCAACCTGTACGTCATGATCTTAGGATCTTATGATGTCTTGATCAAAATGGACTGGTTGGAATTGCATGAGGTGATAGTCAGTTTTAAGATGATACAAATGATCTTGGTCGACGATGAGGGACATAGACGCGTGATTGTAGGTTAGAACCAAGGAGTTTCCCTAAGTTTCATCTCTTCCTTGCAACTACGGAAGCACATGCGCAAGGGATGCAAGCTATATGCACTCCTTGCATTAAATAAGAAGGTCATAGCAGAAGGTCTAGAAAACCTTCCCCAAGGAGTTACATGGCTTACCACTAGAGAGGGAATTGGAATTTAACTGAACCGATAGCGAGAACGCCTTATCAGATGTTGACCCATGAGTTACAATATCTTAAAATGCAACTGAAGGAGTTGTTGGACCTAGGACTAATATGTCCAAGTGTGTCACCATGGGATGTTCCTGTTATTTTCATACGGAAGAAGGATGGGTCATGGAGACTCTGCATTGACTACCATTAATTGAACAAGGTAATGATCAAGAATCAATATCCATTGCCAAGGATTGATTATCTGTTTGATCATATCAAAGGCGCGACAGGGTTTTCAAATATCGACTTGAGATTATGGTATCACCAGTTACATATCAAGGAGGATGAAATCCCTAAGACTATATTTAAGATGAGGTTTGGACACTACAAGTTTACAGTTTTACTGTTTGGATTGACGAACGCCCCAGGGGTATTTATGAGTTTGATGAACAGGGTGTTTCACGAATACTTAAACAAGTTCATCCAAGAATTCATTGAAAATATTTTTATTTACTCTTGGACGGTGGAGGAGAATAAAGATCACTTGCGCATGGTACTACAATGTGTACGAGAGAAAAAAATGTTTGGGAAGTTGTTGAAATGCTCATTTTATCAATCAAAGATTCATTACTTAGGGCATTTCATATCCAGTGAAGGTATCATTGTTGATCCAACAAAGGTTAAGGCTATTATGGAATGGCCTACTCCAATGAATCTCCTAGAAGTACGAGACTTTGGGATTTCTTATGTGAAGTGCCTCAAATCCTTATCAGTGGGAATGCCAAAACCCTGATCCCCGAAGTGCCGAAATGCCACTTCAAGTATATTTCGGGTTTTGTGACATAAAGGTTTTCAATGGAAAGGCCCTTGGCTCCTTGTAATCAGGATTTTCAGTATTCTGAATCCCAAATTACCGAAATCCTGAAATTCCTCACTTAACAATCCTTCTAGCAATTCGAGAGTTAGAGTGACCAAGAATTTTGTCTTACACTCCAGACTTACAAACTTTGAATCCCCAGAATGATTTGATGGCTCAAAACAAATCACGATCAACGGTCCATTTTGATTCCTGATACCAAAGTGATGGGTTCGTCCAATCCTTATCCACCTTGCATCTCCTCTGGATCCTACGGTCCTTGCAACTTCGTGAGTTCTCCATGGAGAATTGCAACCGCTCCTTTCCTCTTTGATAACTTCTGTGAAATGGACCAACATTCTTCCGCTGGAACTTGGATTCTGAACGATAATTTCTCTCCCTCCCTTTGAACACTTCAAAGTTACTAATCCTCCCGAGCTTTCCCTTGCAAACTCAAGTCTCTCAAAAGGACTCCTGCATGCACTCCTTGTAGAAAAACTTCAAATAACCCCTGGTTATTTGATTTCTCAACCCTGTGCACTCTTTGCAACAGTGGTCCTTCAATATTTTCCTAAGGTAATAACTTATAAGGTTTCAAATAGCCTGTGCACACCTTGCACGACTTTTGTGCTTCACCCGCACTTCTGCTGGAATGAGAACAATGGTATCTTTCATGATATTTCTAAGATAAAACTTAGAACCCTTGTCAATGCACACCTTGCAGACGTTTCACTGCACTCCTTGTAGGAACTCTCAGGATGAGAAACAATTGAAACTCATTCTCTTTCCTGTCTCAGACTTCATACATTCAACATGAAATCATACTCATAACAGAGCATTGAAACAAATGCATACAAAGAAACAAAGCAACTGTAAACATATCATTCAACAAATGTAAACAATAAGCATCATAGCACCATGAAAGTTGAGTCAAAGCTTCATATATTAACTCAAGTGCTATTGTACATGGATTCTTCTCTACAACTCTTTGCTACATCTCTCAAGATTATGAAAATCTGAATGATAATCAAAAGTTACAAATGATACAAGGGTGAGGGTGTCTATATTCATTTTCCCTAGTACACTTCTAAAACTTTATAATCCATAATTCAAATCTACCTACATTCATTAACTGGGCTTAAATGCCTTTTACATTGATAGATGAGATAAAATCGCTCACGACTTGTTTACAATAGCCAGATATAAATGAAAGTATGCTTCTAGCTATTACATTAACATCTGTTCTTTAATTTTTCAAAAATATTTTAAAACGTGTAAAATGTTTTTTGCGCTCCTCCAGTTGTCTTCCGCCTTCATACTCGCTTGGCTGGCTACTTACGATGCTCTTGCATCATATTCCCTCGCTTGAAAATTTTCATGAACTCCTATTCATGAGATCTTGCACGGTCTGTCGATGCTTATGAATTTCTGCCTCATCTTCCCAATTGGCATCTTCAACTGGTTGTGCTTTCTATTTGACCAAGTATTAAAAATACTCCTTCCTCCTTTTACTAACCCTCTTTTCAATTATGCTTTCCATCTGTGGCTTTTCAGCTACATGCATTTGTTTTGTCCACTGAATTTATTTATGTTCTTCTTCTACTCCTGCTTATTCAGTTCTATAAGGGTACAAATCCACAACATTGAATATCAATGAGATTCCGATCCCATCGGGTAGTTCAATCTCATATGCGTTTGTCCCAAATTTCCTTATGACTCTGCATGGTCCAATCTTTTTCATCCTTAGTTTGTTATATGTTCCCTTTGGGAACCTTTCCTTTCTCACATGTGAAAGAATCAGATCACCAACTTCAAATTGAATTTCTCGCCTATGTTGATTTGCTCTACGCTTGTATTCTTGACTAGAATTTTGTGACCGCTCCTTAATTTGGCTGTGAAGCTCCTTCATTGCTTCTACGAAGTCCTTTGCACTAGAACTTTTGAATTCATTTTGTTTTGAATCTTTCAATTCAGAAACTCCCCTTGGTTGATTCCCTATACTATTTGGAATGGACTCTACCATGTGCTTCTATTAAGAGAATCATTATAAGCGAACTCCACCTATGGTGGAATGTGATCCCACTCACTGTGGTGTTCAGTCACTAAGCTCCTCAACAAATATCCCAAGCTCATGTTCATGACTTCTGTCTGCCCATCCATCTGAGGATGATATGATGAAATAAAAGACAAACTTGCCCCCAGCTTTTTCCACAAAGTCCTCCAGAAATGTCCAATGAACTTGGTATCCTGATCAGAAATGATACTCTTTGGCAAGCCATGAAGTCTGACGACTTCTTTGAAAAATAGGTTCACAATATGAGTTTGTGTCGCTTGTTTTCCGGCATGGTATGAAATGTTCCATCTTGGAAAATCTGTCCACCACCACAAAGATTGAATCACATCCTCTCTGTGTCCTTGACAATCCCAATACAAAATCCATGCTCACTGCGTCCCACGACCTTTCTGGTATGGATAATTGCTGGTATAACCTTGTATTCTTCCTTTTCCCTTTTGTGTGATGACAAATTTTGCATCTGTCCACAAATATTTTTACATATGTCCTCATCCCTGGCCAAAAATATGATCCATTCAACTTTGAGAACGTCATATCATGACGGAAGTGTCCGGCCAATATGCCACTATGTTTTTCCTTCAACAGATTCTCCCTCATGGAGAATTTTGGAATACATAGTTGATTTCCCCTAAATAGTAATCCATCTTGGATCATGTATTCGGTCCACTGGCTTCTGTCTCTGAGAACTAGATTCTCAGATGCTTCATATGCTTCCTTAAAATCTGGGTCATCCTTGTACATTTCTTTGAGGTTATCAAAACATAAAGTCTTGACTCTAAACTCCTACAAAAGAAAACATTTCCTACTCAAAGCCTCAACAACTTTGTTAGAAGTTCTAGAAATATGATTAATCACAAAAGTAAAATTTTGCATGGATTCAACCCATTTAGCATGCTTTTGGTTCTACTTCTCCTGTTGAGTCAAGAATTGTAAAGTGTGATTATCATTGTACAAAACAAATTCTTTAGGAACCAAATAATGTCTCCATTTCTTCAATGCTTGTATGAATGCGTAGAATTCTTTGTCATATGTTGAGTACTTGATCTTCGCTTCATTCAGTTTCTCACTTAAATATGCAATCGTCTTGTTGTCTTGGCTCAAGACCGCTCCAATTTCAAATCCACTCGCGTCACACTTGACTTGGAATGTCTTGCTAAAATCCGGCAAGACCAGAATTGGTTGCTCAATTATCTTCTTCTTTAGTAGATTGAAACTCTTCTCTGCTTCCTCTGTCCAGTGAAAATATTTATGTCTTTTCTTCACCATATCCATCATTGGTGCACTAATTCCACTAAAATTTTGGATGAATTTCCTGTACAAACTAGCCAAACCATGGAAGCTTCAAACTTCAAACTCATTTTTCGGCGATGGCCAATTCTTAATTGCATTTACCTTTTCCGAATCCATTTTCATCTCATTTGCAGAGATAAAAAAACCCAAATAAATGAGTTTTGTCCTCATAAATGATGATTTCTTCACATTGATTAGCAATTCCTCTTCCTGTAATCTCCTCATTACGACAATGAAATACTTTAAGTGCTCTGCTTCTGTCTTTCTGAAAATTAATATATCGTCAAGATATACAATGACAAATTTCCCAATGAAATCCTTCAGGCCTTCGTTCATCAATCTCATGAAAGTACTGGGCACATTCATTAAGCCAAATGGCATGACAAGACATTCATACAACCCCTCATTTGTTTTGAATGTTGTCTTCCATTCATCACCTTCTCTCATTCGAATTTGATGACACCCTCTTTTCAAATCAATTTTTGAAAATAATCTTTCTTCACTTAATCAATCCATTAAGTCATCCATCCTTGGC
Organism: Picea glauca; assembly: GCA_000966675.3. Taxonomy (NCBI): domain Eukaryota; kingdom Viridiplantae; phylum Streptophyta; class Pinopsida; order Pinales; family Pinaceae; genus Picea; species Picea glauca. The sequence goes on from JZKD02S1814488.1 coordinate 292,871, forward strand.
AATGGAAATTTGTATCTGATGGTAATCTTATTAATTTCTCTTGAGTCTGTATGCATCCTCTAGCCTCCATCTTTCTTTGGGTTGAGCATTGTCGGAACAACACATGGACTCAAGCTCTCTCGAATCAATCCTTTGTCCATTAAGTCCTGGACCTATCTCTTGACTTCCTTATTTTCCTATGGCATCAACCTGTATGCTGCTTTGTTTGGTAAACTGGCTTTAGGTATAAGATCAATGTGATGGCTTATACTTCTGATTGGTGGCAACAAACAAGGTAGTTCGTCCACTACTATATTAGCAAACTCTTCCATCAACTTCTAGATTTCTTCTGGTAAATCATCTATCCTTGTACTGATCAAAACAATTTTGGGCTTCCTGACCACAATAAATTGTGTGTCTTCCTTCTTTTTAACCTCCTTAAGAAGTTCCTTCCCACTCATGAGAAGTACAATGTTGTTCACCTTTGTTTTCACTTCTTTGTTCTTAATCGGCAACAACATGTGAGTCCTACCATTTTTCTCCTGGGTGTATGTGTTCTTCCTCCCATCATGAACTATGTTTCTATCATATTTCCATGGTTTACCGAGCAATAGATGACAAACATCCATGAGAATGACATCACATCATATTTCATCCTTATATCCTCCTATTTTAAATTCAACTAAACACTGTTTAGTGACATTTACCTAATGTCCTTTTTGTATCCACGAAACTCTGTATGGGCTTAGATGTACGACAGTCTCCAGCTCCATATTTTCTACCATCTCTATAGATACGAGATTGTCCGTGCTACCGCTGTCCACTATGACCTTGTATAGTCTGTCTTTAGTTTTGCAAGAAGTCTAAAACAAACTGTTTCTTTGGGTGGGTTCTCTACCTCCTTCTCTGGCTTCAAGAGAATTTTCCTCATCATTAAGGATCTTCCGCCCTCAGCGTCTTCTGCCTCAACATTCCATCCTTGATCTTTGGTAATGTGAGTTTCACCACCATTTTTTTCTTAATTTATGTTCGATTTTTCCACAGACAAAGCACTTCACTTCACCACCTCTGCCTCTTCCTCTTCCTCTAGCTTGAGGAAAAGTATTTATATCAGCATAATGCCCTCTCTATGAGCTTCCTCCTCTCTCATGTTGAGTTTGAGGTTTCTTCCCCTCTTCTTTAGATTTCTGAGTTATGTCTTGGGCAATTGTTTTACCTCTGGCTTAACTTCTTCTTCAGCCTCTTTGACCTTTCTTTCAGCTCAGCTTCTCTTCATCTTTTAGAGCCATCTGATAAGCATCTTCCACATTCCGAAGGGTCATCATGCTCATCTCATCTTGAATGTCATACTGTAGACCATTCATGTATATGGCAACCTTTTCATCATCGCTTTTTCGATGACCTTCTCTGATGTTTATTCTGTAGAACTCTTCAATGTATTCTTTTACTAACATCAATTTCTGTCTCAAATTCTGCATCCTCCAAAATAGAGTGATTTGATAATCCTTGGGTATGAATTTGGATTTCATTTTTGCAACCACTCTATCCCATCTTTTGATTTTATGATTGCCTTTGCAGCATCTGTCAGCCTGTAGTTCATCCCACCATAGTGTTGCATGCCCTTTAAGTCTAGTGATGGCATGTTTGACTTTCTTATTTTCCTCGACATCGTCATAGTCGAAGTATTTATCCAGAGCTCTAATCTAGTCTAGAAGATTTTCAACATCCAAGTTTCCCTCATACACTAGAATGTTCATTTTTTCTCTGGAACCTTTCCTTGCAATAGCTCTAGATAGGCGTTCATCCTTAGCATATTTGACTACAACTTCTTCTCATTCATGTCCAGCTTCATTTTCACTTTCAGCTTCGCTGATATCTCCAGCGTCAATTGTGTGCCTCTGTGCTCTCTCCATAGCATCAAGTCTGGCACGTAACTCACGCATTTCTCTTTCCATGGTTGGATCAAGCATTGGTCTATCCCTTCTCCTCAGTGGCATGGATGTAAAATGTTCCTCTTTTCTCTTCTACAGAAAGTAAAGAACTTTTTCTATGCTCTGATACCACAACTGGCGCATACCCGTGACCCTTGGGCCAACATCCGCACAGGATAATTCTAAACCTACTCCCTTGAGTCAAATTGACTCTTCGATTCCCCACAAAGAATCCCACACACACACAATGGTATTTTTCCATAGGTCCTTATGAGTATGCCCGCGTGATTAAACACAAGGCATCACCCTAATCTCCTGACCAAAATAAGATCGCACCCTTCGTCGAATCGGGATTTCGAGTTTCGTGATATTATGATTCTTGTTGTCGAGTTTTTTGGCTCTCCAACCCTCGAAACCCGAAATTTTGAAACGCTGAATTCTTTGGCTACGTCCTCCTCCACAGTTGTATTGTGTTTCACGACTTCGAGAATTCTAGTGCAAAGGACCCCGATTCCTTGTCTTCGAAAACTTTGAAATGCTAAAATCTCGATACGTTTAGCAAAGATTCTCTCTCCAATGGTTATGAACGAGACTCTTTCGCCGATTCGAAGTTTCAGACTTCGCGATTTCGCGAATCATGATGTAAGGCTTCTCAACTCTCCAACCTTCGATACCCAGAAACGGTCAACAAGAATTGACACTTTCTAGCAACGAGTACACACCACCTATCTTCTCAGCAGTCCTCTGTCTGTGTCGTGGATTCCTGCCACCTGTCACTCTTCCCGACTTTCGGGACTTGAACAAGCCTTCGACTACCATTTCCCTACTACTTCGAAATCCTGAATTTCGAAATGGCGCCTTCTATGGAATCAACGGCTAATAGCCTCCCTTTACATCCGACGACCCACATTATTTTAGGCTTACGGGTACCAAGATTTCAAGACTCTCGACTCCAGACCACTATCTTCTCAGGTTCTCGAACCTCCAAACACTAAAATGCTGAAACTCCACTTCACCAATACTTCGCGTTTCGTGACTTTGAGATTTTTTATGTGAAGCGCCCCGAATCCTTATCAATGGGAATGCCAAAACCCCGATCCCCGAAGTGCCAAAATGCCACTTCAAGGATATTTTAGGTTTTGTGACTTCGGGGTTTTCAATGCAAAGGCCCTTGGCTCTTTGTCATTAGGATTTCCAGTAATCCGAATCTCGAATTACCGAAATCCTGAAATTCCTCACTTAACAATCATTCTCACAACTCTCGAGTTAGCGTGACCAAGGATTTTGGCTTACACTCCGGATTTACAAACTTCGAATCCCCGGAATGATTTGACTGCTCAAAACATATCATGATCAATGGTCCACATTGATTCCTGATACCAAAGTGATGGGTTCATCCAATCCTTATCTACTTTTCAGCTCCTCTGGATCCTACGGTCCTCGCAACTTCATGAGTTCTCCTCAAAGAATTTCAACCGCTCGTTTCCTCCTTGATAACTTCTGTGAAATGGACCAACATTCTTCCACTGGAACTTGGCTTCTGCGTGATAATTTTGCTCCCTCCCTTTGAACACTTCAAAGGTACTAATCCTTCTGAGCTTTCCCTTGCAAACTCAAGTCTTTCAAAAGGACTCACGCACGCACTCCTTAGGGAAAACTTTCAAATAACCCCCGGTTATTTGATTTCTTGACCCTGTGCACTCTTTGCAGCAGTGGTCCTTCAATCTTTTCCTTAGGTAATAACTTCTAAGGCTTCGAAATTCCTACACACACCTTGCACAACTTTTGTGCTTCACCTATACTTCTGCTGGAATGAGAACAACGATATCCTTCCTGATCTTTCTGAAATAAAACTTAGAACCCTTGTCAACACACACCTTCCAGACGTTTCACTACACTCCTTGTAGGAACTCTCAGGGCGAGAAACAATTGAAACTTATTCTCGTTCTTCTCTCAGACTTCATACATTCAACATGAAATCATACTCATAACACAGCATTGAAACAAATGCATATAGAGAAACAAAGCAACTGTAAACATATCATTCAACAAATGTAAACAATAAACATCATAACACCATGAAAGTTGATTCAAAGCTTCATATATTAACTCAAGTGCTCCTGTACATGGATTCTTCTCTACAACTCTCTGCTATAGCTCTCTAGCTTATGAAAATCTGAATGATAATCAAAAGTTACAAATGATACAAGGGTGAGGGTGTCTATATTCGTTTTCCCTCCTACGCTTCTAAAACTGTCTAATCCATAATTCAAATCTACCTACTTTCACTAACTGGGCTTAAATGCCTTTTACATTGACAGATGAGAGCAAATCACTCACGATCTGTTTACAACAGTCAGATATAAATGCAAATACGCTTCTAGCTATTACATTAATATCCGTTCTTTAATTTTTCAAAAATATTTCGAAACGTGTAAAATGTGTGTTGCGATCCTGAGTTGTCTTCCGCCTTCATGCTCACTTGGCTCGCTGCTTACGATGCTCCTGCATCACACCCTTCAAAAATGATCTAAACCTTTAACATCTGAAAATACAAGGTGGAAATTAAGAACATGTTGTGTCTTGACTTTCATCTTCTATTATATCCCTTCTAACAATGTAGGGTGGAAATTAAAACTATAATACTAACGAATCCAATGACATTTTGGATTTATAACAACTTTTTCTTAGTTTTAATTTAACATTAAATGTTTTATGTAAGAATTATTTTTAAACATTTTGGTTTACTATATCATATTCAATTTATTATGTCAAAGTAAAATAAATTAAAAAAATTGTATCTTAATCTGGAAAAATACAGTTTCATCTTTTCTTAATAAAAGAGCTGTTATGCAATATGTTACCTCCCTACTTTACTATTGATTCATATACTACCATAATTATATAATCAAAAGCCTCTCCTCCAATATTGAATCCCAAAACTTTTTCCTTTTGAGATTCCAAAATTTCTGTGTTGTAATCAGATTATGTATCGCACTACACCTACATATTCCCATGTACTTACAATCTGTAACTTTCATCGTCTTCTCCTAAATTACGGCATTGAACGCGTCGTAACCAATTGCACGTTGAAGAAGCACAACATGTTAAGTCGGTTAGAATTCAACGCGGATAAGGTTTGATTGAAAGAGACTCCTTCACTGTCTTCAATTACACCGAAGTCACATCGATAGTAATTCCTATAGGCGGCTGCTGATGCATGCATCACCTTCAAATTTTAATGTAGACGAACAAAAAAATTGAGTTATACAATCTTTTTGTTTGTGGGATAAGAGATCTCTTGATCGTTAGATATTTATCTGTAAAAGTTGACTTATATATACTCTACTCCATCTAAAATTGAACTTAAACATATATTCTTAACCATTAAAAATTATATTTATATACATGAGATACTTAAAAAAAAAAAAAACACACATACAATTTATTGCATTCTTTTCAATTTTACAAATTATATACCATTACTTTCATTTTTCATTATAAATCTAGTCTCTGTAGTAATCTCACAATACCATATATATATATATATATATATATATACTCTTTTCAAACCTAACCTATTTATAATGAACATTTTAATGATATTAGTTTAATAGACATGAAATATTAATATTGAATGTGTTTAAATTTAGTGAGATATTTTTAAGTTGATGATTTTAGTAATGAGAAATAAACTTGGATAGATAGGCATATGTATAAATGGATTTAAATATGATAAAATGATGATGACTAAAAAAATATGTTTTAAGATTATTAAAAGAAAAATTATTATGTTTATTTTTAATAATAATAATAAGAGTAATTTATTTTTAAGGTTATGATTATCGATAAAGTTTATGGAGATATATATACTTTATTTTTTTGAATTTGAATTTGTAATTTTTTAAGAAAAAACATATGTTCTTAACCATTAAACTTATTCAAACTATACCAACAAACAAAAATTAACTTATAATAACATTTACAAATACAAAAAAAATATGTCAAAATTGACTTACAATGCAATCTACCAATACATAAATGTCGAGACATCGTCATCGCTCGAAATGCCATGTTTGTCTTTTTATCATTTTTTGATTTGAATGATGATCGCTGATGCAGAGGAAGTTTGAATGAGAGTAGGATATTTGCCGCGATGCATCCTTGACTTTCTTGCGTTAGTTGTAGGGGTTGGTGTTGATGCATGCATCTCCTACACTTTTCCGCTGTATGGGGCCAACATATGTGCTTTCATCCAAACAACTCGTCCAATAAAACGGCGAACCATAAATAAAATCAGATTGATGCAGGGGATGGTCATGGAGTAAATGTAGACGATAAGAAAGCTGAAATAAGAAGTATTGTGTTTTGATCATGGCTGTAGAATGATATGATGCAAACAACAGCTTTGACCAGACCTTCAGACACTCAGCGCGGCAATGATTTTTATTTGAAAGTGATCTGATTGTATAATTAACTATGTATGACCCCAGCAGAGTAGTAGATCAGTAATTATGATCAGATTGTATAATTAATTTTGTAATGTATATTTATTTTTTTCGAATGAACTAATTTAAATTTATCATTTATCCAACTATTGTATTTTAGGAGAGAGATAGTCAAATTTAATCACCCACACACACAATTATGTGCTCTATACACAACAACACAAATAGGATATATATTGACCAGCATCCTTTAATGTTTGTATACTTAGGATATACATGGAATGCTGCTCCTCAACCCCGATTAATTTGGTATTTTTCAATTTCGTAGTGTATATTCATCTTTTTGAAATCCATTAAAATCTACATTGATACCTAATCCACTTAATTAGATAGTCAAGTTTCATCATTCTCAAATAGTTTTATACTTTTATACCATATTTGTTATATACTAGATCGATCTCATAATCATAAAAAAAAATGATATCCTTATTGATAGAAAGCAATGTTTATTTTCTTTTTCAAAGGGAAAACCTCCATCAAAGAAACACTCTATTACAATAATTCTGAAGGAAAATATTTCTCATGCCTCATAGTCTTATTTATACTAATTCTATCTTTTAAAGAACATTTTAGAAGAAGATCTTTCTAGCAACATAAACTTCTATTAGGTCTTGTTACATTGACTTGTTCACATTTATTAAATAGGCCTTATTAACTAATGTCATCCTTTATTACAGGGAAAATATATCATTCTACATATGGCTAGGTCCGTAACATGCCCTCCCCTTTGAAGAACAAACTTTTCCTCAAGGCTTCAGATGAGGAAATTGTTGCAGAATGGTGATTGGCTCCCAGGTGGAATATTCTGGAGTTGTGTATTTACACTGAGATAACACTTCCTTGATGGTGTGATGAAGGAGACGACACTCCCATTGGTCCAAGACTACTTCTGGCTGCAACCAAATGGAACATTCTTCATCCAACTACGGGAGTTTGGTTTGAGTTTGGCCCTTTGTTCCAATCACTTTCTTTAAGAATGAGACACAAAAAATAAGATGGAGCTTAGAATGATTTGGTAGAGCTAATTGGTATGCCACATGCCCCAGATAGGATGGAGCTTAGAATGATTGGGTAGAGCTAATTGGTACGCCACATGCCCCACTCACTTGATAATTGTATAAGAACCATAAAATTTGGTAGCAAGTTTCTAACAGTGTTAAGGTTTGAGTGGAGTCTTCTTGTAAATTTTCATACAAAGATACATCTGGTCCCCTTCAAGAAATTGAATTTGAAATGACCTTGATCTTCTACAACGTAAAACTCCTCTCTATTGTGACGGGTCTTGAGACATCGTATACATGTATCCATTTCCATAATTCATTCAATTCATCTACAAATGGTTGTAGGTAGACATCCATATTCTTCACTTGTATTCTACCATGGACTATAAGAGACAACACAAGATGTTCATTCTTCATGGGAAACCATGGGGGGATATTGTCATTGATCACTACTATAGGCCAAATAGGATAGTTGTTGTTTTGGAGGGAATATGGGTTGATTCCGTCCATGGATCTTATGAGTCGTAGATTTTGTACTTCATCCTTGAATTTTTTGTTCCATGTATCTTTCATATGCTTCATGGTTATTGAATCTATTGGGATTCACATAACTCTTGACTCACTTTTGTGTGAGGCATGACATCCCTACAACATAGCTAATTCTTTGCAATGAAAGATCATTTGAATCCTTGGGATTATAAGAATGTGCCTCAAAATCTTATGAGGAGGAGCATGTGATTTACTCTTTTTATTTGATTTATGGGACCTACCATGCCCACATTTTAGACTTATCTCTTTGTCTGCATATTCTCCTCTATATAGAATACAATTATTAAGACATACATGATATTATATGTACTCAACACCCAACATTTTCCACATCTTCTTTGCCTCTTCGCAACTACTGTCCAAGACATTATCATCTGGAAGGGCCTTACCTTTGAATAAAATACAGTTAGTGGGAAATAGAAATGTACAATGTCATTTAAAGTTCATAAAATCAACCATTTTTAATGTTGATTGTGTGACAAGATTTCTCAAAATATAAGGGACTTAATGGTCAATTATGTCAATATTGTCGCGAAACATGCATTTGACATGAAAAGCATTGATTTCAAGTTGTATAGTAACATTGTTGTCCCCAACTAGGTAGAATTTTACCAGATAGGTCCAAGGAAAGGAGTGGTGAAAGAAGACTCCATGCTTTCGAAAAAGGTATCAGTGATATGAGCATCATCCCCTAACTCATCATTCTGGAATGCATCTAACAACAATGTCTCCATGGCATTCGTATCCCGTAAATAATCATCCATACAAACCTCTATTTGATTGACTCCATTGTCAACTTGTGAAGAAATACTCTTGTAGAAGTCATCCATAATTGGTGAATATGGATGTAGTGGGAATTGCATAGGTGGTTGATTCAACCATTCTTTGCATGCTTCCTCTCTGAGCTATGCTCTTTTTGCAGTCTTCACTCAGTTTTACATTGTAGTGGGGTGCAACAGACAATGATAGGTAGGTCGTTCATCATCATAATCCTAATTTCAAAAATATTGAACACTAGTACATAGATGATATTAGTAAGAACAATGAAAATCGCTTGTTCAAATTACATTATACCAAACAATTATTACCATTGTTGACCTAGGATTGCAGCTGGAACGTGGCTTGTTACAATTGGCAGGGTAAAGCGACTGTCCATTTTCATCTACCAACTTCTTGTGGTATGTTACTCCTAATAAGAGATTCCAACATTTTTTAACTTGTGGAATATTTTTTGCATTTGAACTCGATTATGAATCATAATACTGCAAATTTTGATACATTTTTATTCAATTTGACATGAATAAAATAAATAAAATAAATAAATTCAATTAGATAATTGAAATATAAATAAAATATGAACTTACTGGAGATGGAAAGGTAGAACTCCATGATGGACTTTGATCAATATGGACCAGGATAGAATTTGAAGAATTGGTCATTTGATATTATAATCTTTTCTCCCTGCATTTGAGAAAAATCAACAATAAAGTTTTAAGAATAAGGTGACTTTAAGCAAAAAATTTATACTATGAAATATTGTAAGTCACGTGGATGCATCCTAAAAGATAATTTAAGATGAATATACTATTTTATGTGAAAATAAAAATCCATATAAATTTTAAATAATAATGGTGTGCTTATTTAACCAAAATGCATTGGTGCATCTATAACAATATAAAGCATCGGGGTGTTTAATTAGCAACCGCACCGGTTCTCAAAATTTCAAATAAATAAAACATAATTATATGATATTGGCGTTCCAAAAATATTTATCGCACTGATTATTTGTATAAATAAATGCAATAGTGCGTTATATCAATAAGCACGTCGATGTTTTGAAAAACTTTAAAAAAAATGAGACTTTATTGTTTTACAATTGAGAAATGAGTGGGAATTTATTTTTTGAAAATATAATTTCATAAAGTCCTTTAAATAGTAAGAAGCTATTCACTATTTCATTATCTTTCCAAAACTTACAGGGGAGATATTTTCAAGAGAGATATATCGGGGAGCCCTATATCTTAGAAGATAAGATATTCAAGGGTATGGTGATTCCCTCAAAATGTTTTTCATAAATTCCTTTAAATAACATTAATATATTCATTATTTTGTAACATTGCGCTCTTGCGCACATTGAGCGGACTTATTCTTTGAGGACACTTGTGTGTAAGTGATTTGGGTCATTATACTATTGGTTGTTTTGATTATGATTATGAGATATTGTGGATTTGATGATATGTTATTTTTTTTGTATTTACATCAACATGTGTTATTGACTGGGTTCTCCAGACTGTGCAGGACTCCAGACGTTAGAGGATGCCGAGACATTGATGAAACTTGGACTCTGGATCAAGTTTGGGAGTGGACTGTTAGGGTTTGAATGTTGTTGATGTGACATATGTACATATGATTACATATTATGATGTTGATTGTTATCACTAACATGTTTCATTGATAGATGCAGGTTGACGATAGCTTGACGCTCATGCTCACATTTGGATTAAAGGGGTTACACATGACAATAAGAGACATTGAGGGCAAGGTGTGGCAACATCCCTACCACAGTCTACTAGCACTCATGCCGTCGCTCGAACTGTAGGTTAACAATTACCTAGTTCGAGAAGACCCAAGATGTCATCAGGGTATGTTGTGATAGTCGCTCACGATGATTCTAAGGGGAGAGAAATAAGATAGGGTCCTTATTCCTTATAGGTCCTTAGTCTCCCACAAGATCACATGACAGAGTATTGACTCTAGGGGTTTGATGTCTACCAAATTCAGTCAAGAGGCAAGTGGCACCCTTGGAGCACGTAGTGTGTCCTGAAGGGCACGTCGCGAAAATAAAATGGAAAGAGGCGAGTGGCACCCTTGGAGCATGTAGTGTGTCCGAAAGGGCACGTTGGGATTTTAAATATGGTAAGTTAATAAACCTAGTTCCTAGAAAACTATGCCTCCTTAGGACCTGGTCAGCCTTAAAATGAATGATGTGATGAGTAAAGTTTAAAAACAAATTTTCCTTCAAGAATTGTCTCCAATCCTAGTGAGGTTAATACCTAGGTCTAAATAGAACCTCTGAAAAAAAATAAAAAAACAATAATAATAATAATTAGACATATAACAAGAAGAGGGTAAAGAAAATTCAATATTTATTAATTAAAGTAAAAAATTTAATCAAAGTTTAATTATTAAAAGGGGGTAAATGGTTGTTTGTCTAAACTTGCTAATTTTGAACTTACTTAAAGAAAAGGGGAAACATAAAGAAAAAGTCGAATGTCTAACTTAGTAGGGAATCTAGCTTTTGGAACTTTGTATTTATGAACTCAATTAGGATTTAAGTAAGGTGTAATTCATTTAAGAATTGTAACGGAATAATGGGACACGAAGGAGCATTTTTAGGAACGCTTTTAGGTGGGAGAGGAAAATAGGAAAATTTAATTAATTAATAAATTAATTTTCTGGTGCAACTAGGGGATCGAGTGACATGTGTATGGGTGAGGTTTTTACTAATTAAATAAATGAAAAAAGAATCTAATGAGGGTTTGGGAAACTAATCACTTGAAAACTCTATAAAAAGGACTATGGAGGAGGAGTATGGATCACATCTAGTTTGCGTAAGGTTACGTTGCCAAAATTTATCTTGACAGAACATTTCTTGTGGGAGTTGGGGATAAACAACTCAGACAACAAGTGGTAGATAGACCTTGCGAGGTGAGCTAGAAAGCTAGAATTATCTGGTAATGTGTGTGTGGCCCCTTTGCGGCTTAGGGGGATAGTGGGGAAGAAGAGTACCCCTAGCATTGGATGGGAGGTACTGGTGAGGTCTCAAAGGTCGAAAAGAAGGAGAAGGATGGAGCGTGAGCGTGGGACAACAACAGTGGAACCTACGGCTTTGCTGAAGGTACATATGTCTAAATTTTACAATTTCTATTTAGTTGATTTCGTTCTTATTTACATCTAGATGGTATGAATTTTGGGTTTCTCGCTCTATGTTTGTTGTTAATGTATCCAACTTTATGGTTCACTCAAGAGGGACTACATTCATCTATAGTTTTTCGTCTCTATTGCATAAAGAGTGCCCCTTTTTATTTATTTATTTATCTGTAGGCCTATTCCAGTAGTGCAACCACCATTATCAATTCATTTTTTGTCTACATGCTCTCTTATTCTTGTAGCATTGGATTGTTTCACTTGTTAGATTTTTCCTTTTATGTTTGTGTATCTTTTTATTTCTGGAGTTATTGTCTAGTTTTCGCATGGCCAGAATGAGTTCTAGAATCAAAACCTTGATTTTGATTTTACAAACTTTACCTGCATTTTATAAATGAATGAGTTGTGTTTTTATAAACACTGACTGTGTTTTTTTTATCCCTTGAATTGTAATTTTTTTTACTCGATTATGTCACATCATGTGGAATCTATTCGTAAAGTTTTTATAGAATGCCTTCCACTCCTTGCCTTGTGTTACTGTCTGTTTAGTCCATTTTGATTTCATTAAAATTTGAACAATGAGATTTTTTTTAGGGATGGAAAGAGATACAAACTTACTCAACAGTTGATTATTAAATATAACAGAAACTCAAATATTTATCATTAAATTTAACTGTGGTCTGTCATTGGATTTGACCCCTAGATCTATTTTCCACACCATGAGGATGTTACTCAATAAACCTATTTTTCACGATTACCATTTAGATTCTCATGTTTATCCAGCGGGCATATGGGTGGACTATTGTTGGGGAAAAACATCTTACAGACTAGCAAATAGAGTTCAGACTTTGCATGCAGATATGACCGAATAGAACTTACTTTCTACCTTCATCCCTATATTTAAATCCCCTTTTCTTAGTAAATACATGGAAATATCAACCTACCTCGTTCTCGACATTTGATGTCGATCCTCCGTTGTGCTCGATTACTTGTTCGCAATACTCCTTCCAAAGATGCAACAACTATGCATGCATCCTACTTATATACTAACGGGTTAGAAATCCAAACATATACTTATCAAATTATAAACAGTTCATTAATTGGGATGGCAAAAGTGTTCTCTTTATTATTTAGAATGAGTCAACTTACAAAAGTTGAGACCGGACACCGCTCCTTGAACCTGATCCTAGGATCCTCTTCTTCTATCCTCCAAATGCTCTTCTTTTAATCTCCTTTGGCACATGGAAAGGCTAAAGGGTTGGGACAATGGGAATACGTAAATGGGCAGAGTTTCTTTGCTATATTTTTCCTTTTTCCAAATGGGACCCCTACCCCTTCTTTTATAGGCTATAAGAAGCTAGGTATTTGGACGAACCCTCGGCCATGTATGGCCAGGAGTTTCAGTTAACTCACCCATAGCTTTTTGTTTTATCGGAAACTTTATTTTTTTCATGCTTTTGTTGGTCTATGTGGGTTGTTTTGGGTCAGCCAGCATGTACATGCATGTAGTAATGGATTAGGGTGCATGGGCCTTTATTCAAGAGGATTTTCAAAGAGTTGTTCAACAGTGTTTTGGCAAAGAAGGGATATGAGTTGGCCTGATGCCAGGTAAGCATGTGTGGTGCAATTTAGGGTTATAACAGATGCCCCCTAATGTGTGAGGTCAGAAGAGCATATGATGGTCAAAATACATTACCAATATTTACTGATGTGTCGAACGATTGAGCCCAAGGATCAGGAACTGGGAGGTGCCATCTGAAAAATAACAAATGTCTCACCGAGGCGGACATACCCATGATCGAGATAAAATAGAACCATGGCTACCAATCAAATACACTATAGATCCATGTCAAATAACTATAAAGAGTAGCCACAAACAATACACTGTGGAGCTACATCTCAAAATCAAAAATATATACAGATAGAGTATCCATCTTCCAGAAGTTGATTCGGCCTGATGGCTAGAGATGAGATCTTCAGAGATCGAGAAACAACTTAAAAATATTCAAAACTCGGGTAGGAGTGTAATATGAGTGTACGACTGCACTACCCAGAGGTCTTCGATGGCTCATCGGTCATGGACTTGATAATATTGATGATCAGACTGAAGGCTTCAATGATTTTGAACAAAGACTTGATTGCATGTTCAGGATGGATGAGTATGCAGACAAGAGACATATTGTAGAGGGGTTGACTCAGGCTTAGTGACAAACTTCCCTTGGACAATAGCATGACAAATGATGAGACTCAGGCAACATGTATGTTAATCATAAGTCTACGAAGCAAGAGGCAACACAAACTCTCCATATGTTTGGAAGGATAACCAAACAGTGGAGGAAACAACTCTATATAGCGAGATAAGATTCCTAAGGTCGTACTACATCCCATAGTCTGATGAAAAAATGGACAGATGTGCTTTATCCAAGGGCGACTCATTATGCTGCGAATAAAGAAAATACTTTTCCCTTCCTCTTTTTGGAGTATATTTGATTTTTTTTTTGTTCTTTTCAATAACTGTGCAAAAAGAATAAAGGAATATTATGTTACAAAGGAGAAACGAGTGTTGCAAACATACAAGTTCAAGGCACAAGGACAAGACTGATGTTCTAGTAGAAAGACACTCGGGTAAAATCCTCCGAAGGTGAAAGGTGTTAAGACGCAGAAGCAAACTGTTACAAGGTTAGCATATAAGGTATGCAAACACGGTTAACAAAACACACAATGGTAACATCCTTCGATGTAAGTTTAACGATCCAAAGAAGGTAATATCGGTGGTTCTTCATATTTAGAGAGTCTGAAAAAACATAAAAGGAGACTCCATTGGGGTACCTTTTTCTAAGATAGTCTAGTCGGTTCGAAAAAGGGGTAAACTAGCACCGATTAGACGTCGATTCAAAACCATTTTAATGAGTGTGACAAGGAAAAGATCACTCGGCTATTTTTTCTTTTTTAAGGATTCTGAAAAAAAATTAACTATGGACTTCGTCAGGAATATTCTTCTGGACCAATTTAACAAGTGTGAAAGAATAAGGTCACTCGACGATCTTTTCAATTTTAGGGATTCTGAAAAGAGCTTAACTAGGGACTCCATGGGGGTTTCATTTTCGTAAGCTTAGTCCCTCAGGCCTGAAAAAGGGATAAAATTATACTTGAGAGTACTCTTCTAAAGAAGAGAAGTTCCATAGGGTATACCTTTGTTTTTACAGTTGACCGTCTGGACCGAAAAAGGGGTAAACTACCATCGGACAGACGTGACTTCAAATTTCAGTTTAACGAGCGTGAAAGGCCATAAGATCGCTCAACAATATTTTCATGTTTAGAGGGTCTGAAAAGGGCTTAAAAGGAGACCCGTTAGTTTTTGGGAGTCTTGAGGATGAGATCAAGGGCGAGAAAGAATCATGAAAATGAAGATCAAACTCATATTCAAGAAATACTATAAGGACTCCCGAGCCTAAAATGTTTTAGAGATGGTATGGACACCATAATCCAACCAGGACCTACCTAGGGCATCCATGTTCTGGTAAGCTCTACCACGAGGTTGCAACACTTCTAAAGAAGATATGACAGTTCTGTGTTCCAACCTTATGGGATCGATCCTATGGCAGAGGAAAAAAACAACGAGACACAAAAGTCGGGGTAGTAACCTAACCTATATGATCAAGTTGATTCTTGGAAAAATTTTCATGGACCGTCAAAATGTTCTCAACACTCAAAAAAAGTGTCCCAATACTTGATCAAATCCCTCCCATATAACTCCTGAATCACTCTAAATGGTTTTTGGTATAAATAAATTGATAAGGGAGGCCAAAAAAGTGACAAAAAGAGGCCAAAAAGTCTATAAATAGAAGCTGGCAGCTCATTATCACCATTGTTGATTTCGAAATTGACTCTAGAGACAAAATACCCCCTTTGCTAAAAATGGTGATTCCGGGAGCTACAGTGGATGAAATGAACTTCCACTTGGACCAAGTAAGTACAAACTCCCCTATCTAGCTATTCAATTCTTTAATTCTTCTTTTAAGTTTGTTTTTTGGGTGGGTGTCGACCTTTAAAAGGTCAGCCCTAGGTCCACACGGGTTGTCTCTGGACAGGATGCATGTACACTTGGGCAGAGTAAAGCCTACCATTGTGTACATGTGACTGTCACTTAGACAGCGCGCGTGGACCCCCCTTTTTATAGAAAAAAGAACCAAATAGCCCTTACTAAACCTCCTGAACTTTGTTGTGTTGGCAGGTTGTATGTCCACTGGAGGGAAAGGGAGCATGAAGCAATTAGTGAGTTGGTGGCAGGAGATCCGAATGTCATGGCCGTATTGATGCAATGTGGTTTACTTAAGTTCTTCCTATGTCCATTTATGCGAGCAAAACCTAGGCTATTGAATGCCTTGGTTGACTATTGGAACCCTGATGTAGAGGCCTTTATGCTAGAGGGGCAATCACTGGTTCCCACCACCGAGGATATCTATTTTTTGACTGGCCTCTCAAGGAGAGGGGAACCAGTCAATTTCAGGATCTTTCCAGTGGGGCCGCTTAATATATCAGAACTGATAGCCCTGCACTGTGAAGCTGGGATAGACCGTTTGAGCTCCCAGGTGCCCATCAGTAATATCACTGACCTATCGTTGTAGGCGATATTATTGTTGATTGGGAAGACTATTGGTTCAACAACCTTGCATCAGGCATCTCACACACAGATGAATTGTGCTATCCAGTGCTTTAATGCACATATTTTGAGTACCACACTAATTGAGTGTATGAAGAGGTAATTGACATATTGTCAACAACGGACACAGAAGAACTTCGGGTTCGGGACGATTTTGTGTTCATTCTTCTTTGAGAAAGTTATGAGCTTTAGTCCTCAGAAAGTGGTATGAGGACATCAGGCCTCTTTTCCTACTATATGTAGATGGGAAATATTATTGTCGCGATAGGGTGGTGGAAGGACCAATGAGTCCTTTGATGACAAAATTTTTTTGTGGTTGTCACGGCAGATCCCTATGATCGAGGATTACCTATATGTAGGGATAGAATTTTCTAGAGATCCTGAGATACCCATGCCTCCTGGCGAGGAGAGAGAGGAGATGGGTAAGTCTCCACCTTTGTAGTTTTTTTTGTTGTTTGTATATGTAATTTTTGTGTCGTTTTTGTTATATATATCATTTTTTTATATGATAAATTATTTGACGGGTATACGTTTGTTGTATGAAAATGTAGTACCTGTGAAACCTACCAATTATGCACGGAACATGCATCGTCCTCAGCCAGAAGCCACAGTTGCCGCCACTGGGGGACCAGCAGTAGCAGGGAGCCTCCCAGTCGGGGAGGCTGAGAGGGTCATTAGACAAGTTGAGAGGAACTTCACTGCACTCCCTCGCACTGTCCCGATGGTAGAGATAGAGGACCTGCCGCCATCAATGTAGCCTCATGTAGTGGGGGAACCTCGAACATGGGTCCGATTGTTTAGTTATTTAGCTCATGTTGTGGACTATTATAACAGGGCCCATAGGCCCTGAACCTATTTAGACTTTTTACATGCCATGAGAACTACTTGTATATATTTTTTGAGGGCATAAGCCCTGTGACTCGTTATTAGTCCCATTTTTTAGGCGCTTGCATCCATCTATGTACTCTGGTTATTTTATGATGTTATATATGGTTTTTTGATCTTTTGTGTCGTATGGATCACGTGTGCAAAAATTTATTTACATGCTTATGTCAATGTTCTTTCATATGTGTGCAAGATGCCAATCTAAAATTTGATTAGCTAGGGTATCTATAATTTGGTTTAATCTCCTAGGAACATGAAAATATGTAATATAATCAAAGTTTCATTCTAAGAGAAATACCCTAAGGAATCGTCAGTGTAAGGCTGGATCATGAACCCAGTATACTCTGTTTAGATGAGACACAACCAGTTGAGCATTGAGATATACCCAGAGATGAGAGATACCTAATGACAAGGCGTCACGAAGAAACTCAATAACTACACTACTCGGAGACATTATTTGTGGTGTCACCTAAGCATATACCTCCGGAATATAACAACTGACATTGAGGTGTAAATATTACCCAAGCTACGGAGGAAAGCCTCCAAGTGTGCCGACTAGCATCGTCTGCATACCCAACAAACACCTTGGAATCACTTGAGATCTGCCATATTGATGAAATATAACATCAATGACACGTCCATAACACTTAAAAAAAACTAAAAAGTAATAGTACAAAGACTATACATATGTTACAAAAAGTTACCCACAGTGACCTGCCTATGAGTAATACTTCTTGAGGTAGAGCCCATTTCTAAGCTCTGCCAAAGCATTCCCTTCAAAATCAACCAAATGATAAGTGCCCTTTTTTAATACCTCTTTTATGATGAAGGGTCCGAACCACATGGGTTTGAATTTTCCTGCCCCGAGGAGGTCCTTATCTTTGTCATAGACCAGGACAAGGTTGCCTTCAGAGAAAATATGAGAATGAATGGACCTATCATACTGACACTTTACCTTATGTTTGTGATCCTCGTTGGCCAGGGCCACATCACGATGCTGCTCATTGGGCTGCTCATGGTGTACTAACCGTTCTTCAAGTGGAGAAGTGTCTGACAATAATTGTACTACCAATTTTAGATATGTGATCTGACATTCGATGGGCAAGACTGCCTCCAGCCCATAAACAAGTTGAAAAGGTGAGAAACTAGTTGCAGTCTTAACAGATGTTCGGTAAGCCCATAATGTCGAGTATAACATCAAATGCCAATTTGACATGGCTGAGTTGATAGTTCATTGTAGAATAGTCTTAAGAGTTTTGTTTACAGCTTCCACCTACCCATTGGCTTGGGGGTAGTAGGGTGATGAATGCTCTTGCCATAACCCAAGCTTTGATGTTAATTCGATCATCATTTGGTTCTGAAAGTGACTGCCATGGTTAGTAACAATCTCTCATAGGACGTCGAACCTTGCTATGATCTAGTTGACTAAAAAGAGAGCTGCAATCTCTCCATCATATTTAAACGTTGGCATAGCTTTGACCCACTTAGTGAAGTAGTCTAAAACTATGATGATATAGTGGTGCCCCCTTGCTGATGGGGGTTTGCAAGTAGTGTAATCAATTCCCCACTTGGTGAAGGGACCAACTATGATGATTGGAAACATAGGAGCAGGATGTGCCCTCATCTTTCGAGAGAAGACTTGGCATGGATGGAACTTCTTGATCGATTCTATACAATCGTTGATAAGTGTCGGCTAGAAGTAACATGCTCGTAGAATCTTTTGGGTTGTTGCCAACCCAGAAAAATGACCACCACAATCTCTGGTATGGCAATCGTTGAGAACGATGACTGCCTCCTCATGTGTGAGACATCGATGTAGGATGCAATCTACACCTCTCTGATACAATGTATCATTGAGTATGATATAATTCTTAGCCTGATGGTGCATACACCGATGCTCATCAAGAGAAGCAGAAGTGGGGAAATTCAAAGTCTGGAGATAGATAAGTTTATCTCTGTACTAGGGATCTGAAGATGTGATCAAAAACATATCTCCCCGGTTAGGCGATTCTTCAGGCACAACGTCACCTGACTCAACAAGAAGTTTCGAAATAATCTCTATGAAGACCAAACACTTTTTGGACTTCGCTGAAATGAAGTCTAAGTCAAATTCTTGGAGTATGACTATCCATCTACTGATTTTTCTTCTTATAACCCGTCATGTCAACATGTACTGGAATGGATTCATGACAACAATGATGGTGGTCTTGCGAAACAGAACATAATGATGGAACCGTTGAACGGCATGAACTGTCACCAACACAAGTTTTTCGATATGAGAATAATTGAGTTCTGGTCCTACGAGGCCTCGACTCAGGTAATAGATCACGTATTCGGAGAACAAATCATATTCCTGAACTAAAACCATGCCAATGGTTGACTCTGTGTTAGCCAGATATAATAAGAAATCCTTGTTATAGTTAGGTGGCCATAGCAGAGGTGCAATTGTGAGGGTGTGTTTTAATGCATCGAAAGAGCATTGAGCGACGTCATCCTAGTAAAAAGGAATGTCTTTCTTTAGTAAGTGCATAAATCCCTTGGTAATTTCAACATAGTTGGCGATGAAGCATTGTAAAAAGTTTTCCTTGCCTTCTAGACTTTGAAGCTGAAGGACTGTGCGTGGGGAGGGAAACTGGATTATTGCCACCACCTTGAGAGGATCAACCATGATCCCTATTGTTGATATGATGAAACCTAACAAATTTCCTGACATTACAAAGAAGCTGCACTTGTTTGGATTCATGCGAATCCTAAAGTAGCGACAACGTTCGAAGATTAGTCTAAGGTGTGTGGGATAATTTGTTCTCTTGCAAGATCATGATGCTAAATCATCTAGATATGCCTCAACTATATGATTGAGATCATGAAAAGAAAAATACATGGCCTGTTGGAAGGTGGCTCCAGCATTTTTAAGACCAAAAGTCATCTTATGATATGCGAATGTACCCCATGGACAAATGAATGTCATTTTGTGTTGGTCTTCGGGATTCATTTGGATTTGATTATATCCCAAAAAAATGTCCATGAAAGAAAAGGCTTCGCAACCAACACATTCATCAATGATCTAGTTGATGAATGGTGTTGGAAAATTATCTTTGGGACATGCCTTGTTCAAATCATGAAAATTGGTACATACACGAATCATGCCTTGTTTTTTATTGACCGGCACAAGATTTGACACCCATTGATTCAAATGGATACGATAGATAAAACATGACTTTAGCAATTTATCAACCTCAATCTTGATGGCTACTTCTTTCTTGGGATTAACTGGACGAAGTTTCTATCGAATAGGCTTGGCATCAGGATACGTTGTGATTTCATGTTCAACTATTTTTGGATCAATACCTCGCATTTCCTCATAAGACCAGGAAAAAATGTCGTGGAATTCTTTGAAAAGATTCGTTTAGATTTGAATCTCTTCAGGGGAGAAATCTGCTTCGACGAAGATGTTCTCCATGATGCTAGGGTTTCAGGAGATGTTGATTGGTATAGTTTCAACAATAGTTGCCATATTTCCCTCACCATAAATTTCATGTGTGGCTAAGAGATTAAAAGGACACGCCTGATCTCCTGTCATGGTCACGGTGAATTCTCCTGCTTCAATTCGGCTTAACTATGGGAGAAAATATGATCTATGATGAAGATATTCCCAAGGTTTGTTTGAACTATTTATTGCTTCGATTACAGCTTCATCAGAAGGCAAGAATAAGTCAAACGAATCGATGATAGTGAGAGAACCCTAAGCCCAAATAGGATCTAGAAGTGGATATAACTCTTGTGCAGGAGTCAAATCAGTGTTAGATGAAGCTTGCTGGACTAAAGAGTACGCTACTTCAGTGGTAGACAAGGGCATGGACATGCCTGGGTGCCCTATCTCATCCATCATGGTTAATGGGGAAGGAAGAATCCATGGATCCTCGAAGTAAGTCATGCGGAATGACGAAACTTGAAAAATCTCAACCTTATGGTGATTAGATATAAATTTGATATTGCCATGAAGAGGTGGGTAATCGAAGGTACCCATCAAGGATGGGCATAAACCAACTCCTACGTTAACGACACCTAGTTGAGGATTATCAATCATCGAGACCATGGATGCTCCCAAAGCTGGGTCAAGTCTGGAGAAAGACAATTGATCAATGGTCACTATCCTGCCCTCATGTGGAAACTACAAGACCCAGAAAACTGTAGCAACCACAGCTTGCATAGCATAAGTCCAACTCTGTCCTAACAAGAGGTTATAGTCGAGGGGAGCATCAACTACCTCTACTTTGACACACACGATTTTCCCTCCTAACAGCATGGGGAAAGAAGGAACTATGCCATGTGGTTGAAACAAACGACTGTCAAAAGTAGTGAGGAGAGTAGGTGATGGAGAAAAAACGGGTTGGCTAATGGCCTTCCAACATGCCAGCGAAATAACGCATGTCGAGGCACCCTCATCGACCACCGTGCAGAAGATATTCTCTGTAAAAGTTTTCATGGGGTAAGCCACTACTATCTGAAACGCTACGTGGTAAGGCAGACGAGGTTTTAAGTCAGTTGTATCTAACATGATGGTACCCAGATTACAAGTCTCAGTAGAGCCCAAAGCAGTTAACAAGGCTTTTCTCTGAGAAGGGAAACTTTGGAGGACCTCCAAAGAAGACATTGCACAAGGGGTTTGTGATAAATCCTCCACCATCGAGTAGTTTTGGGCGGCCCTTGCATTTGGGTTATGAGAAGATTTTTTAAATGCACCTTTTGGAATGCATGTCATTGTTTCTCCCAACTTCCTCTCAATCTATAGAGGAAGAGATGGGAGGTCATCTTCTTTACCCTTCTCAGAAGCGCTTGGTTTACTATAATCGTACGCTCTAGTCGATATGAAACCATCACCCATAACCATATAAATGTTCATGGATGAGGGGTTGTTCGAAGGCAAGAAGGTTTCTTGGCTGCCCCCTTCCGTGCTTGCAGAGGCTTGAGTTAGATTTTTCCCATGTTGAAATAGGTTCATCAACACCGCTTGTTGTTGTTGCATGACAAATTTTTGGGCCTCTGCAAGTCGAGGACATAGATAGGTTGGGTGATCTTCCACGTACAAGTTGCAATGATACCTCGCCTTATATTTTTTAGTGTTATCCCCTCCAGCATTATCGTTGGGTTTTTCCCCCCCCTTACCCTTCTTTCCTTGTTTTTTCTTCCCTTTAGGCTATTGGGTAGCCTTTGGGTTAGTCGACTGCACAGTGTGTGCTCCTGATGTTTTGGTAGGGGGAGCAACCAAAGCAGTAGTTTGGCTGGCTACTGTGTGTTGTACGGATAACTATTGCAACTGCTTTGTCAATTGCTCAGCGGGCTTGGTTTGTGCTGAACCGACAATACCATTGGCATGTGGTCCAACTTTATGTCTATTTTTATCCAGTATTGAATATGGCACATCTTGCAAGATGTTGCATAATAAACCAAAATGAGAATAGATGAGCTCAAAATGTTGAGCCCTCATGATGGCGTCTTCTCCAGAGAAAATGCTTGACGTTGCAACATCTTTGGATAGTTGTGGGACCAAAGACTTATGGAACCACTCAAGCGGGAATGCTAGTGGAACTAGTACCTTGATTAAACTCTTCCGACGTCTCCATTCTTGGATGTGATCAGAGATATGGTTCGTTATTGTCTGTTTGAAATTAGTGAGCATCTATGTGCCAACGTTGTATCTCACAGGTAACTACAAATGGTTAAGGAAATCCATCACCAGTTCGCCAAAAGAAGAGTATCTTGAGAAATCGAGCTCAATGTACCATTTCACGACACTCACAAAGAGAGTACGTTCAAACAATTGCAACTGTACAGAGTCATCTTTTAATGAGTTAGATGAGCACCAAAGATGAAAGGTAGTCATATGATCTCCTAGATCTTCGTTAGGCTTGGATTCAAAATTTGGAATGTCTGAAGGCAACTTCGTCGGCATAGGAGGCCAATGTGAATCGTGACAAATAGGGTCATTCAACAACCTTGTCAAATATGGCAAGTGTAAAGTTGCCAAGAACGGTAGTTTAGGTTGCTGCTAATAACCTAGGAAAAAGGGTCTTGGAGCTTGACTGGCACCAGGTTGCCAGGAAAAGTTTGGCTGCTGGCCCGAATTCTGGTAGAAACCATGGCCCTGGCCAGAATAAGGATTTTGCATATGTGGAGACATTATTGACTGATTTCCCAAATAGGACATAGATGGTTGGGCATGCATTGTATTCGAAGGACTTTGGGAAGGATTACCCCAGTCCCGTCGGGATAGGCATAGTAGTTTGTCCGGGGTTCCATTGATTGTGGAAAGAATTACCCCAGATCGGCATTCCAGAGGAGGGAACAAATCCTTGCCCTAAATTCCAAGTTCCTACTAGGTTTTCCCCCTATGCAGGAATAGTACCCTGCACAAGAGTAGATTTTCCAAAAATGGGGTTTCCCCCAGTCGAGAAAGCGGCTAACAAGAAGGTGTTGTTACCAAATGTTCCATTCCAAGAAAATGGTGTCGAACCTATCGGCATACTATGTGAAGGTGTTCCTTGACTCCCCGTTCCAAATAAACTATTGTGTGTAGGTTTCCCGACGGATTGCTGATGCGAGCCACCGAGTGAAGGGGACTAAGGAGGGATACAACCTCCTCCGTAAGAAAAAGTGTTAAAAGGGACAGGAGTGCCCCCCATGTGACCTTGCATAGGAGTGCTAGATCTGCCTACCCCCAAACCCATAGTCTGTAAAGTGGATTAGGAAAGTATAGGACTTGTACCTGAACTAGGCATCCCGTATGAGAACGGAGGGTTTGTCGCACTAGGTGTGAAAGGGGTTGTGGCTGTCGCCAAAGACGTGTTCGGACCATTGTGTGAAGTAGTTGTGGTCAAGCCCATGGTGACTCAGACCGTCAACGGTGGGTTAGGAGATGAAAGCTCCCCTGTGGTGACAACCGTGGTGGGAATTGAAGAATTCCCAAAAGGAGTAACAACATTTGTTT
Organism: Picea glauca; assembly: GCA_000966675.3. NCBI lineage: Eukaryota > Viridiplantae > Streptophyta > Pinopsida > Pinales > Pinaceae > Picea > Picea glauca. The sequence goes on from JZKD02S1814488.1 coordinate 317,302, forward strand.
CCATTGTTGTGTGCGACACTGTCTGGCACTCCTGAAATTGAATTGGTACAATAAAAGGTGCCAAGAAATCAGTGGTTAGGGTTTCAACCAGGCCAAGAGTGGTTTATTCAAGGTCCAAAATGGTCGATTCCTCCAAGGGTTTCTCGGGCACAATGGTTTGTAACCCGGTCACTTCAAAATACCCTTGTTGGTCTAGCTTCTGCCTTAAAGGTGGCAGGGGTTGCTCCAGTGTAACCGGCAGTAGGCCAAGAAGCCTTCATGATCGACAGAGCTCAGTATACTCCACTATGTGAGAAGATCCAAGACACTCTAAGGTAGTCTAAACGCTCAAAAGTAAAACCCACTGCAAAATATTCCCTAGAAGATAAGACAAGCAAACACTAAATTAATTGGAAGAACAGTTACAACAACCAACACTAGAGCAACTTACCAGTGCAAGTGCAACTCGAACACGGAAGCACCCTCCAGGTATAATCTGCAAGGTGTGGCCCGCTGTCTGTCCTAAGTACCATGGTATACCCCCAAAGTCACTTGTGTATGTCCCTAACAAAGATTAACAACTAGGTTGCTAACACGCGAACAGTCACCAGGTGGGTACAGTCGAAAGTCGGGTAGACCACAATGAGTAGGGTATCGAGCCTGAAACCTGTCAAGGGTATCAAGATAAAATGGTCCGAAATACAAATGAGGACCTGGAACGTATTTGAGACCAATTAAGCCCCGTGGAAAATGCAAACGACGGAATCCAAAAACAAGCCCTCTATATGTGTTCTCCACTACGATTGGTCCGGCTTTGGAGGGGTTATCTCTGCTACCTTTCTGCATGCAACCTTGTGTTTATCCCTTGTGTTAGAGGGGGGTCCTGGATAAATTTCACGAAATTGGACTTAGACACTCCCTATATCAAACTCCAATGTTTGATTTTGAATGGCTTTGAATAGTTTCCTCTCCAACCTAATCCAAGGCCCTAGTCCTGAACTAGTTTGTGAACCCTACAAACATAAAAGTCTAGTAGATTTTAAATTTAGTGTTACTTTTATGGATTTGTCTTACGTAAAGGGGTATGAGGGTGAAACTGATGATGTGTAAAAGATGAAAGCAAAAATTGAATAAAAAAGATGGAAATAAAACTTTTACTAAATGCAAAATTTCGACAACTTTTCAAAAAATATTTTTAATTTTTTTAATATTTTGGACAACAAACTCAAGGGAATTTCACTCGACTACGAGCTACTTATGATCTAAGTGAACTGAAAAAAATTTATGAAATAAAAGACTTTTCCCTGGCCTAATAATGCAAAAACACATTGTTCAACCAAACAAGAAAATGAAAAGATTTTTATTTTATTTTATTTTAAATGCTAGTAAAGCAAGAAAGGAAAAATACTGACAAGAAAAAACCAAGAAAAACAATTATGGCCTAGTCGCAGATCGCAAAGAATCAGATTAACAAATCACACAATAGCAATTGTAAAAACAATGACTCTCACACTTGTCTAAATACCATAAAAAAAAAAATTATTTTTATGACAACGTTTTAAAAGAAAAAAAAGCAAGCTAAGGGTAAGATTAATCCTAAGCTATTGACTGCTCACACAGAGATTTGAACACCTAAGAGGAATAATTATTATCAAGGGAAAGGATGATTGCCTTACCCTCAACAAAAAGTATTTTGTAAAACCACTCAACTGTCACTTTAACAACACGCGTGAGAACATACGTTGAATATAGACAGAGTGTGTGTACACGCGGCTGACCTTGTACAGGCCGTGTGTATATCTAAACTCTGAGAAAAAATGGAAACAGATAGACCAAACCAGGAAGAGACCACTGATATTGATAACCAGGATCTCTTGAAGGCTTGGACACTCTTTCTAACAGAAAAACAAATAACGGAAGGAAAAAATAATAAGGCAAAAAACAATCTGAGATAGGACTGTTAGAAAACAAGACTTAGACAAAATTCCAGAAAACCCCCTAAGAATGTGTGATTCTGACAGGGAAGAGGATGACTGCCTCTGAGTTTCTCTGAACTCTACACACTACTGCTACCTCTATAGCTAATATTCACACATGGGCTATAAGAGGATAGGGAACGGGTACACGCGTGCAGACATCATGTACCTCTATGGGTCCTGAAAAACACAGTCAAGCAAAAGTCAAGGAAAGATGGTATGGAAAACAAGACTCCCTGCTAGCTCAGACCTTACAGAAACGAAAAGAAAAGACAGGCAAGAAAATCTAGTCTTCAAACTAACCAAAAACTAAATAAAATTCTAGGAACCCTAGAGATTTTCCCTAGTATGGTTTCCAATTCTATTGTTGGGGAAAAACACCCTACGCACTAGCAAATAGAGTTCAGACTTTGCATGAAGATATGACCAAATAGAAATTACTTTCTACCTTCATCCCTAGATTTCAATCCCCTTTTCTTAGTAAATACATGGAAATATCAACCTACCTCGTTCTCGGTTTTTGATGTCAATCCTCCATTGTGCTCGATTACTTGTTCGCAATACTCCTTACATGTTAGAAATCTACTTATACTAGGGATTATCAAACTAGAAATCCAAACATATATTGATCAAACTATAAACAATTCATGAATTGGGATGGGAAAAACATTATTTTTATTACTTAGAATGAGTCAACTTACAAAAGTTGAGACCAACCACCGCTCCTTGAACCTGATCTTGGGATCCTCTTCTTCTGTCCTCCAACTTCTTTGCTTTCAATCTCTTTTGGTACAAAGAAAGGCTAAAGGGTTGGGACAATTGGAATACATAAATGGGCAGAGTTTCTTTGCTATATTTTTCTCTTTTCCAAAAGGGACCCCTACCCCTTCTTTTATAGGCTAGAAGGAGCTAGGTATTCAGACGAACCCTCATCCATGCATGGTCGAGAGTTTTAGTTTACTCACCCATAGCTTTTTGTTTTGTCGGCAACTTTCCTTTTTTCATGCTTTTGTCGGTACACGCAAGTTGTTTTGCGTTGGAAAGCATGTACACGTGTGCAGTAATGGATTAGGGCGCGTGGGCCTTTATTCAAGAGGATTTTCAAAGAGTTGTTCAGTAGTGTTTTGGCAAAAAAGGGATATGAGTTGGCCTGATGCCAGGTAAGCATGTGTGGTGCAATTTAGGGTTATAACATGGACCTCTTACAGTTCATCTCTTGGAAACATGTCAAGATGGGATTTTTAGGACGTTGGTTGAGCGTCCTCCTTCTACCTTTATTGTATATTTAATTTTGGACTGAATCCCTGCACAAGTTAGCTTACTAAGTCTGGATTGATTGCCTCCTACTGTGCATCCTACCTTTAGCGGTTAACGCATTTCACAACCTGTTTGGTGATAGGATAAGAGTCAGACATCTGGGTAGGTGCGTTTTCCAACTAGTGGGTTGTTAATTCCTACCTTTACAGTCTTGAGCATGTCCAGAATGGAGAAACATGTTTTTAGTTTGAGATTTGGCAGTGGCAGTTCCCTTGTGAAGTTTCTGCAATTTATGAGTAATCAGTGGCACCCACCCTTTTATATATCACAATTTTTTTTCTTAAATGATGGAGTGGTGATTGCATATGTTATTAACCAGCTATCATACTGATTTATTTGGGAATATAACAGTCATGCAACAACTATGTCATTAATAACCATTATAACCATGTTAATAGTTGCTTCAATTTTCATAGTTCCTTTGATGTTGATTTTAGCAGTTATTTAATCGCTTAGATTACAATAACTTAAACTAGATTTTAATAGTTAATTATGAATACAAAACTATATCAATGAACTTGAATAAAAATATGTTCAAAATATAGTACACTAGGTTTTCAAGGTAAAATAGGAATCTCCAATTGCAATGCAAAATTTGATGCAAGAACAGATTTATTCCATGTAATTTAATCACAAATCATTAATATAATGTCATGGTAAATTTATGATGGGTGAAATTGAATCATTTTCATAGATTGGTTCCATGTCAACTTATATTATCAAGATTATCATAGGTTGATTCTTGTTCAATCATATCTGTTACTATAATCATGAATCCAAATAACGGTTTAATTTTATTAATGTGTCATTGTAGTTTAATAGTTCACTCATTTTGCAAATAGTCATAACGGTTTAATTATTTTACTGCATCATCGACTTACAACAATCTTACTCTCTTTTACCAAAGTCTTAATGGCTAATTATATTAATGTGTTAACTTCTTATAATAGTTCGATTGCTCTACAATAGTCTTAACTGTTTTAGTTGGCAATACTAGGATTACCGCTTGATAGCAACTTTATTTGTTTTCACAATAGGGAACTGATTCACGACTTATTGAATCCTTGATGTTGTTAATGGAATCATTGCATAGAAATTATAATTATTTAATGGTGTGTTAATTCTTCTCTTCACAATGTTTAGGTCTTGTAAATTCAAAGGAGGGCAAGGAAGCATGGTTTTAATTCTAGAGGAAAGTAGGAATGTATTGTTAAGAGTTTTTATATTTCTTTAAGGTATGGTAGTTAAGATTGGGGTTCCTAGTGTTGGTTATTGTGTCTTGATTTTAATATTTGTGAATTTTTAAGTTTACGCCTTAGTTACTATTGTGCTTGTCGCATGGTGGCGGCCTATTTCCTTGGCGGGATCAAGGCGCGCTTGAGCGACATGAACATATGAGAACTTGACATTGGGTCTTGTGATTCCTAACGTTGATGGTAATTATTGGAATTGACATTTGTACTTTTATATGTAATGTTTAATGTGAGTGTTCCTCTCTCACTGTAAAGGTTTGGTTATTTTTTCGTCGATGTTGGTTGCGTTGGGTTGGTCTGATGATTTTCCTTAGCTTAGTAGGCTTTTTCTTGCTTGTTTCGGGTGAGATGTAGACACCTCCTTCTTCCTTAGAACAATCGCCAACATTGATACCTTAAATGGTAAAAATCGAGGGGAACCTGGGCTTGAGCATTGCTTATGTGTCCTGGAGGTCCTAACCTTGCATGGTAGTATCGACAAGTAGTCGCTTTTATTTTTTCTAATTGATTTTCATATGTTTCATCCAGCTACATGATGTGGTTGTATGCTGGGTCATTAAGTTCTGTGTTACCTGAATTGTGTGCATTTTGTTCTTCATCGAGTTTCATTGATTGATTGTTGTCGTGGTTACCTTCCCACTTTTTAAAAAAAAAAATTCTCTTGTTATGCGTCACATGTTGTCGTAATGATGGGGGTCATTACATATGGTATCAGAGGGAGTTCGACCCACGACTTGAGAGAACTACAACTTCCATTAGATAATCGATTATAAAATGTTGCTAATTAAATTTATATGTATTCTTGCAGGTAATCATGTTCATAGGACACCGCGAAGGTAGACGACGGGGTGATAGGGGAGGAGGTGTGATTCCTCAAGTAGCATCCACACCCTAGTGGTCTAACCCCTAGGGAGACGAAAATGTTTTCGGGTAGGAGCATATAGGTGTGGGTGATGTGGTTGGGCTGATTAGGTCCTTTCATCCCAAAACTGCATGGATAGAGATGAGTCTAGGGCATCGAAACCTCCTGAGGTTCCATCGCGTTTTTTGGTCGGTACTGGTAGCATTCATCGTGAACTCGAGAAGGTCAAATTTCTCGAGTTATTTGGTGCCCTCGACAACATAGCCATCGAGGCATGGTTGGATAATATGATGATGTTCTTTCCACTTTGTGGATATACGTCCAACATGAAGGTCCACATGTCAGTATTTCAATTGAAGGGGAGTGCTCTTCTATGGTGGAAGACACTCATGCCGCAATTGAACATGGTCTTTGAAGATATGTCATGGGAACTGTTCAAGGAATGATTTTGGGAGAGGTATCCATATGAGGAATTCATTGAGAATCATCTCAACCAGTTCAATGCCTTGCGAAAGGGCGGTCATACGATGCCTGAGTACGAGGCCCGTTTCATTGAGCTTCTTCGGTATGCTCCCCACCTAAATACCAAGAAACTTAAGGTCAACATGTTTGTGTTTGGACTTAATGTCAGAATTCATGTGAAGGTGAAGATTCTGATGCCTCAAACCTTACATGATGTTTTCAAGAAGGCCCTCATAAAAGAGAAGGAACTTATCAGTGGGGGTTAGAGTAGGACTCTAATGAGACCAGTGGGACAGGCTTCATCTGGTGCGCAATAGCATCAGATACTAGCTAGACAGTCACAAGGATTTCAAGGCACTCAAAGAGGGTCCCCATACACAACACCATGACAATTGATGCCTTAGAAGCAGACTCCTTAAAGAGGGAAACAACACCAGCAACAACGTCGACCGCAGCAACGATAGTTAGGCCTATTCAACAAAACAAACTATGGTTCTAGGATGGTGGGCTGTCAATTTATACTTCAGGTACCAGGATTACTGGACTGAAGAAATGGTGTTGGACATGTGGAGATCCATATTACCCAGTGTGGCTACCCAGTGGAGAGCAATAGAGCATATCGATCAGTCAAACCCAATACCGTGGGAAAATTTGGGTAAGGCCCATCGGATTCATGCAATGGTGAATAATTGCCTGACAGAGAACAAGTTGAATATGGTCGAGACGTTAGGTAATTTCACTGACCAGAACCTTCGTATTTTGATAGATCCATGTGGTATAAAGAGTTTTATTTCTGGTGCAATGCTAAAAATAATTAAGGTAAGGGCAATTGAACATGACAAGTTTAGCTTGTATAAATGGCTTCGGGATCCAAACAAAAGGTTGGAGGGAAGGTTACAGGTTGTATCATTAACCTGGGAGATTTTGTCACGAGGGCCAACCTTTATGTCATGATCTTAGGATCTTATGACATCGTGATCAGAATGCACTGGTTGGAATCGCATGAGGTGATAGTCAGTTGTAAGATGAAACAAATGAGTTTGGTCGATGATGAGGGACAGAGATGCATGATTGTAAGTTAGAACCAAGGATTTTCCTTGAGTTTCAACTCTTCCTTGCAGCTACGGAAGTGCATGCACAAGGGATGCAAGCTATATGCACTCCTTGCTTTAAATAAGAAGGGCATAGCAGAAGGTCTAGAAACCCTTCCCCAAGGAGTTACATGGCTTACCACCATAGAGGGAATTGGAATTTACCATCTACCTTAAACCAAGAATTGAACTGATAGCGAGAACGCCTTATCATATGTCGACCCCTGAGTTACAATATCTTAAAATGCAACTAAAGGAGTTGTTGGACGTAGGACTTAAATGTCCAAGTGTGTCGCTGTGGGGTTTGCCTGTTATTTTCATATGGAAGAAGGATGGGTCATGGAGACTCTGCATTGACTACCGTTAATTGAACAAGGTAATGATCAAGAATCAATATCCATTGCTAAGGATTGATGATCTGTTTGATCATATCAAAGGCATGAAGGGGTTTTCAAATATCGACTTGAGATCAAGGTATCACCAGTTACATATCAAGGAGGATGAAATCCCTAAGACCATATTTAAGACGAGGTTTGTACATTACGAGTTTACAGTTTTACCATTTGGACTGACGAACGCCCTAGGGGTATTTATGAGTTTGATGAACAGGGTGTTCCGCGAATACTTAGAAAAGTTCATCCAAGTATTCATTGATGATATTTTTATTTACTCTTGGACAATGGAGGAGAATGAAGATCACTTGCACATGGTACTACAGTGTCTATGAGAGAAAAAATTGTTTGGGAAGTTGTTGAAATGCTCATTTTATCAATCAAAGATTCATTACTTAGGGCATGTCATATCCGGTGAAGGTATCATTGTTGATCCAACAAAGGTTAAGGATATTATGGAATGGCCTACGCCAACGAATATCCTAGAAGTACGTGACTTTGGTATTTCTTATGTGAAGTGCCTTGAATCCTTGTCAATGGGAATACCGAAACCTCGATCCCCGAAGTGTCAAAATGCCACTTCAAGGATATTTCGGGTTTTGTGACTTTGGGGTTTTCAATGAAAAGGCCCTTGGCTCGTTGTCATCAGGATTTCCAGTATTCCGAGTCCCAAATTAATGAAATCCTGAAATTCCTCACTTAACAATCCTTCTCGCGATTCAAGAGTTACACTGACCAAGGATTTTGGCTTACACTCCGGACCTACAAACTCTGAATCCTCAGAATGATCTTACAGCTCAAAGAAAATCACGATCAATGGTCCACATTGATTCCTAATACCAAAGTGATGGGTTCATCCAATCCTTATCCACCTTTCATCTCCTCTAGATCCTACGTTCCTCACAACTTCGTGAGTTCTCCATGGAGAATTGCAACTGCTTGTTCCCTCCTTGATAACTTCTGCGAAATGGACTAGCGTTCTTCCACTGGAACTTGCCTTCTGTGTGATAATTTTTCTCCCTCCCTTTGAACACTTCAAAGGTACTAATCCTCCTGAGCTTTCCCTTGCAAACTCAAGTCTCTTAAAAGGACTCCTGCACGCACTCCTAGAGGCAAAATTTCAAATAACCCCTGGTTATTTAATTTCTCGACCCTGTGCACTCTTTGTAGCAGTGGTCATTCAATATTTTCCTTAGGTAATAACTTCTAAGGCTTCGAGTAGCCTACGCACACCTTGCATGAATTATGTGCTTCACCTTCACTTCTGCTGGAATGAGAACAACAGTATCCTTCCTGATATTTCTGAGATAAAACTTAGAACCCTTGTCAATGCACACCTTGCGGACGTTTCACTGCAATCCTTGCAGGAACTCTCAGGATGACAAACAATTGAAACTCATTCTCTTTCTTCTCTCTGACTTCATACATTCAACATGAAATCATACTCATAACACAAGATTGAAACAAATGCATATAGAGAAACAAAACAGTTGTAAACATAACATTCATCAAATGTAAATAGTAAGCATCATAACACCATGAAAGTTGAGTCAAAGATTCATATATTAACTCAAGTGCTCTTGTACATGGATTCTTCTCTACAAATCTCTGCTACAGATCTCTAGATTATGAAAATTTGAATGATAATCAAAAGTTACAGATGATACAATTGTGAGGGTGTCTATATTTGTTTTCCCTCCTACGCTTCTAAAACTATCTCATCCATAATTCAAATCTACCTACTTTCATTAACTGGGCTTAAATGTCTTTTACATTGACATATGAGAGAAAATCACTCATGACTTGTTTACAATAGCCTGATATAAATGAAAGTATGATTCTATTTATTACATTAATATCCATTCTTTAATTTTTCAAAAATATTTTAAAACGTGTAAAATGTGTGTTGCGCTCCTCCAGTTGTCTTCTTCCTTCATGCTCGCTTGGCTAGCTACTTACGATGCCCCTGCATCATACTCCCTCGCTTGAAAATTTTCATGAACTCCTGTTCATGAGCTCTTGCACGGTCTGTCGATGCTTATGAATTTCTACCTCATCTTCCCAACCAACATCTTCAACTAGATTTCATTTCCATTTGACCAAGTATTCAAAATACTCCTTCCTCCTAGTCCTTTTACTAACCCTCTTTTCAATTATGCTTTCCATCTGTGGCTTTTCAGCTACAGGAATTTTCTTTGTCCACTGAATTTCTTTCTGTTCTTCTTCTGCTCCTGCTTCTTCAGCTCTATAAGGGTACAAATCTGCAACATTGAATATCGGTGAGATTTTGATCCCATCGAGTAATTCAATCTCATACGCGTTTGTCCCAAATTTCCTTATGACTCTGCACGGTCCAATATTTTTCATCTTTAGTTTGTTATATGTTCCCCTTGGGAACCTTTCCTTTCTCACATGTGCAAGAATCAGATCACCAACTTCAAATTGAAGTTTTCACTTGTGTTGATTTTCTCTACGCTTGTATTAATGAATTGAATTCTACAACTGCTCCTTAATTTGGTTGTGAAGCTCCTTCATTGCTTCTGCAAAGTCCTCTGCACTAGCACTTATGAATACATTTTTTTCTGAATCTTTCAATTCAGAAACTCCCCTTGGATGCATTCCATATACTATTTGGAATGAACTCTTCCCTGTGCTTCTGTTAAGAAAATCATTATAAGTGAACTCTACCTGTGGCAGAATGTGATCCCACTCACTATGGTGTTCAGTCACTAAGCTCCTCAACAAATCTCCCAAGATCCTGTTCATGAATTCTATCTGCCCATCCGTTTGAGGATGAAATGATGAGATAAACGAAAAACTTGTCCCCATCTTTTTCCACAAAGTCCTCCAAAAATGTCCAACAAAATTGGTATCCCAATCAGAAACAATACTCTTTGGCAAGCCGTGAAGTCTGAAAACTTCTTTGAAAAACAGGTTCGCAATATGAGTTGCGTCGCTGGTTTTCTAGCATGGTATGAAATGTTCCATCTTGGAAAATATGTCTACCACCACAAAGATTGAATCATATCCTCTCTATGTTCTTGGCAATCCCAATACAAAATCCATGCTCACTGCGTCCCACGGCCTTTCTGGTATGGGTAATGGCTAGTATAACCCTGTATTCTTCCTTTTCCCTTTTGTGTGATGACAAATTATTCTTCTGTCCAAAAATATGTTTACATCTGTCCTCATCCCTGGCCAAAAATATGAGCCATTCAACTTTGAGAACGTCTTATCATGATTGAAGTGTCTGGCCAATCCGCCACTATATTTTTCCTTCAACAGATTCTCCCTCATGGAGCATTTTGGAATACATAGTTGATTTCCACTGAATAGTAATCCATCTTGGATCTTGTATTTGGTCCATTGGCTTCTATCTCGGAGAACTAGATTCTCAGATGCTTCATATGCTTCCTTAAAATCTGGGTCATCCTTGTACATTTCGTTGAGGTTATCAAAACCTAAAGTCTTGACTCTGAACTCCTGCATAACCAAACATTTCTTGCTCAAAGCATCAACAACTATGTTAGAAGTTCTAGAAATATGCTCAATCACAAAAGTAAGCTTCTACATGAATTCAACCCATTTAGCATGCTTTTGGTTCAACCTCTCCTATTGAGTCACGAATTGTAAAGCGTGATTATTAGTCTACAAAACAAACTCTTTAGGAACCAAATAATGTCTCCATTTCTTCAATGCTTGTATGACTGCATAGAATTCTTTGTCATATGTTGAGTAATTGATCTTCTCTTCATTCAATTTCTCACTGAAATATGCGATCAGCTTGTCGTCTTGTCTCAAGACTGCTCCAATTGCAAATCCACTTGTGTCACACTTGACCTGGAATTTCTTGCTAAAATCCGGCAAAACCAGAATTGGTTGCTCAGTTATCTTCTTCTTCAACAGATTGAAACTCTTCTCTACTTCCTCTGTCCAGTGAAAATATTTATGCCTTTTCTTCACCGTATCCATCATTGGTTCTCTAATTCCACTTAAATTTTGGATGAATTTCCTGTAGAAACTAGTCAAACCATGGAAACTTCAAACTTCAAACTCATTTTTTGGCGATCGTGAATTCTTAATCGCATTTACCTTTTCCGGATCGATTTTCATCTCATTTCAAGAGATAACAAAACCCAAACAAATGAGTTTTGTCCTCATAAATGATGATCTCTTCACATTGATCAACAATTCCTCTTGTTATAATCTCCTCATTACAAAAATGAAATGATTTAAGTGCTCTGCTTCTGTCTTGCTGAAAATTAATATATTGTTAAGATATACAATGACGAATTTCCCAATGAAATCCTTCAGGCCTTCGTTCATCAATCTCATGAAAGTACTGTGCACATTCATTAAGACAAATGGCATGACAAGCCATTCATACAACCCCTCATTTGTTTTGAATGTTGTCTTCCATTCATCACCTTCTCTCATTCGAATTTGATGATACCCGATTTTCAAATCAATCTTTGAAAAGAATCTTGCTTCACTCAAGCAATCCATCGAGTCATCCATTCTTGGCAATGGAAATTTGTATCCAATGGTAATCTTATTGATTGCCCTTGAGTCTATACACATCCTCCAGCCTCCATCGTTCTTTGGGCTGAGCACTGTCGGAACAACGCATGGACTCAAGCTATCTCTAATCAATCCTTTGTCCATTAAGTCCTGGACTTGTCTCTTGACTTCCTCATTTTCCTGTGGCATCAACCTGTATGATGCTTTGTTTGGTAAATTGGCTGCAGGTATAAGATCGATGTGATGGCTTATACTTCTGATTGGTGGCAATGAACAAGGTAGTTCGTCCACTACTATATCAGCAAACTCTTCCAACAACTTATGGATTTCTTCTAGTAAATCATCTATCCTTGTACTGATCAAAACAATTTTAAGCTTCCTGACCAGAATAAATTTTGTGTCTTCCTTCTTTTTAACCTCCTTAAGAAGTTCATCCCCACTCATGAGAAGTACAGTGTTGTTCACCTTTGTTTTCACTTCTTTTTTCTTAATCGGCAACAACATGTGAGTCCTACCATTTTTCTCCAGGGTGTATGTATTCTTCCTCCCATCATGAACTATGTTTCCTTATGACTCTACATGGTCCAATCTTTTTCATCTTTAGTTTGTTATATGTTCCCCTTGGGAACCTTTCCTTTCTTAGATGTTCAAGAATCAGATCAACAACTTCAAATTGAAGCTCTCGCCTATGTTGATTTGCTCTGCGCTTGTATTCTTGACTTGAATTCTACAACCACTCCTTAATTCGACTGTGAAGCTCCTTCATTGCTTCTGCAAATTCCTATGCACTAACACTTTTGAATTCATTTTGTTCTGAATCTTTCAATTCAGAAACTCCCCTTGGCTGCATTCCATATACTATTTGGAATGGACTCTTCCCTATGCTTCTATTAAGCGAATCATTATAAGCGAATTCCACCTATGGCAGAATGTGATCCCACTCACTATGGTGTTCAGTCACTAAGCTCCTCAACAAATCTCCCAAGCTCTTGTTCACGACTTCTGTCTGCCCATCCGTTTGAGGATGAAATGATGAGATAAAAGACAAACTTGTCCCCAAGTTTTTTAACAAAGTGCTCCAGAAATGTCCAACGAACTTGGTACCCCAATCATAAACGATACACTTTGTCAAGTCATGAAGTCTGACGACTTCTTTGAAAAAAAGGTTCGCAATATGAGTTGGATCACTGGTTTTCTAGCATGGTATGAAATGTTCCATCTTGGAAAATATGTCTACCACCACAAAGATTAATCATATCCTCTCTGTGTTCTTGGCAATCCCAATATAAAATCCATGCTCACTGCATCCCACGACCTTTCTGGTATGGGTAATGGCTGGTATAACCCTGTATTCTTCCTTTTCCCTTTTGTGTGATGACAAATTATGCATCTATCCACAAATATTTTTACATATGTCCTCATCCCTGGACAAAAATATGAGCCATTCAACTTTGAGAACGTCTTATCATGACCGAAGTGTCTAGCTAATCTACCACTATGTTTTTCCTTCAACATATTCTCCCTCATGGAGAATTTTGGAATACATAGTTGATTCCCCCTGAATAGTAATCCATCTTGGATCATGTATTCGGTCCACTGGCTTCTGTCTCTGAGAACTAGATTCTCAGACGCTTCATACGCTTCCTTAAAATCTGGGTCATCCTTGTACATTTCTTTGAGGTTATCAAAACCTAAAGTCTTGACTCTAAACTCTTGCATAACCAAACATTTCCTTCTCAAAGAATCAACAACTTTGTTAGAAGTTCCATAAATATGCTTAATCACAAAAGTAAAATTCTGCATGAATTCAACCCATTTGGCATGCTTTTGGTTCAGCTTCTCCTGTTGAATCACAAATTGTAAAGCGTGATTATCATTGTATAAAACAAACTCGCTAGGAACCAAATAATGTCTCCATTTCTTCAATGCTTGTATGACTGCGTGGAATTCTTTGTCATATGTTGAGTACTTGATCTTCACTTTGTTTAGTTTCTCACTGAAATATGCGATCGGCTTGTCATCTTGGCTCAAGATTGCTCCAATTGCAAATCCACTCGCGTCACACTTCACCTAGAATGTCTTGCTAAAATATGGCAAAACCAGAATTGGTTGCTCAGTTATCTTCTCCTTCAGCAGATTGAAATTCTTCTCTTCTTCCTCTGTCAAGTGAAAAGATTTATGTATTTTCTTCACCGTATCCATCATTGGTGTGCTAATTCCACTAAAATTTTGGATGAATCTCGTGTAGAAACTAGAAAAACCATGGAAGCTTCAAACTTCAAACTCATTTTTCGGCGATGGCCAATTCTTAATCACATTTACCTTTTCCAGATCCATTTTCATCTCATTTCAAGAGACAACAAAACCCAAATAAATGATTTTTGTCCTCATAAATGATGATTTCTTCACATTGATCAACAATTCCTCTTGCTGTAATCTCCTCATTACAACAATGAAATGCTTTAAGTGCTCTGCTTCTGTCTTGCTGAAAATTAATATATCGTCAAGATATGCAATGACGAATTTACCAATGAAATCCTTCAGGCCTTCATTCATCAATCTCATGAAAGTACTGGGCACATTTGTTAAGACAAATGGCATGACAAGCCATTCATATAACCGCTCATTTGTTTTGAATGTTGTCTTCCATTCATCACCTTCTCTCATTTGAATTTGATGGTACCCGCTTTTCAAATCAATCTTTGAAAATAATCTTTCTTCACTCAAGCAATCCATCAAGTCATCCATCCTTGAAAATGGAAATTTGTATCTGATGGTAATATTATTGATTTCCCTTGAGTCTGTACACATCCTCCAACCTCCATCTTTCTTTGGGCTGAGCACTGTTGGAACAATGCATGGACTCAATCTATCTTGAATCAATCCTTTGTCCATTAAGTCCTGGACCTGTCTCTTGACTTCCTCATTATCCTGCGGTGTCAACTTGTATGTTGCTTTGTTTGGTAAACTGGCTCCAGGTATAAGATCGATGTGATGGCTTATACTTCTGATTGGTGGCAAGGAACAAGGTAGTTTGTCGACTACTATATCAACAAACGCTTCCAACAACTTCTAGATTTATGCTAGTAAATCATCTATCCTCATACTGATCAAAACAATTTTGGGCTTCCTGACCACAATAAATTGTGTGTCTTCCTTCTTTTTAACCTCCTTATGAAGTTCCTTCTGACTCATGAGAAGTACAGTGTTGTTCACCTTTGTTTTCACTTCTTTGTTCTTAATCAGCAACAACATGTGAGTCCTACCATTTTTCTCTACGGTGTAGGTGTTCTTCCTCCCATCATGAACTATGTTTCTATCATATTGCAACAGTCTACCCAACAATAGATGACAAACATCCATGGGAATGACATCACATAATATTTCATCCTTGTATCCTCCTATTTTAAATTCAACTAGACACTATTTAGTGACATTTACCTGATGTCCGTTTTGTAGCCATGAAACTCTATATGGGCTTGGATGTACAATAGCCTCCAGCTCCAAATTTTATATCATCTCTGTAGATACGAGATTGTCTGTGATACCGCTGTCCACTATGACCTTGCATAGTCTGTCTTTAGTTTTGCAAGCAGTCCAAAACAGACTGTTTCTTTGGGCTGGGTTCTCTGCCTCCTTCTCTAGCTTTAAGAGAATTTTCCTCATCATTAAGGATCTTCTACCCTCAACATCTTCTTCCTCAACATTCTGTCCTTGGTCTTCGGTAACATGAGTTTCACCACCATTTTTTTTCTTATCTAAACACTCATAGGATTTATGTCCCATTTTTCCACAGACAAAGCACTTCACTTCACCACCTCTTCCTCTTCCTCTTCCTCTAGCTCGAGGAAAACTATTTCTATCAGCATACTTCCCTCTCCATGAGCTCCCTCCTCTCTCATGTTGAGTTTGAGGTTTCTTCCTGTCTTCTTTAGATTTATGAGTTCTGTCTTGGGCAATTGTTTTACCTCTGGCTTGACTTCTGCTTCAGCCTCTTTGACCTTGCTTTTGGCTCAGCTTCTCTTCATCTTTCAGAGCCATCTGATAAGCATATTCCACAGTCTGAAGGGTCATCATGCTTATCTCATCTTGAATGTCATACCATAGACCATTCATGTATCTAGAAACCTTTTCATCATCGCTTTTCCGATGACCTTCTCTGATGTTTATCCTGTAGAACTCTTCAGTGTATTATTTTACTGACATCAGCTTCTGTCTCAAATTCTTCATCATCCAAAACAGAGTGATTTGATAATCCTTAAGTATGAATTTGGCTTTCATCTTTGCACCCATTATATCCCATCTTTTGATTTCCTGCTTTCCTTTGCAGTGTCTGTCATCCTGTAGCTCATCCCACCATAGTGTTGCGTGCCCTTTAAGTCTAGTGATGGAAAGTTTGACTTTCTTATCTTCCTCAACATCATCATAGTCAAAGTATTTATCCGGAGCTCTAATCCAGTCTAGAAGCTGTTCAACATCCAAGTTTCCCTCATACACTAGAATGTCCAGTTTTTCTCTGGCACCTATCCTTGCAACAACCCTGAATAGGCATTCATCCTTAGCATCTTCAACTACAACTTATTCTCCTTCATGTCCAACTTCATTTTCGCTTTCAGCTTCACTGATATCTCCAGCGTCAACTGTGCACCTCTGTATTGTCTCCATAGCATCAAGTCTTGCACGTAACTCATGCATTTCTCTTTCCACGGCTGGATCAGGCATTGGTATGTCCCTTATCCTTGATTCCATAGATGTAAAATGTTCCTCCTTTCTTTTCTATAGAAAGTAAAGAAATTTTTCTATGCTCTGATACCACAACTAGCGCATACCCCCGACCCTCGGGCCAAGATCCATGTAGGATCATTCTAAACCTACTCCCTTGAGTCAAATTGACTCTTCAATTTCCCACAGAGAATCCCACACACACACAATGGTGTTTTTCCATAGGTCCTTATGAGTATGCCCATGCGATTAAACATAAGGCATCACCCTAATCTCCTGAACACAATAAGATCGCACCCTTCGCTGAATCAAGATTTCAAGTTTTGTGATATCATGATTCTTGTTGTCGAGTTTTCTAGCTCTCCAACCCCCAAAACCCAAAATTTTGAAACGCTAAATTCTTTGGCTGTGTCCTCCTCCATAGTTGTATTGTGTTTCACGACTTCGGGAATTCCGGTGCAAAGGACCTCGATTCCTTGTCCTCGAAAACACTGAAATGCCGCAATCCTGATATGTTCAGCAAAGGCTGGCTCTCCAATGGTTATGAACGAGACTTTTTCATCGATTTGGAGTTTCGGACTTCGCGATTTCATGAATCATGATGCAAGACTTCTCAACTCTCCAACATTCGAAACCCCAAAACAGTCAACAAGAATTGACACTACCTAGCAACGAGTACGTGCCACCTATCTTCTCAGCAGTCCTCTATCTGTGTCATGGATTCCTACCACCTGTCATTCTTCCTGGCTTTTGAGACTTGAACAAGTCTTTGACTACCATTTCCCTACTACTTCGAAATCCTAAATTTGAAAATGGCACCTTCTATGGAATCAACAGCTAATAACCTCCCTTTAGATCCGATGACCCACATTATTTCAGGCTTTCAGGTACAAGGAGTTCAAGAATATCAATTCCAAACCACTATCTTCTCAGGTTCCCAAACCCTAAAACATTGAAATGCCGAAACACCACTTCACCAATACTTCACGTTTCGCGACTTCGAGATTTTTTATGTGAAGTGCCCTGAATCCTTGTCAATGGGAATGCCAAAACCCCGATCCCTGAAGTGCTGAAATGCCACTTCAAGGATATTTCGGGTTTTGTGACTTCAGAGTTTTCAATGCAAAGGCCCTTAGCTCCTTGTCATTATAATTTTTGGTATTCCAAATCCTGAAAGTCCTCACTTAACAATACTTGTCACGATTCTAGAGTTAGAGTGACCAAGGATTTTGGCTTACACTCCATATTTACAAACTCCGAATCCCTGGAATGATTTGACAGCTCAAAACAGATCACGATCAATGGTCCACGTTGATTCCTAATACCAAAGTGATGGGTTCATCCAATCCTTATATACTTTGTAGCTCCTCTGGATCCTACGGTCCTCACAACTTCGTGAGTTCTCCATGGAGAATTTCAACTGTTCGTTTCCTCCTCGATAACTTCTACGAAATGGACCAGCGTTCTTCCACTAGAACTTGGCTTCTGTGCGATAATTTCTCTCCCTCCCTTTGAACACTTCAAAGGTACTAACCCTCCTGAGCTTTCCCTTGCAAACTCAAGTCTCTCAAAAGGACTCATGCACGCACTCCTTGCGGCCAACTTTCAAATAACTCCTGGTTATTTGATTTCTCGACCCTGTGCACTCTTTGTAGCAGTGGTCCTTCAATCTTTTCCTTAGGTAATAACTTCTAAGGCTTCGAATAGCCTGTGCACACCTTGCATGGATTATGTGCTTCGCCTACACTTCTGCTAGAATGAGAACAACAGTATCCTTCCTAACCTTTCTGAGATAAAACTCAGAACCCTTGTGAACACACACCTTGCAGACATTTCACTGCACTCCTTGTAGGAACTCTCGGGATGAGAAACAATTGAAACTCGTTCTCTTTCTTCTCTCATAATTCATACATTCAACATGAAATCATACGCATAACACGTCATTGAAACAAATGCATACAGGGAAACAAAGCAACTGTAAACATATCATTCAACAAATGTAAACAATAAACATCATAACACCATGAAAGTTGAGTCAAAGATTCATATATTAACTCAAGTGCTCCTGTACATGGATTCTTCTCTATAGCTCTTTGCTATAGCTCTCCATCTTATGAAAATTTGAATGATAATCAAAAGTTACAAATGATACAAGGGTGAGGGTGTCTATATTCATTTTCCCTCCTATGATTCTAAAATTGTCTAATCGATAATTCAAATCTACCTACTTTCACTAACTAGGCTTAAATGTCTTTTACATTGACAAATGAGAGCAAATCGCTCAAGACCTGTTTACAACAACCAAATATAAATGCAAGTATGCTTCTAGCTATTACATTAATATCCGTTCTTTAATTTTTCAAAAATATTTCAAAATGTGTAAAATGTGTGTTGCGCTCCTCCAACTGTCTTTCACCTTCATGCTCGCTTGGTTGGCTGCTTACGATGCTCCTGCATCACACCCTTCAAAAATGATCTAAACCTTTAGCATGTGACAATACAAGGTGGAAATTAAAAACATGTTGTCTCTTGGCTTTTATCTTCTACTATATCCCTTCTAACAATGTAAGGTGGAAATTAAAACTATAATACTAACAAATCCAATGACATTTTGGATCTATAACAACTTTTTCTTAGTTTTGATCTAACATTAAATGTTTTATGTAATAGTTATCTTTTAACATTTTGGCTTACTATATCATATTCAATTTATTATGTCAAAGTAAAATAAATTAAAAGAATTGTATCTTAATCTGGAAAAATACAGTTTCATCTTTTCTTAGTAAAAGAGCTATTATGCCTTTCATGTTATGAAATATGTTACCTCCCTACTTTATTATTGATTCATATACTACCATAATTATATATTCAAAAGCCTCTCCTCCAATATTGAATCCAAAAACATTTTCCTTTTGCGACTCCAAAATTTTTGTGTTGTAATCAGATTATGTATCGCACTACACCTACATATTCCCATCTACTTACAATCTGTAAATTTCATCGTCTTCTCATAAATTACGGCATTGAACGCGTCGTAACCAATTGCACGTTTAAGAAGCACAAAATGTTAAGTCGGTTATATTCAACGCGGACAAGGGTTGATTGAAAGAGGAAATGTGCGGCTATGAATCCTTCACTGTCTTCAATTACACGGAAGTCACATCGATAGTAATTCCTATAAGCGGCTGATGATGCATGCATCACCTTCAATTTCTAATGTAGACGAACAAAAAATTGAGTTATACAATCCTTTTGTTTGTGGGATAAGAGATCCCTTGAACATTATCCATTTGATTGTTAAAATTGATTTATACATACTTTACTCCTTTTAAAATTGAACTTAAATACATATTCTTAATTTTTAAAAATGATATTTATATACATGAGAGATGAAAAAAAAAAAAACCACAATTTATTGCATTCTTTTCAATTCAATAGGATTTTATCACTATCTGTTTTTTTGCTTGAACCTCTTTTGCCTTTTGTTCTGAGAATTTTCCTTTATTTCTTTTAGAGGCTTCATTTTCTGGGCAATCATGAGCATAGTGCCCCTGTTTTCCGCAGATCCAGCAGACTATATTTTGCTTGGCCTCATGTTTATGAGTTTTGAGCTTAATGTCATGAGGCTCAAAATAATGGGTTCCAGGAACATATCTGTACCTAGCTTTATATTTTCTGCCCTTTTCTCCCTTAATATCTTTTGGCTTCTTTTTTCTTTTTATTACAGGGTTTGTAAGATATAATCCATATTGTTCAGAGATAGACTTTTGATCGGGAAGATAAGAGGACTTTGATACAGAGTTTTGTACCTTCATACTGGTACATAGTCCTTTGAGGGCTTTAGTTATTAAAGAATAAATCTCTCCCCATGTATACAATTCATAGGGAAGTTTGAATACTTCTTCCATCTTCAGATGCTCAACAAATTTTCTTGGAAGAGATGCTAAATAAACTTGTTTCCATAACAAGTTTTTTCTTTCTTTTACTTCAGATATCCTTTGTGTCCATTCTTTATGAAATTGTTCATATTCAGACATCTTTCGACATTTCATATTCATTAGAACAATTTCATGTTTATCATCTATTTCATTCTCTGTCCCACACCATCGTTCAAGTATCAAAGTAGTGAGGGCACCAATCATGTTGTTTACTGCAGTCCCATCAGTGTGATATACAACATCACCTTCTTCATCTTTTAAAACTTTTGCTTCCATTTTTTGGATCATTAAAGGGGAAGATATAACCTCCCACCATTTATTGAGGGTTCCGGTAAAACATTGGATTATTGTTTTGCATGCTTCTACTTCAGTTTTCCCTTTCATACACATAATTTTGTATGAGACATACATTCTATCAATCATCTGTCTGATTTGAGCAATTGACAGATTGTTTATATTCCATTCTTGGAACCAGTCATCAGCAAATGTCTGGGAATCATGAAGTTTTCCTTTGCCATCTAGATCAGGGGCTAATGGTCTATGGGAATGATGAGGAAGATTCTCATAGGCTAAATTCTTGATGGTGACCAAAGAATGACAGTCTTTAGGAGATTTTGAAGAAGATTCAGGTGTGTCTTATTCAGGAGGAAAATGTACAAGAAATCTTTTAGTAATATTTATCTCGGTAGGTTTATATACAGGAGATAGAATGGAAATATGAGAGCTAGGCAGGATGAAAGAATTAGGTATGGGTTTATCAGGCTGAAGGGTTTTTCCCTTGATTTCAGTTAAGTTTTTCCCCATTGTAGAGAAGGAAATCCCTAATCCTTCCATGATTTCTTCATGGTTTCTGCTTGATTCTTGGGCTTTGTGAGAGATTTATAATATAGCATAATCCATTTTGTCTTTGACATCAATGACCTTTTCTTGGACTTGATCTACAGCCTTAACAATAGTATTTGTAGATACTTGTAGATCATAGATTTGTTCTTTTCTAGCATAGTCATTGGTCACAAATATATTTGTAGCCATCCCTTTTAATGCAGTGTTAGTCCAGTTAATCTGTTCGGATACAGACTGGACTCTTTTATCCATCCCAGATAACTGGGTGGCCTCTTTAGATAGTAACAAAGGAATTGTTCTTACTTGTTTAGCATTGTCTTCTAAAATAATTCCTTTGAAAGGTGGAAAAATAGAATTTGATTCTATAATGCTTCCATCAATACTTTTCCACTTGTGTTTGGGGGAAGGAGATTCAAAACTTTCTCCTACCATTTGGACTATATGGTTTTGGTTTAATTTCCTCCACTCAAAAAAGGAAATCCAACTATCTTCTTCAGACATAAATTATTTCCATTCTTTTGACAGCCTTAATTTTTCTTTATTGGGGGTGGTTGTGCTAAATTCTTTAGATTCAAGATTTGTAAACAAATCCGAGTTTAGCATTTTCATGATCCATTCATCAGAAATAGATCCTTTCTGGCATCCTCTCATGACTGTATGAAATTTATGTATTTCATCTACAGTAGGTTGTTGAATATTAGAGGGTAAAGGATTTGTAAATATGCAATCAGGTATAATTGTATCACATTGTTCAGTATATCCTAACCCATATCTAGGAGTACCAGGTGGTCTCATACCCTTATAAATATCTTTAATTCTCGGATCTAATGATTCAATAGAGGGAATGTAATGGATCATGAAGAAGAAATATTTTTCTGAAGTAGAAATAGAAGACTCGACAGTATTATCTACAGATTGAATGTATACGGAAGAATCCATACTGGTATTAAAATCTTACTATTTCTGCATAGAAAAGTAGGACGTTTAGTCTTGTGTTCTCTTGGAAGAGAATTAGACAGGCTCCTGGCCAACTGCTCAGGTAGAAACTAGCAATTTGATAATACAAATTCTGGATTCGGGACTCTCTTTGATATGTTAAATCTATTCGCTCTTTATTTATAGTTTAGTTTTAAAGCCCTGTGTCTAGAAGTCCCGAATCCAAAATTTGTATTATCATATTGCTAGTTTCTGCCTGAGCAGTCGGCCAGGAGCCTGTCTAATTCTCTTCCGAGAGAACACAAGACTAAACGCCTTGCTTTTCTGTGCAGAAATAGTAAGATCTCTATACTTAGAATGGATTCTAGGTCAGTTTCATTCAGAGAAGTAAAAAATGTTGAAGAATGTAGTACCTCTGGATCTGACCCTACAAATATCTTAGAAACAATGTTTTCTTTAAATAGATCACAGAGTATAAACTCTGCTAGTATAGAGGAAGTCGAAATAAACCCACAAGCTGCCTGGAAGTTACCCTAAATTTCCCCAAATCAAGTCTATCAAGACTTAACCATGTTCCACTTAAAAGCTGTAACAAGAGTTGTAGTAAAGGAATATGTTAGTACCATACAACAGAACCGTGATATTACACAAACAATTTCTCTCATTAATCCTAAAGAAGTCCAAGCTGAAGCCAAAAGGCACAAAACAAGGTTCGTACATTTTGGATGTATTAGAGTTGGAATAAATCCCCTGGTTCATAAAGGAATAGATGCACATGTCTTATGCACAGTAAGGGATTTAACACATAATAAGTTTACCGACTCTCTAATTGGAGGAATTGTTGCCCCTTTATCAAATGGCCCTATTTTCTTTAACTGTTATCCAAATTTCTCTGTTTACACTTTTGACGAGAATATAGAAGACATACTAAAGCTTCAAATTAGAACAACTGGATTTGACACTAGGGCTACCCGGAATAATATTGCTATCCAAGTTAAAGGGTGTTTTAGACACACAAATACCATGTTCCCAGCAGTCCTTCACACCCCAAGAAAAGACTCACAGTCAAGCACTCTAGTTATAACAGATCCTTTAAATCAGAAAATGCAACATTGCCTTATTAAATGGGAAAACCTCTCCTTTCCCACAGATTGGGTTATTGATGTCCCAAAGGCACCAGTATAGAAGTCAATTACCTCTTCTCAAATTAGGGAAACTCCAAATTCGACAGTCATCTCCTTTCCCCAAAAAAGTCTTCTGAGGCCTTCTTCTAAACCTCCTTCTTCTTCTTCCTCCCTCTGTTTACACTCTTCATTACACGCTTTAGCTAATCAAATAAAGTGTCCTTTTACTGTCAAATGTTTTGATTGTGGATAATTAGTTAACCTTTCCACAATATTTAGATTCGAAGAAGAAAGCCTACAATCTGAGCATATGAATCATAACCAAAGGACTCATTTACCCCCTCCAAGGTCTACTGCCAAAGAACAATGTCCTCACCCCCAGTGCTCAGATATTCCATTTCCACATGAGCCCCATGTTTTGGTCATCCAAAATAACCTGCACACAGATACAAAGGCAAGACAAGAAGCCTACATTCCTAAAGGAACAAGGAAACCATCTTCTGCTAAAATTGAAAATTTTCTAAAGCTCTCCAGAGGATGTAAAAAAGAAAGGGTAAACCCAGAATGGATGAAAGAAATGATGAATTGGGATCTTTATACTCATCCAAAAGAAAGAGAATTTGCTAGAACCACTTCAGATCCAGAAAAGATCAGATTGGCACAAGCATGGAAAGCCCATATGGATAAAGAAAATATCTTTGTCTCTTTCCATGAATGGAATAACAAAGCTTTTCTAGCTCAGGCAGTAACTTTAAGTCCTCAAAAAGAAAATCTGGTAAGCTACACAGTCAATACTCTGTCAATATCTGACTTAGGGAGAGAAATCAACAGAATAAAGAAGGCTAAAGAACAAAAGCAAGAAGATGAAAGCCTCCAAGTCTAGCATAAAAAATATCATGTCTTAATAGAACTCATAATCCAAGATCTAAATTTTAGATTAAAGACATTGATCGATACTGGATCAGATTTAAATATGCTAAACAAGGATGTTATCCCTATCTCCCTTTGGGGAAAGACACAGGTTACAGTTACAGGGCTTGGAAATATTCCAAATAATATTTCTTTCCAAATTCCAGAAGCAGTTCTTTGTTTTGCAGATTTCTGCCTAAAAATGAAATTTTTTTTGGCAGACATTCCAGTTGCCTGTATTCTTGGCACCCCTTTCCTTGCTGTAGTATCTCCCCATGGTTCCACCATGATAGCTCCTGATAAACCTGGATATTTCATTACATTACCAGAAGGGAAGAAAGTCAAACTCCCATTTGTCTCTACCCCTAGGATTTCAAACTCATTACAGTTAAAATTTTTAATGTCTGAAAAGATTAAAGAGATCCAAGGATTATAGTCAAAATTAAGAATAAAGGAGCAATTACAAAGGCCTGGAATGCAAGAAAAAATACAAATGTTAAAAGAAGAATTTATAAATTCCGTCTTCTCTGAAAATCCCACTGCTTTCTGGAAACAAAAGAAGCATGAAGTCTATCTTCCTTATAAGGAAGACTATCAGGGAAAACCGAGTAAAATCCGAGCCATACCCATGAACGCTGAATATCAAAAACTGTTCGCAGAAGAAATTAAGAACTTGCTGAAAAAGATTTGATTAGAAAATCTACTAGTGCTTGGAACTGTTATGGCTTTTATGTCAATAAACATTCTGAACAGATCAGGGGAGTTCCCAGGCTAGTAGTGAATTATAAGCCTCTCAATAAGGTTTTAGCAGATGATACTTATCCCATTCCAAACAAAAGCAGTCTAGTTACTAGAATAGCTGGAGCAAAAATCTTTTCAAAGTTTGATTTGAAATCGGGATTTTGGCAAGTGGCAATTCATGAAAAAGATAAATTCAATACTGCTTTTAATGTCCCTGCTGGACACTATGAATGGAATGTCATGCCTTTTGGGCTCAAAAATGCACCTGCTAAGTTTCAGAGAGTTATGGATGACACTCTCAAACCATATTTTGATTGGCTCATTGTATATATTGATGACATTATGGTTTTTTCTTCTACACTAGATCGACATTTCAAGCATTTAAAGCAACTCCTGAATGTTGTTAAACAAGCCGGCCTTGTCTTGTCTAAGAAAAAGATTGAATTATTCTAGAATCAAGTCAAGTTTCTTGGCCATACTATCAATAATGGTCAAATTACTTTACAAACTCATGCTGTTGAGTTTGCTGATAAGTTTCCAGATAAGATTCTAGACAAAACTCAGTTACAAAGGTTTTTAGGAAGCTTAAATTATGTAAGCCATTTTTATAAAAAATGTGCACAAGATCGTAAGATCCTAAATTATAGACTAAAGAAAGATCCAAAACTTTGGACTGAGGCACATACTCAAGATGTCATAAATATTAAATCTAAAGTCAAAAATTTAACAATATTACATATTTCTGATGATAGTCTCCCAAAGATCGTGGAAACTGATGCAAGTAATCTTGGCTGGGGAGTTGTTCTAAAACAAGTCCGGGAAAAAGGCCAGGAAGAAATTATGCAATTTGCTTCAGGATTGTGGCAGGAAGCCGAGAAGAACTATTTTGCCTTGGATAAAGAAATAAAAGCTGCTTTGAATGCTGTCCAAAAAGTTGAAATTTATTTGATCTATAAGAAGTTTCTTCTGAGAACTGATGCTACAGCTATGAACAAAGTTCTCAATAAAGATTTGAGGAATCCAGGTGACCATAAATTTGGAAGATGGCAAGCTCTTTTTAGTAATTTTGACTTCTCCATAGAACATATCAAAGGGAGTAAAAATTGCCTGCCAGATTTCTTAAGTAGAGAACATTTGCAATCTCCACAACAATGTTTGATCATATCTGTGCAACTCAGGGAAGGATCTGAACAAGTGATAAACATTCGTGATTGTTTGGAATGGTAAAATTATGCAGAAGATCGGGTTCCCAGATGGGAGTTAAGAAGCACTAAGGTATTATCTCGGACAACCTTGGTCCCATATTCACACCTTGTTCCTGAAGTTCGAGGAAGAAGAAACTCCAATGTTCTTCTACCAGTAATAAATCAGGATAATAGAAAAGCAGAACAAGCACAACATGCCTTAACTGAATTATTCCATGATATAAATTTAATATGGGATATTAGAAATAGTGAATGAAACAATCAACAATATTTTTGTCTGGATAGACCAAGATTAATTTCTCAGTGGCTAGAACAGAATGTTGATATCATCTTTCCTGAAAATAGCCTAAATTATTATGATTATAGAATTATTTGGTGGTAGTTTGTTCAACATGAAGATATCCTGATTATGGTTAAATTTGGTTGTGTAAACTCTTCAAGTGCCGGAAGACCACCCCTGTGGATTGCAGATTGGTGGAAAGATTTTGGGCTTAATAAAGAAGCTATAGATCCACAAATTCTAAGCTCCTTTATTACTCTTTCTACTGTCAGAGATTTACATTACCAAGGCCCAAATGATGGTGAAATACTATGGATGTTTATCCTAAATCACTATCAATGGGGAATCAAATCCCATACTGTACTACAAAGAATCAATGGGGAATTATTCATGGTTCAGAAAATCTACACGAGATCATGGGATAAATTGCAATATCTAGAAAGATTTTCAAGTTTTATTGAAAATGACTAAACAAATAATTCATGTCTAGATGGCCGACAGTGGTGTCATCCGGATTTCGTGGGTTTCCGTAATAAAATCCACTTTGTACATAAAAGTTTAGATTAGTGTTGTCATATCAATAATGGGAATCTTATAAACTCAGAGAACTTCTCCGACTTTTGGTGCGGTTTGACCCACATTTATAAGATGCTCTACTATTCATCATGTGATGTCTGTCATGAGTCAGTATACTCTGTTCAGGAATCTTGCACAACCACCCGACAGGTTTATTATTCTAAGTTTCTTTCGGTGATTTGATCAGGGAATCCTGCGTGATGACCTCGACAAATCCTCTATAGTACTTTACTTTCGGTATGAAATAAAATAAAGAAATAATTTGGTCAGATATTCCTACGTGAATATATCTGCCAAATCCTAAAAGTAAGATTTAGTGGATAACATAAGGGTCCACGAGTCTATTCGGGTTTGATGCTTCATCATAACTCCACTACCTCAAAATTGTATAAGAATAAGGTGAGAGTTCATTCAATTCATTCCCGAATGAGTCAAGTCTAGAGTTAGTCAGTCATTCTAAGCTTCCCTCCTATTTGAAGCTTTGAGTCTTTTTGTCTGTCAGTTGAGCGAAAGAGCATCCTGCTCAGGAGTCTGTAATCTGTGCATCTGGCACAAATATATTGTAATACCTGAAGATTTTATGCTCTGATAATGTAAAGACTTCCGCTTATTATTCATCTCTGATGCTTGTCTATTGTCTCTCAATTATGTGCACATTGTGACTTCATTTATTTTCCTGTATTTGCATCCGTTGTTCCCTGGTACAACCAAGGTTGAGTTTCTTATCCTGTTGTTAAGGTTGTTGGTATTCTGGTGTAAGGCATCGGTGGATCAGTGGTAGTAAGTCCCGCTAAGGTAAGGAGGCCTCTTAGGGCAGTTGTAGCTGTGAAAGTTCGTTGAAAACCAGATATAGGCTTCAGATAGAACTGCTAAAAGGGATCGATGGACTTCAAGTGATAGGCTCAGGAAGCTAAGAAGAGTAAATCGGTTAACCCGACGACATTGGTTCTGACAGAAGTAGCAGAAATCAGAAGACCAGATGGTGAAGGGAGATTGTGCATGAGATAAGAAGTCAATACGTCAGGCTTCATACTCTTCCAGAGGAGGCCCCTGACAAAGCTGCGTGGAGTAGTTTTACAAATGGTATCAGAGCCATAACCTCATTTTTGACCCGGGTATGATAACAGACTCTCTTTTATATGTTAAATCTATTCACTCTTTGTTTATAGTTTAGTTTTAAAGCCCTGTGTCTAGAAGTCCCGAATCCAGAATTTGTATTATCATATTGCTAGTTTCTGCCTGAGAAGTCGGCCGAATTAGACAGGCTCCTGGCCGACTGCTCAGGTAGAAACTAGCAATATGATAATACAAATTCTGGATTCGGAACTTCTAGACATAGGGCTTTAAAACTAAACTATAAACAAAGAGCGAATAGCTTTAACAGATCAAAGAGAGTTTGTTATCATACCCGGGTCAAAAATGAGGTTATGGCTCTCAAACCATTTGTAAAGATGCTCCACGCAACTTTGTCAGGGGCCTCCTCTGGAAGAGTATGAAGCTTGACGTATTGACTGCTTGTCTCATGCGCAATCTCCCTTCACCATCTGGTCTTCTTATTTCTACTACTTCCATCAGAACCAATGTCATTGGGTTAACCGCTTTACTCTACTTAGCTTCCTGAAGCCTATCACTCAAAGTCCATTGAGCCCTTTCAACAGTTCTATCTGAAGCCTATATCTAGTTTTCGGTGAACTTTCACAGCTACAACTGCCCTAAGCGGCCTCCTTGCCTTAGTGGGACTTACTACCACTGATCAACCGACACCTTACACCAGAATACCAACAACCTTAACAACAGGATAAGCAACTCAGCCTTAGCAGTACCAGGGAACAACAAATGCAAATACAGGCAAATAAATGAAGTCACAATGTGCGGATAATTGAGAGACAATAGACAAGCATCAGAGATGAATAATAAGTGGAAGTCTTTATATTATTAGAGCATAAAAGCTTTGGGTATTAAAATATATTTGTGCCAGATGCATAGATTACAGACTCTTGAGCAGGATTCTCTTTCGCTCAACTGACAGACAGAAAGACTCAAAGCTTCAGACAGTAGGGAAGCTTAGAATGACTGACTAACTCTAGACTTGACTCATTCGGGAATGAATTGAATGAACTCTCACCTTCTTCTTATACAATTTTTAGGTAGTGGAGTTATGATGAAGCATCAAACCCAAATAGACTCGTGGACCCTTATGTTATCCACTAAATCTTACTTTTAGGATTTGGCAGATATATTCATGTAGGAATCTCTGACCAAATTATTTCTTTATTTTATTTCATACCGAAATTAAAGTACTATAGAGTATTTGTCGGGGTCATCACACAGGATTCCCTGATCAAATCACCGAAAGAAACTTAGAATAATAAACATATCGGGTGGTCGTGCAAGATTCCCGAACAAAGTATACTGACTCATGACAGACATCGCATGATGAATAGTAGAGCATCTTAGAAATGTGGGTCAAACCACACCAAAAGTCGGAGAAGTGCTCTGAGTTTCTAAGATTCCCATTATTGATATGACAACACTAATCTAAACTTTTATGTACAAAGTGGAGTTTATTACGGCAACCCACTGAATCCGGATGACACTGTTGTCGGCCATCTAGACATGCATTATTTGTTTAGTCATTTTCAATAAAACTTGAAAATCTTTCTGGATATTTCAATGTATCCCATGATTTCGTGTAGATTTTCCGAACCATGAATAATGCGCCATTGATTCTTTTTAGTACAGTATGGGATTTGATTCCCCATTGATAGTGATTTAGGATAAACATCCGTAGTATTTCACCATCATTTGGGCCTTGGTAATGTAAATCTCTGACAGTAGAAAGAGGAATAAAGGAGCTTAGAATTTGTGGATCTATAGCTTCTTTATTAAGCCCAAAATCTTTCCACCAATCTGCAATCCACAGGGGTGGTCTTCCGACACTTGAAGAGATTACACTGCCAAATTTAACCATAATCAGGATATCTTCATGTTGAACAAACTGCCACCAAAGACTTCTGTAATCATGATAATTCATGCTAGTTTCAGGAAAGATGATATCAACATTCTGTTCTAGCCACTGAGAAATTAATCTTGGTCTATCCAGAGAAAAATATTGTTGATTATTTCTTTCACTATTTCTAATATCCCATATTAAATTTATATCATGGAATAATTCAGTTAAGGCATGTTGTGCTTGTTCTGCTTTTCTGTTATCCTGATTTATTACTGGTAGAAGAACATTTGAGTTTCTTCTTCCTCGAACTTCAGGAACAAGGTGTGAATATGGGACCAAGGTTGTCCGAGATAATACCTTAGTGCTTCTTAACTCCCATCTGGGAACCCAATCTTCTGCATAATTATGCCATTCCAAACAATCAGGAATGTTTATCACTTGTTCATATCCTTCCCTGAGTTGCACAGATATGATCAAACATTGCTGTGGAGATTGCAAATGTTCTCTACTTAAGAAATCTGGCAGGCAGTTTTTACTCCCTTTGATATGTTCTATGGAGAAGTCAAAATTACTAAAAAGAGCTTGCCATCTTGCAAATTTATGGTTACTTGGATTCCTCAAATCTTTATTGAGAACTTTGTTCATAGCTGCAACATCAGTTCTCAGAAAAAACTTCTTATAGATCAAATAAATTTCAAATTTTTGGACAGCATTCAAAGCAACTTTTATTTCATTATCCAAGGCAGAATAGTTCTTCTCAGCTTCCTGCCACAATCTTGAAGAAAATTGAATAATTTCTTCCTGTCCTTTTTCCCGGACATGTTTTAGAACATCTCCCCAGCCAAGATTACTTGCATCAGTTTCCACGATATTTGGGAGACTATCATCACAAATATGTAATATTGGCAAATTTTTGACTTTAGATTTAATATTTCTGGTAGCTTGAGTATGTGCCTCAGTCCAAGGTTTTGGATCTTTCTTTAGTCTATCATTTAGGAGCTTACGATCTTGTGCACATTTTTTATAAAAATGGCTTACATAATTTAAGCTTCCTAAAAACCTTTGTAACTGAGTTTTGTCTAGAATCTTATCTGGAAACTTATCAGCAAACTCAACAGCATGAGTTTGTAAAGTAATTTGACCATTATTGATAGTATGGCCAAGAAACTTGACTTGATTCTAGAATAATTCAATCTTTTTCTTAGACAAGACAAGGCCGGCTTGTTTAACAACATTCAGGAGTTGCTTTAAATGCTTGAAATGTCGATCTAGTGTAGAAGAAAAAACCATAATGTCATCAATATATACAATGAGCCAATCAAAATATGGTTTGAGAGTGTCATCCATAACTCTCTGAAACTTAGCAGGTGCATTTTTGAGCCCAAAAGGCATGACATTCCATTCATAGTGTCCAGCAGGGACATTAAAAGCAGTATTGAATTTATCTTTTTCATGAATTGCCACTTGCCAAAATCCCGATTTCAAATCAAACTTTGAAAAGATTTTTGCTCCAGCTATTCTAGTAACTAGACTGCTTTTGTTTGGAATGGGATAAGTATCATCTGCTAAAACCTTATTGAGAGGCTTATAATTCACTACTAGCCTGGGAACTCCCCTGATCTGTTCAGAATGTTTATTGACATAAAAGCCATAACAGTTCCAAGCACTAGTAGATTTTCTAATCAAATCTTTTTCAGCAAGTTCTTAATTTCTTCTGCGAACAGTTTTTGATATTCAGCGTTCATGGGTATGGCTCGGATTTTACTCGGTTTTCCCTGATAGTCTTCCTTATAAGGAAGATAGACTTCATGCTTCTTTTGTTTCCAGAAAGCAGTGGGATTTTCAGAGAAGACGGAATTTATAAATTCTTCTTTTAACATTTGTATTTTTTCTTGCATTCCAGGCCTTTGTAATTGCTCCTTTATTCTTAATTTTGACTATAATCCTTGGATCTCTTTAATCTTTTCAGACATTAAAAATTTTAACTGTAATGAGTTTGAAATCCTAGGGGTAGAGACAAATGGGAGTTTGACTTTCTTCCCTTCTGGTAATGTAATGAAATATCCAGGTTTATCAGGAGCTATCATGGTGGAACCATGGGGAGATACTACAGCAAGGAAAGGGGTGCCAAGAATACAGGCAACTGGAATGTCTGCCAAAAAAAATTTCATTTTTAGGCAGAAATCTGCAAAACAAAGAACTGCTTCTGGAATTTGGAAAGAAATATTATTTGGAATATTTCCAAGCCCTGTAACTGTAACCTGTGTCTTTCCCCAAAGGGAGATAGGGATAACATCCTTGTTTAGCATATTTAAATCTGATCCAGTATCGATCAATGTCTTTAATCTAAAATTTAGATCTTGGATTATGAGTTCTATTAAGACATGATATTTTTTATGCTAGACTTGGAGGCTTTCATCTTCTTGCTTTTGTTCTTTAGCCTTCTTTATTCTGTTGATTTCTCTCCCTAAGTCAGATATTGACAGAGTATTGACTGTGTAGCTTACCAGATTTTCTTTTTGAGGACTTAAAGTTACTGCCTGAGCTAGAAAAGCTTTGTTATTCCATTCATGGAAAGAGACAAAGATATTTTCTTTATCCATATGGGCTTTCCATGCTTGTGCCAATCTGATCTTTTCTGGATCTGAAGTGGTTCTAGCAAATTCTCTTTCTTTTGGATGAGTATAAAGATCCCAATTCATCATTTCTTTCATCCATTCTGGGTTTACCCTTTATTTTTTACATCCTCTGGAGAGCTTTAGAAATTTTTCATTTTCAGCAGAAGATGGTTTCCTTGTTCCTTTAGGAATGTAGGCTTCTTTTCTTGCCTTTATATCTATGTGCAGGTTATTTTGGATGACCAAAACATGGGGGTCATGTGGAAATGGAATATCTGAGCACTAGGGGTGAGGACACTGTTCTTTGGCAGTAGAGCTTGGAGGGGGTAAATATGTCCTTGGGTTATGATTCATATGCTCAGATTGTAGGCTTTCTTCTTCGAATCTAAAGATTGTGGAAAGGTTAACTAATTCTCCACAATCAAAACATTTGATAGTAAAAGGACGCTTTATTTGATTAGCTAAAGTGTGTAATGAAGAGTGTAAACAGAGGGACGAACAAGAAGAAGGAGGTTTAGAAGAAGGCCTCAGAAGACTTTTTTGGGGAAAGGAGATGATTGTCGAATTTGGAGTTTCCCTAATTTGAGCAGAGGTAATTGACTTCTGTACTGGTGCCTTTGGGACATCAATAACCCAATCTGTGGGAAAGGAGAGATTTTCCCATTTAATAAGGCAATGTTTCATTTTCTAATTTAAAGGATCTGTTATAACTAGAGTGCTTGACTGTGAGTCTTTTCTTGGGGTGTGAAGGACTACTGGGAACATGGTATTTGTGTGTCTAAAACACCCTTTAACATGGATAGGAATATTATTCCTGGTAGCCCTAGTGTCAAATCCAATTGTTCTAATTTGAAGCTTTAGTATGTCTGCTATATTCTCGTCAAAAGTGTAAACAGAGAAATTTGGATAACAGTCAAAGAAAATAGGGCCATTGGATAAAGGGGCAACAATTCCTGCAATTAGAGATTCGGTAAACTTATTATGTGTTAAATCCCTTACTATGCATAAGACATATGCATCTATTCCTTTATGAACTAAGGGATTTATTCCAACTCTAATACATCCAAAATGTAGGAACTTTGTTTTGTGCCTTTTGGCTTCGGCTTGGACTTCTTTAGGATTAATGAGAGAAATTGTTTGTGTAATATCACAGTTCTGTTGTATGGTACTGACAGATTCCTTTACTACAACTCTTGTTACATCT
This sequence comes from Picea glauca, assembly GCA_000966675.3. Classification (NCBI taxonomy): domain Eukaryota; kingdom Viridiplantae; phylum Streptophyta; class Pinopsida; order Pinales; family Pinaceae; genus Picea; species Picea glauca. The sequence continues at coordinate 351,204 of JZKD02S1814488.1, forward strand.
TTTAAGTGGAACATGGTTAATTCTTGATAGACTTGATTTGGGGAAATTGAGGGTAACTTCCAGGCAGCTTGTGGGTTTATTTCTACTTCCTCTATACTAGCAGAGTTTATACTTTGGGATCTATTTAAAGAAAACATTGTTTCTAAGCTATTTGTAGGGTCAGATCTAGAGGTAGTACATTCTTCAACATTTTTTACTTCTCTGAATGAAACTGACCTAGAATCCATTCTAAGTATAGAGATCTTACTATTTCTGCATAGAAAAGCAGGGAGTTTAGTCTTGTGTTCTCTCGGAAGAGAATTAGATAGGCTCCTGGCTGACTGCTCAGGCAGAAACTAGCAATATGATAATACAAATTCTAGATTCGGGACTTCTAGACACAGAGCTTTAAAACTAAACTATAAACAACAAGCGAATACCTTTAAAACATCACAGAGAGTCTGTTATCATACCCGGGTCAAAAATGAGGTCATGGCTCTGATACCATTTGTAAAACTGCTCTAGGCAGCTTTGTCAGGGGCCTCCTCTGGAAGAGTATGAAGCTTGACGTATTGACTGCTTGTCTCATGCGCAATCTCCCTTCACCATCTGGTCTTATGATTTCTACTACTTCCGTCAGAACCAATTTCGTCGGGTTAACCGCTTTACCCTGCTTAGCTTCCTATAGCCTATCACCCGAATTCCGTCGAGCCCTTTCACCAGTTCTATCTGAAACCTATATCTAGTTTTCGACGAACTTTCACAGCTACAACTACCCTAAGCAGCTTCCTTGCCTTAGTGGGACTTACTACCACTGATCCACCGACGCTTTACACCAGAATACCAGCAACCTTAACAATAGGATAAACAACTCAGCCTTAGTAGTACGAGGGAACAACAGATGCAAATACAGGCAAATAAATGAAGACACAATGTGCGCATAATTGAGAGACAATAAACAAGCATCAGAGATGAATAATAAGTGGAAGTCTTTATATTATCAGAGCATAAAAGCTTCGGGTATTACAATATATTTGTGCCAGATGCACAGATTATAGACTCTTGAGCAGGATGCTCTTTCGCTCAACTGATAGACAAAAAGACTCAAAGCTTCAGACAGGAGGGAAGCTTAGAATGACTGACTAATTCTAGACTTGACTCATTCGGGAATGAATTGAATGAGCTCTCACCCTCTTCTTATACAATTTTGAGGTAGTGGAGTCATGATGAAGCATCAAACCCGAATAGACTTGTAGACCCTAATGTCATCCACTAAATCTTACTTTTAGGATTTGGCAGATATATTCACGTAAGAATCTCTGACCAAATCATTTCTTTATTTCATTTCATACCGAAATTAAAGTACTACAAAGGATTTGTAGGGGTCATCACACAGGATTCCCTGATCAAATCACCAAAAGAAACTTAGAATAGTAAATATGTCGGGTGGTCGTGCAAGATTCCCGAACAGAGTACACTGACTCATGACAGACATCACATGATGAATAGTAGAGCATCTTAGAAATGTGGGTCAAACCGCACCAAAAGTCGGAGAAGTTGTCCGAGTTTCTAAGATTCCCATTATTGATATGACACCACTAAAATAAACTTTATGTACAAAGTGGAGTTTATTACGACAACCCACGGAATCCGGATGACACCACTGTCGGCCATCTAGACATGAATTATTACATACTGAAATCATCATTCTAAAGGATGATCATGAAAATGCCGGAAGTTGTATGGGTCCCAATGCTGAGTGTATACTTCTCGGACTAAGTCAGGATAATTGTTATAGTTGTCACCTTGATGGAGAAGAAATTTGGTTCGTATGATCCATGGATGTTTTTCCCTTATAAACAACATTTTGTATTCTTCTTCAGAAAATAAATCAGCAATGGTGTTCATGGTTCTGTTGTGGAAAAGAAACATCTTTCCAACCTTTGTTACATCAAGGTTTATACCTATTGTATTTAGACCAAACTGTTGCCACCATCCTAACAACCAGTCTGGTTCTAGCCAGTCTCTGAAAGAGTGAGCAAATCTTATCATACAGTAATAATACTTATATCTGTCTGTCCAGAGGCAAACATTAAACCACATAGTCTTATACTACTGATAATTTATATTAAATAATAGCTCATCTGTATTTGAATTTGGCCATTCTTGTATAGTTCTCATTCGGTTAATTTGGAAATAGTGGTAGGAAGGAGTTTCTACCCATCTTCTGCTTTGATGATCATATCCTTGTCTGTAGACAGTTGGTAGTCTACTTAAGTCTCCCATTTCGATCATTTTTTCTCTAGATGCAATAGTAATGGGTTGATGTATTCTCCCAAGGACATGTTGAGGAGGAAGTAAATTTACATGTGTATTTCTTGAGAACCTAGGTAGCCCCAATTCTACCTTTTCAGAATGCCTGAGATGCCATGAGGGAATCCAATGCTCTTTAAATATTTCCCATGGAGTATTGTCATCTAGATGGTGGGTTACAGGAGCATTCCTCTAATCATCAAAAACTTCAAATATTACCAAAATTTTCTGACAATAGGCAATTTGAACATCAACGTCAGAAATGAATGGCAACTCTACTCTCTTAGGAGGATTCCCACTGATACTTGGTAATGTAATAAAATATCCTAATCTTTGTTTAGGACATAAGCAAGAACCATGAGGTTCTATAGCTGAAAGGAAAGGGGTACCAAGTATACAGTCAACTGGTAAGTCTGAGATTTGAAATTTCATCCCTAATGCATAATCTTCAATTAACAGAGTGCCTTTGGGACCTTCAAACTCAAAATTAGTATTTAAATTCCCTAGTCCAGTAGCAGAACCAAAACTAGGAAGCCAATATTTTGTAGGGATGAGGTCTTTGTGTAACAGATTTAAATCAGATCCAATATCGATGAGTGCAGTAACGGTAACAAATTTTTGATTTATTTCTAGCTGGATTCTGATATAATACTTTTGATATTTAACAGGTAATATCTTCATACCTGTCATTCCCTGCATTTCTGCTGTAGTATGCTCCTGGAGGATCATTTCAAAGGGAGCACCTTCTAGTGGAAGAGGAAGTGATTCTAGTCTTTCCTTAATTTCCTTGATTTCTTTCCTTGCCCATGAATCAATCTTAAAGCTTAGTTCAACATCCTCTTCCATTCTTTTGATTTTTTCTTTTAATTCAGTGACTTCCTTTCTGATAGAATAGACTTCTTTAGCCAAACCTGTTACATAAGCATCTTGTTATTTTGGCTCTCTGTTAAAATTTATATAAGTCTTTGTATTCTTATCAAAGGAAGCATCCAAAAACAAGGGCTGTCTTCTAGGAACTTCAAAGATTTTCCCTTTTTGTTCTGACTTGACAGTTTTAATAAAATTTTCTAGAAGGGAATTCTTCATGTCTCCTTCAGGGAGACCTTTGATCTGTGCAAGCATTTGAGCTTCTTGATCTCCAGTATTGGAAAACATGCAGACCTTCAATTTTTCTGGAGGTCTAGGTTCTGATTCATAATCAGAACTATTAGAACTGTCAATACTATCTTCACAAGAGAAAAAATTAGGATTATCACATCTGCAATCCTTATGTAAAAGAATTTCTTTTTGAGAAGAATATTCAAATTCTGATGTGCTTCTAGAGTAACAACACCCTTCTTGGAGTAAATGAACTTCCTCTTTTGATCTGTGGGGATTATAAGAGCAGGAATTTGTATCATGGCTATTTTCCCCACATCTATTACAATAGAATTTTATCACTATCTGCTTTTTTGCTTGAGCCTCTTTTTCCTTCTGTTTTGAGAATTTTCCTTTATTTATTTTAGAGGCTTCATTTTCTGGGCAATCATGAGCATAGTGCCCCTGTTTTCCGCAGATCCAACAGACTGTATTTTGCTTGGCCTCATGTTTATGAGTTTTGAGCTTAATGTCACGAGGCTCAAAATAATGGGTTCTAGGAACACATATGTACCTATCTTTATATTTTCTGCCCTTTTCTCCCTTAATATCTTTTGGCTTCTTTTTTCTTTTTCTTATAGGGTTTGTAAGATATAAGCCATATTGTTCACAGATAGACTTTTGATCAGGAAGATAAGAGGACTTTGATACAGAGTTTTGTACCTTCATACTGGTACATAGTCCTATGAGGGCTATAGTTATTAAAGAATAAATCTCTCCCCATGTATACAATTCATAGGGAAGTATGAATACTTCTTCCATCTTCAGATACTCAACAAATTTGCTTGGAAGAGCTGCTAAATAAACTTGTTTCCATAACAAGTTTTTTCTTTCTTTTACTTCAAATATCCTCTGTCTCCATTCTTTATGAAATTGTTCATATTCAGACATATTTCGACATTTCATATTCATTAGAACAATTTCATGTTTATCAGCTATTTCATTCTCTGTCCCACACCAATGTTCAAGTATCAAAGTAGTGAGGGCACCAATCATGTTGTTTACTGCAGTACCATCAGTGTGATATACAACATCACCTTCTTCATCTTTTAAAACTTTTTCTTCCATTTTTTGGATCATTAAAGGGGAAGATATAACCTACCACCATTTACTGAGGGTTCTGGTAAAACATTGGATTATTGTTTTGCATGCTTCTACATCATTTTTCCCTTTCATACACATAATTTTGTATGAGACATACATTCTATCAATCATCTGTCTGATTTGAGCAATTGATAGATTGTCTATATTCCATTCTTAGAACCAGTCATCAGCAAATGTCTGGGAATCATGAAGTTTTCCTTTGCCAGCTAGATCAGGGGCTGATGGTCTATGGGAATGATGAGGAAGATTCTCATAGGCTGAATTCTTGATGGTGGCCAAAGAATGACGATCTTTAGGAGATTTTGAAGAATATTCAGGTGTGTCTTCTTTAGGAGGAAAATGTACAGGAAATCTTTTAGTAATATTTATCTCAGTAGGTTTATATACATGAGATAGAATGTAAATATGAGAGCTAGGTAGGATGAAAGAATTATGTATGGGTTTATCAGGCTGAAGGGTTTTTCCCTTGATTTCAGTTAAGTTTTTCCCCATTGTAGAGAAGGCAATCCCTAATCCTTCCATGATTTCGTCATCGTTTCTGCTTGATTCTTGGGCTTTGTGAGAGATTTCTGATAAAGAAGAATCCATTTTTTCTTTGACATCAATGACCTTTTCTTGGACTTGATCTACAGCCTTAACAATAGTATTTGTAGATACTTGTAGATCATATATTTGTTCTTTTCTAGCATAGTCATTGGTCACAAATATATTTGTAGCCATCCCTTTTAACGCAGTGTTAGTCTAGTTAATCTGTTCGGATACAGACTGGACTCTTTTATCTATCTCAGATAACTGGGTGGCCTCTTCAGATAGTAACAAAGGAATTTCTCTTACCTGTTTAGCACTGAATTCTAAAATAATTCCTTTGAAAGGTGGAAAAATAGAATTTGATTCTATAATGCTTCCATCAATACTTTTCCACTTGTGTTTGAGGGAAGGAGATTCAGAACTTTCTCCTACCATTTGGACTATAGGGTTTTGGTTTAATTTCCTCCATTCAAAAAAGGAAATCCAACTATCTTCTTCAAACATAAATTATTTCCATTCTTTTGACAGCCATGAATAATGCCCCATTGATTCTTTGTAGTACAGTATGGGATTTGATTCCCCATTGATAGTGATTTAGGATAAACATCCGTAGTATTTCACCATTATTTGGGCTTTGGTAATATAAATCTCTGATAGTAAAAAGAGGAATAAAGGAGCTTATAATTTGTAGATCTATAGCTTCTTTATTAAGCCCAAAATCTTTCCACCAATCTGCAATCCACAGGGGTGGTCTTCCGACACATGAAGAGTTTACACAACCAAATTTAACCATAATCAGGATATCTGCATGTTGAACAAACTGCCACCAAAGACTTCTGTAATCATGATAATTCATGCTAGTTTCAGGAAAGATGATATCAACATTCTGTTCTGGCCATTGAGAAATTAATCTTGGTCTATCCAGACAAAAATATTGCTGATTGTTTCTTTCACTATTTCTAATATCCCATATTAAATTTATATCATGGAATAATTCAATTAAGACATGCTGTGCTTGTTCTTCTTTTCTATTATCCTGATTTATTATTGGTATAAGAACATTTGAGTTTCGTCTTCCTCGAACTTCAAGAACAAGGTGTGAATATGGGACCAAGGTTGTCCGAGATAATACCTTAGTGCTTCTTAACTCCCATATGGGAACCCAATCTTCTGCATAATTTTTCCATTCCAAACAATCAGGAATGTTTATCACTTGTTCAGATCCTTCCTTGAGTTGCACAGATATGATCAAACATTGTTATGGAGATTGTAAATGTTCTCTACTTAAGAAATCTGGCAGACAATTTTTACTCCCTTTGATATGTTCTATGGAGAAGTCAAAATTACTAAAAAGAGATTGCCATCTTGCAAATTTATGGTCACCTGGATTCCTCAAATATTTATTCAAAACTTTGTGCATAGCTGCAACATCAGTTCTCATAAGAAACTTCTTATAGATCAAATAAATTTCAAATTTTTGGACAGCATTCAAAGCAGATTTTATTTCTTTATCCAAGGCAGAATAGTTCTTCTCAGCTTCCTACCACAATCCTGAAGAAAATTTAATGATTTCTTCCTGGCCTTTTTCCCAGACTTGTTTTAGAACATCTCCCCAGCTAAGATTACTTGCATCAGTTTCCACAATCTTTGGGAGACTATCATCAAAAATATGTAATATTGGCAAATTTTTTGACTTTAGATTTAATATTTCTGACAGCTTGAGTATGTGCCTCAGTCCAAGGTTTTGGATCTTTATTTAGTCTATCATTTAGGAGCTTACGATCTTGTGAACATTTTTTATAAAAATGGCTTACATAATTTATGCTTCCTAAAAACCTTTGTAACTGAGTTTTGTCTAGAATCTTATCTGGAAACTTATCAACAAACTCAACAACATGAGTTTGTAAAGTAATTTGACCATTATTGATAGTGTGGCCAAGAATCTTGACTTGAGTCTGGAATAATTCAATCTTTTTCTTAGACAAGACAAGGCCGACTTGTTTAACAACTTTCAGGAGTTGTTTTAAATGCTTGAAATGTTGATCTAGTGTAGAAGAAAAAACCAGAATGTCATCAATATATACAATGAGCCAATCAAAATATGGTTTGAGAGTGTCATCCATAACTCTTTGAAACTTAGCAGGTGCATTTTTGAGCCCAAAAGGCATGACATTCCATTCATAGTGTCCAGCAGGGACATTAAAAGCAATTTTGAATTTATCTTTTTCATGAATTGCCACATGCCAAAACCCCGATTTCAAATCAAACTTTGAAAAGATTTTTGCTCCAGCTATTCTAGTAACTAGACTTCTTTTGTTTGGAATGGGATAAGTATCATCTGCTAAAACCTTATTGAGAGGCTTATAATTCACTACTAGCTTGGGAACTCCCCTGATCTATTCAGAATGTTTATTGACATAAAAGCCATAACAGTTCCAAGGACTAGTAGATTTTCTAATCAAATCTTTTTTCAACAAGCTCTCAATTTCTTCTGTGCACAGTTTTTGATATTCAGTGCTCATGGGTATGGCTCGTATTTTATAGGGTTTTCCCTGATAGTATTCCTTATAAGGAAGATAGACTTCATGCTTCTTTTGTTTCCAGAAAGTAGTGGGATTTTCAGAGCAGACAGAATTTATAAATTCTTCTTTTAACATTTGTATTTTTTCTTGCATTCCAAGCCTTTGTAATTGCTCCTTTATTCTTAAGTTTGACTGTAATCCCTGGATCTCTTTAATCTTTTTAGACTTTAAAAAGTTTAACTGTACTAAGTCTGAAATCCTAGTGGTAGAAACAAATGGGAGTTTGACTTTCTTCCCTTCTGGTAATGTAATGAAATATCCAGGTTTATCAGGAGCTATCATGGTGGAACCATGGGGAGATACTGTAACAAGGAAAGCGGCGCCAAGAATACAAGCAACTGGAATGTCTGCCAAAAGAAATTTCATTTTTTGGCAGAAATCTGCAAAACAAAGAACTGCTTCTGGAATTTGAAAAGAAATATTATTTGGAATATTTCCAAGCCCTGTAACTGTAACTTGTGTCTTCTTCCAGAGGGAGATAGGGATAACATGCTTGTTTAGCATATTTAATCTGATCCAGTATCGATCAATGTCTTTAATCTAAAATTTAGATCTTGGATTCTGAGTTCTATTAAGACATGATATTTTTGATGATGGACTTGGAGGCTTTCATCTTCTTTCTTTTGTTCTTTAGCCTTCTTTATTCTATTGATTTCTCTCCCTAAGTCAGATATTGACAGAGTATTGACTGTGCAACTTACCATATTTGATTTTTGAGGACTTAAAGTTACTTCCTGAGCTGGAAAATCTCTGTTATTCCATTCATGGAAAGAGACAAAGATATTTTCTTTATCCATATGGGATTTCCATGCTTGTGCCAATCTGATCTTTTCTGGATGAAGTGGTTCTAACAAATTCTCTTGCTTTTGGATGAGTATAAACATCCAAATTCATCATTTCTTTCATCCATTCTGGGTTTACCCTTTCTTTTTTACATCCTCTTGAGAGCTTTAGAAATTTTTCAATTTCAGTAGAAGATGGCTTCCTTGTTCCTTTAGGAATCTAGGCTTCTTGTCTTGCCTTTATATATGTGTGCAGGTTATTTTGGATGACCAAAACATGGGGGTCATGTGGAAATGGAATATTTGAGCACTGGGGGTGAGGACACTGTTCTTTGGAAGTAGAGCTTGGAGGGGGTAAATGAAAGATACCAGATATATAAAATATGCAGAACATAAATGAAATTCTAGAAATGACAGAATAACAGTAAAATATCCAGCATAATCTTCATAATACACAGAAATGATATACGAAATAGCAACAAAAATAACACTTTGAATCAGATAGAAATGTTCACAGGCCTCTTCGAGGGGGAAACCTCCAGTCGAGAAGCGCTATATTACAATAATATCCAAGCTAGGGTTCTCATACCCTCGACTCCTATTTATA
>JZKD02S1814488.1:364911-377306 GCA_000966675.3 Picea glauca
TTCTAGAAGCGGAAGCTTCTATTAGGTCTTCTTACATCCGCCTTATTCTATTTTATTGAAAGGTCTTATTAATATTGACCTCTATTACATCCAAATACATTGATCTACCTATGTGCAGGTTAGGACCTTAACAGTAAATGTGTCCTTGGGTTATGATTCATATGCTCAGATTGTAGGCTTTCTTCTTCGAATCTAAAGATTGTGGAAAGGTTAACTAATTCTCCACAATCAAAACATTTGATAGTAAAAGGACACTTTATTTGATTAGCTAAAGCATGTAATGAAGAGTGTAAACAGAGGGAGGAAGAGAAAGAAGGAGGTTTAGAAGAAGACCTCGGAAGACTTTTTTGGGGAAAGGAGATGACTATCGAATTTGAAGTATTGTGTTTTGATCATGGATGTAGAATGATATGATTCAAACAACAGCTTTGACCAGACCTTCAGACACTGAGCGCAGCAGTGATTTCTATTTGAAAGTGATCTGATTGTATAATTAACTATGTATGACCCCAGCAGAGTAGTAGATGAGTAATTATGATCAGATTGTATAATTAATTTTGTAATGTATATTTATCTTTTTGGAATTAACTAATTTAAATTTATCATTTATCCAACTCATTGTGTTTTAGGAGAGAGATAGTCAAATTTAATCACCCACACACACAATTATGTGCTCTATACACAACAACACAAATAGGATATACATTGACCAGCATCCTTTAATGTTTGTATTCTTAGGATATACATGGAATGTTTCTCGTCAACCCCTATTAATTTTGTATTTTTCAATTTCGTAGTGTATATTCATCTTTTTGAAATCCATTAAAATCTACATTGATACCTAATCCACTTAATTAGATAGTCAAGTTCCATCATTCTCAAATAATTTTATACTTTTATACCATATTTGTTATGTAATAGATCTCAGAATCATAAAAAAAAATGATATCTTTATTGATAGAAAGCAATGTTTATTTTCCTCTTCAAAGGGAAACTCTGCATCAAAGAAACACTCTATTACAATAATTATGAAGGAAAATATTTCTCATGCTTCATAGTCTTATTTATACTAATTCTATCTTCTAAAGAACATTTTAGAGGAAGATCTTTCTAGCAACATAAACTTCTATTAGGTCTTGTTACATTGACTTAGTCACATTTATTAAATATGCCTTATTAACTAATGTCATCCTTTATTACAGGGAAAATATATTATTCTACATATGGCTAGGTCCATAACATGCCCTCCCCTTTGAAGAACAAACTTTTCCTCAAGGCTTCAGATGAGGAAATTGTTGCAGAATGGTGGTTGGCTCCCAAGTGAAATATTCTGGAGTTATGTATTTACACTGAGCTAACACTTCCTTGATGGTGTGATGAAGGAGACGACACTCTCATTGGTCCAAGACTACTTCTGGCTGCAACCAAATGGAACATTCTTCATCCAACTACAGGAGTTTGGTTTGAGTTTGGCCCTTTGTTCCAATCACTTTCTTTAAGAATGAGACACAAAAAATAGGATGGAGCTTAGAATGATTGGGTAGAGCTAATTGGTAGTCCACATGCCCCACTCACTTGATAATTGTATAAGAACCATACAATTTGGGAGCAAGTTTATAATAGTGTTAATTTTTGAGTGGAGTCTTCTTGTAAATTTTCATACAAAGATACACCTGGTCCCCTTCAATAAATTGAAATTCGAAATGACCTTGATCTTCTACAACGTAAAACTCCTCTCTATTGTGATGGGTCTTGAAACATCGTATACATGTATCCATTTCCATAATTCATTCAATTCATATACGAATGGTTGTAGGTAGACATCCATATTCTTCACTTGTATTCTACCATGGACTATAAGAGCCAACATAAAATGTTTATTCTTCATGGGAAACCATGGGGGGATATTGTCATTGATCACTACTACAGGCCAAATAGGATAGTTGTTGTTTTGGAGGGAATATGGGTTGATTCCATCCATGGATATGATGAGTCGTAGACTTCGTACTTCATCCTTGAATTTTTTGTGTCATGTATCTTTCATATGCTTCATGGTTATTGAATCTATTGGGATTCACATAACTCTTGACTCACTTTTGTGTGAGGCATGACATCCCTGCAACATAGCTAATTCTTTGCAACGAAAGAGCCTTTGAATCCTTGGGATTATAGGAATGTGCCTCAATATATTATGAGGAGGAGCATGTGATTTACTCTTTTTATTTGATTTATGGTACCTGTCATGCCCACATTTTAGACATATCTCTTTGTCTGCATATTCTCCTCTATATAGAATAAAATCATTAAGATATACGTGATATTATATGTACTTAACACCCAACATTTTCCACATCTTCTTTGCCTCTTCGCAACTACTATCCAAGACATTATTCACCTGGAAGGGCCTTACCTTTGAATAACCTATAGTTAGTGGGAAATAGAAATGTACAATGTCATTTCAAGTTCATAAAATCAACCATTTTTAATGTTGATTGTCTGACAAGATTTCTCAAAATATAAGGGACTTGATGGTCAATTACGTCAATATTATCGAGAAACGTGCATTTGACATGAAAAACTTTGATTTCAAGTTGTATAGTAACATTGTTGTCCCCAACAGGGTAGAATTTTACCATATAGGTCCAAAGAGAGGAGTGGTGGAAGAAGATTTCATTCTTTCGAAAAAGGTATCAGTGATATGAGCATCATCCCTTAACTCATCATTCTAGATGTAGCTAACAACATTGTCTCCATGGCAGTCGTATCCCATAAATAATAATCCATACAAACCTCTATTTGATTGACTCCATTGCCAACTTGTGAAGAAATACTCTTGTTGAAGTCATCCATAATTGGTGAATATGGATGTAGTGGGAATTGAATAGGTGGTTGATTCAACCATTCTTGGCATGCTTCCTCTCCGAGTTGTGCTCGTTTTGCAGTCTTCACTCAATTTTACATTGTAGTGGGGTGCAACAGACAATGATAGGTATGTCGTTCATCATCATAATCCTAATTTCAAAAATATTGAACACTAGTACATATATGATATTAGTAAGAACAATGAAAAACATTTGTTCAAATTAAATTATACCAAACAATTATTACCATTGCTGACCCAAGATTGCGGCTTGAACATGGCCTGTTACAATTGGCAGGGTAAGGCGATTGTCCATTTTCATCTACCAACTGCTTGCGGTATGTTACTCCTGATAAGAGATTCCAACATTTTTGAACTTGCGGAATATTTTCTGCATTGAACTCGATTATGAATCAGAATACTGCAAATTTTGATACATTTTTATTCAGTTTGACATGGATAAAATAAATAAATTCAATATAATTGAAATATAAATAAAATATGATCTTACTGGAGATGGAAAGGTAGAACTCCATGATGGACTTTGATCAATATGGACTAGGATAAAATTTGAAGAATTGGTCATTTGATATTATAATCTTTTCTCCCTACATTTGAACTCGATTATGAATCAGAATACTGCAAATTTGGATACATTTTTATTTAGTTTGACATGGATAAAATAAATAAATTCAATTAGATAATTGAAACATAAATAAAATATGAACTTACTGGAGATGGAAAGGTAGAACTCCATGATGTACATTGATCAATATGGACCAAGATAGAATTTGAAGAATTGGTCATTGGATATTATAATCTTTTCTCCCTGCATTTGAGCAAAATCAACAATAAAGTTTTAAGAATAAGGTGACTTTAAGAAAAAAAAATTATACTAAGTCATGTGGATGCATCCTAAAAGATAATTTAAGATGAATATACTATTTTATGTGAAAATATAAATCCATATAACTTTTAAATAATAATGGTGTTCTTATTTAACCATAATGCATTGGTGCGTCTATAACAATATAAAGCATTGGGGTGTTTAATTAGCAACCGCACTAGTTCTCAGAATTTCAAATAAATAAAAGATAATTATATGATATTGGTGTTCCAAAAATATTTAGTGACCCAATTATTTGTATAAATAAACGCGATAGTGAGTTATATCAATAAGCACATTGATGTTTTGAAAAACTTAAAAAAAAAATGAGACTTTATTGTTTTACAATTGAGAAATGAACAGGAATTTATTTTTTGAAATTATAATTTCATAAAGTCCTTTAAATAGTTAGAATCTATTCACTATTTCATTATCTTTCCAAAACTTACAGGGGAGATATTTTCAAGAGAGATATATCGGGGAGCCCTATATCTTAGAATATAAGATATTCAAGTATGGTAATTCCCTCAAAATGCTTTTCATAAATTCCTTTAAATAGCATTAAGATATTCCTTATTTTGTAACATTGAGCTCTTGCACACACTAAGCGGACTTATTCTTTGAGGAGACTTCTGTGTAAGTGATCTGGGTCATTATACTATTGGTTGTTTTGATTATGATTATGAGATATTGTGGATTTGATGATATGTTATTTTTTTTGTATTTATATCAACATGTGTTATTGACAGGGTTCTCCGAACTGTGCAGGACTCTAGACATTAGAGGATGTCGAGGCATCAATGAAACTCCTTGGACTTTGGATCGAGTTAGGGAGTGGACTGTTAGGGTTTGAATGTTGTTTATGTGATATATGTACATATGATTACATATTATGATGTTGATTGTTATCACTGACATGCTTCATTGATGGATGCAGGTTGACAATAGCTTGACGATCATGCTCACATTTGGATTAAAGGGGTCATGCACAACAACCAAATACATTGAGGGCGAGGTGTGGCAACATCCCTACCACAGTCTACTAGCACTCACGCCGTTGCTCGAACTGTAGGTTAACGATTACCTAGTTCGAGAAGATCCACGATGTCATGAGGGTATGTTGTGATAGTCGCTAACGATGATTCTAATGGGAGTGAAATAAGATAGTGTCCTTATTCCTTAGAGGTCCTTAGTCTCCCACAAGATCACATGACATACTATTGACTCCAGGGGTTTGATGTCTACCAAATTCATTCAAGAGGCGTGTGGCACCCTTGGAGCACGTAGTGGGTCCTGAAGGGCACGTCGCGAAAATAAAATGGAAAGAGGTGAGTGTCACCCTTGGAGCATGTAGTGCGTCTGGAAGGGCACGTTGGGATTTTAAATATGGTAAGTTAATAAACCTAGTGCCTAGAAAACTATCCCTCCTTAGGACCTGATCAACCTTAAAATGAATGTTGTGATGAGTAAAGTTTAAAAACAAATCTTCCCTTAACAATTGTCTCCAATGCTAGTGAAGTTAAGACCTAGGTCTAAATAGAACCTTTGAAAAAAATAAAAAAACAATAACAATAATTAGACATATAACAAGAAGAGGGTAAACAAAATTCAATATTTATTAATTAAAGTAAAAATTTTAATCAAGGTTTCATTATTAAAAGGGGGTAAATGGTTGTTTGTCTAAACTTGCTAATTTTGAACTTACTTAAAGAAAAAGGGAAACTTAAAGAAAAGGGGAAACATAAAGAAAAAGTTGAATGTCTAACTTTGTAGGGAATCTAGCCGTTGGAACTTTGTATCTATGAACTCAAATAGGATTTAAGTAAGGCGTAATTCATTTAAGAATTGTAACAGAATAATGGGACATGAAGGAGCATTTTTAGGAACAATTTTAGGTGGGTGAGGGAAATAGGTAAATTTAATTAATTGATAAATTAATTTTCTGGTGCAACTAGGGGATCGAGTAACATGTGTACGGGTGAGGTTTTTCCTAATTAAATAAATGAAAAAGGAATCTAGTGAGGGTTTGGGAAACTAATCACTTGAAAACTCTATAAAATGGACTGCGGAGGAGGAGTATGGATCACATCTGGTTTGCATAAGGTTATGTTGCTGGAATTTATCTTGACATAAAATTTCTTGTGGGAGTTGGGGATAAACAACTCAGACAACGAGTGGTAGATAGACCTTGTGAGGTGAGTTGGGAGGCTAGCATTTTCTGGTAATGTGTGTGTGGCCCCTTTGCGGCTTAGGGGGATCGTGGGGAACAAGAGTACCCCTAGCGTTGGCTGGGAGGTACTGGTGAGGTCTCAACAGTCGGAAAGCAGGAGCAGGATGGAGCATGAGCACGGGACAACAACAGTGGAACCTACGACTTTGCTGAAGGTACACACGTCTAAATTTTACAATTTCTATTTAGTTGATTCCATTCTTATTTACATCTAGATGGTGTGAATTTTGGGTTTCTCGCTCTGCATTTGTTGTTAATGTATCCAACTTTATGGTTCACTCAAGAGGGACTACATTCATCTGTAGTTTTTGGTCTCCATCGCATAAAGAGCACCCCTTTTTATTTATTGATTTGTAGGTCTATTCCAGTAGTGCAAACAACATTATCAATTCGAGTTTTGTCTACATGCTCTCTTATTCTTGTAGCATAGGATTGTTTCACTTGTTAGATTTTTCCTTTTATCTTTGTGTATCTTTTTATTTCTGGAGTTACTGTCTAGTTTTTGCATGGACAGAATGAGTTCCAGAATCAAAACCTTGATTGTGATTTTATAAACTTTATCTGCATTTTATAAATGAATGAGTTGTGTTTTTATAAACACTGACTACATTTTTTTTATCCGTTGAATTGCAATTTTTTTTTAATCGGTTATGGCACATCATGTGGAATCTATTTGTAATGTTTTTATATAATTCCTTCCACTCCTTGCCTTGTGTTACTATCTGTTTAGTCCATTTTGATTTCATTAAAAGTTGAACAATGAGATTTTGTTTTAGGGATGAAACGAGATACAAACTTACTCAACCAGTTGATTGTTAAATATAGTAGAAACTCAAATATTTATCACTAAATTTAACTGTGGTCTATCACTAGATTCGACCCCTAGATCGATTTGCCACACCATGAGGATGTTACTCAATAACCCTRGATTTAGCGATTACCATTTGGATTCTCATCTTTATCCAGTGGGTAGATGGGTGGATATGTTACAGTTCATCTCTTGGGAATGCGTCGAGATGGGATTTTTACGACGCTGGTCAAGYGTCCTCCTTCGAACTTTATTGTATATTTAATTTTGGACTGAATCCCTGCACAAGTGAGCTTGCCAAGTCTGGATTGATTGCCTCCTATTGTGGATCCTTCCTTTAGCGGTTAACTCATTTCACAACCTGTTTGGTGATAGGATAAGAGTCAGACATCTGGGTAGGTGCGTTTTCCAACTAGTGGGTTGTTAATTCCTACCTTTACAGTCCTGAGCATGTCCAGAATCGAGAAACATGTTTTTAGTCTAAGCTTTGGCAGTGGCAGTTCCCTTGTGAAGTTTCTGCAATTTATGAGTAATCAGTGGCACCCGCTCTTTTATATATCACAATTTTATTGCTTAAATGATGGACTGGTTATTATATATGTGATTAACCATCTATCGTACCCATTTATTTGGGAATATAACATTCATACAACAACTCTGCCATTAATAACCGTTATAATCATGTTAATAGTGACTTCAATTTTGATAGTTCCTTTGATGCTGATTTTAGCAGTTATTTAATCGCTTAGATTACAATAACTTAACCTAGATTTTAATAGTTAATTATGAATACAAAACTATATCAATGAACTTGAAGAAAATAATGTTCAAAATATAGTACACTAGGTTTTAAAGGTAAAATAGGAATCTCCAATTGCAATGCAAAAGTTGATGCAAGAATAGATTTATTCCATGTAATTTAATCACAAATCATTAATATAATGTCATGGTAACTTTATGATGGGTGAAATTGAATCATTTTCATAGATTGGTTCCATGTCAACTTATATCATCAAGATTATCATAGGTTGATTCTTGTTCAATCATATCTATTACTATAATCATAAATCCAAATAATGGTTTAATTTTATTATTGTGTCATCGTAGTTTAATAGGTCACTCGTTTTGCAAATAGTCATAATGGTTTAATTATTTTATTGTGTCATCTCCCTACAACAGTCTTAATCTCTTTTACCAAAGTCTTAATGGCTAATTATATTAATGTGTTAACTTCTTATAATAGTTCGATTTCTCTACAACAGTCTTAATTGTTTTAGTTGGCAATACTAGGATTATCACTTGATAGCAGTTTTATTTGTTTTCGCAATAGAGAATTGATTAAGGACTTATTGAATCCTTGATGTTGTTAATGGAATCCTTGCATAGAAATTATAATTATTTAATGGTGTGTTAATTCTTCTCTTCACAATGTTTAGGGCTTGTAAATTCAAAGGAGGGCAGGGAAGCATCGTTTTAATTCTAGAAGAAAGTAGGAATGTATTGTTAAGAGTTTTTATATTTCTTTAAGGTATGGTAGTTAAGATTGGGGCTCCTAGTGTTGGTTATTGCGTCTTGATTTTAATATTTGTGACTTTTTAAGTATACGCCTTAGTTACTATTGTGCTTGTCGCATGGTGGCGGCCTGATTCCTTGTTGGGATCAAGGCGCACTTGAGCGACATGCACATATGAGAACCAGACATTGGATCTTGTGATTCCTAACGTTGATCGTCATTATTGGAATTGACATTTGTACTTTTCTATGTAATGTTTAATGTGAGTGTTCCTCTCTCATTGTAAAGGTTTGGTTATTTTTTCGTCGATGCTGGTTGCGTTGGGTTGGTTTGATGATTTTCCTTAGCTTAGTAGGTTGTATCTTTCTTGTTTCAGGTGAGATGTAGACACCTCCTTGTTCCTTAGAACAATCACCCACCTTGATACCTGAAGTAGTCAAAATCTAGGGGAACCTGGGCTTGAGAGTTTCTTATGTGTTCTAGAGGTCTTAACCTTGCATGGTAGTATCGACTGGTAGTCACTTTTATTTTTTCTAATTGATTTTCGTATGTTTCATCCAGCTGCATGATGTGCTTGTATGTTGGTTTGTTAAGTTGTGTGTTCTCTGAATTGCATGCATTGTGTTCGTCATCGGGTTTCATTGATTGACTGTTGTCGTGCTTACCTTCCCACTTAAAAAAAAAGAAATTCACTTGTTATGCATCACATGTTGTCGTAACAATGGGGGTCATTACATATGGTATCAGAGCAGGTTCGACCCACGACTTGAGATCACTACGACTTCCATTCATTAGATACTTGATTATAAAATGTCGCTAATTAAATTTATATGTATTCGTGCAGGTAATCATGGTCATAGGACACCATGAAGTTAGACAATGGGGTGCTAGGGGAGGAGGTGTGATGCCCCCAGTAGAGTCCACGCCCTAGCGGTCTAACCCACAGGGAGACGAAAATGATTTCGGGTAGGAACATATAGGCATGGGTGATGTGGTTGGGATGATTAGGTCCTTTTAGCGGATGTCTGAGGCACTGATCAACTGCATCGATAGAGATGAGGCTAGGGATTCGAAACCTCCTAAGGGTCCATCGCATTTTTCGGTCGATACTGGTAGCATTCACCGCGAACTTGAGAAGGTCAAATTTCTCGAGTTATTTGGTGCCTCGGACAACGTAGTCATCGAGGCATGGTTGGAGAATACGTCAATGTTCTTTCCACTTTGCATATATAAATCCAACATGAAGGTCCACATGGTAGTATTTCAATTGAAGGGGAGTGATCTTCTATGGTGGAGGACACTCATGCCACACTTGAACACAGTCTTCGAAGACATGTCATGGGAACTGTTCAAGGAACGGTTTTGGGAGAGGTATCCATATGAGGAATTCATTGAGCGTCATCTCAACCAGTTCAATGCCTTGCGAAATGACAGTCATATGATGCCTGAGTACGAGGCCCATTTCATTGAGCTTCTTTGGTATGCTCCCCACCTAAATACAAAGAGACTTAAGGTCAACATGTTCTTGTTTGGACTTAATGTCATAATTCATGCGAAGGTGAGGATTCTAATGCCTCAAACCTTACATGATGTTTTCGAGAAGGCCCTCATAGAAGAGGAGGAACTTATCAGCGGAGGTTAGAGTAGGACTCTAAGAAGACCAGTGGGACGAGCATCATCTGGTGTGCAATAGCATCAGATATTATCTAGACAGTCACAAGGATTTAGATGCACTCAAAGAGGGTCCCCATACACAACACCATGAAAATCGACGCCTTGTCAGCAGACTCCTTAAAGAGGACAACAACACCAACAACAACGTTGACCGCAACAACAACAGTTTAGGCCTGTTCAGCAGAAAAGACTATTGTTCGAGGATGGTGGGTTGTCAATTTCTACTTCAGGTACTAGGATTACTGGACTGAAGAAATGGTGTTGGACATGTGGAGAGCCATATTACCAGCATGACTGCCCAGTGGAGAGGAATAGAGCATATCGATCAGTCAGACCCAATAGTATGGGAGATTTGGGCAAGACCAATTGGATTCATGCAATGGTGAATGTTCGCCTGACAGAGAACAAGTTGACTATGCTCGAGACATCAGGTAATGTCTCTGACCAGACCCTTCGTATTTTGATAGATCCATGTACTATAGAGAGTTTTATTTCTGATGGAACGCTAAAAATAATTAAGGTAAAGGCAGTCAAACATGACGATTTTATCTTGTATAAATGGCTTCGAGAACCAAAGAAAAGGTTGGAGGGAAGGTTATAGGTTGTATCCTTAACCTGGGATATTTTTCCACGAGGGCGAACCTGTACGTCACGATCTTAGGATCTTATGACGTCATGATCATAATGGACTGGTTAGAATTGTATGAGGTGATAGTCAGCTGTAAGATGAAACAAATGAGCTTGGTTGACAATGAGGGAAATAAACGTGTGATTATAGTTTAGAACCAAGGAGTTTCCCTGAGTTTCATCTCTTTCATGTAGCTACGGAAGTGCATGCGCAAGGGATGCAAGCTATATGCACTCCTAGTGTTAAATAAGAAGGGCATAGAAAAAGGTCTAGAAAACGTTCCCCAAGGAGTTACATGGCTTACCACAAGAGAGGGAATTGGAATTTACCATCTACCTTAAACCAAGAACTGAACCGATAGCGAGAATGCCTTATCAGATGTCGACCCCTAAGTTACAATATCTTAAAATGCAATTGAAGGAGGTGTTGGACCTAGGAATTATATGTCCAAGTGTGTCACCGTGGGGTGTACCTGTTATTTTCATATGGAAGAAGGATGGGTCATGGAGGCTCTGCATTGACTATCGCTAATTGAACAAGGTAACGATCAAGAATCAATATCCATTGCCAAGGATTGATGATCTTTTTGATCATATAAAAGGCGCGACGGGGTTTTCAAATATCGACTTGAGATCAGGGTATCACCAATTACATATCAAGGGGGATGAAATCCCTAAGACCGTATTTAAGATGAGGTTTGGACATTACGAGTTTACAGTTTTACCGTTTGGACTGATGAACACCCCAGGGGTATTTATGAGTTTGATGAATAGGATGTTCCGCGAATACTTAGACAAGTTCATCCAAGTATTCATTGACGATATTTTTATTTACTCTTGGACAATGGATGAGAATGAAGATCACTTGCGCATGGTACTACAGTGTCTACGAGAGAAAAAAATGTTTGGAAAGTTGTCGAAATGCTCTTTTTATCAATCAAAGATTCATTACTTAGGGCATGCCATATCCAGTGAAGGTATCATTGTTGATCCAACAAAGGTTAAGGCTATTATGGAATGGCCTACGCCAATGAATATCCTAGAAGTACGGGACTTTGGGATTTCTTATGTGAAGTGCCTCGAATCCTTGTCAATGGGAATTCCAAAACCCCGATCCCTGAAGTGTCGAAATGCCACTTCAAGGATATTTTGGGTTTTTTCGCCTCAGGGTTTTCAATGCAAAGGCCCTTGGCTCCTTGTCATCAGGATTTTCGATATTTCGAATCTAGAATTACCAAAATTGTTAAGAACCAAAGACTCAATATGAAAGCACCACAATAGATATACAAGAACAATATGCAAATTCTTCTTTATTACGATGAAACCCTTAGGGTAGGGCAACACCATACAATGGATCCTATTATGGAAAGGATCCTCTCATGTTCACTTGCCTCTTCGAGGGGGCATCCTCCTCTTGAGCTACCGCTCCAAATACAATACTTCTCTTCATGTCTCATTACATTGCTTGAACCCCTTTATATAGTGCTACCATCACCTAAAAACATTCTAGAGGAGGAATCTTCTAGAAGTAGAACCTTCTAAGAAGTCCTCTTACATTTATTATATCTATTTACCCATTTATTATATCTAACTACCATAGTGGGTCTTATTTAATAATATAGTGGACCTAGTCCACTTTAAATTGAATGACATCCACTATTATCACTATGGGCCCTCTAGTACCCCCCACTACCTCTCTAGCTACTTTACATTCCATCCCCCTTATGAAAGCGTTGTCCTCAACGCTTGATGTACAACCATATACCAGGGTCCCATGGATAATTGTGGACCATAATG
>JZKD02S1814488.1:379872-470982 GCA_000966675.3 Picea glauca
AGGAATCTTCTAGAAGTAGAACCTTCTAAGAAGTCCTCTTACATTTATTATATCTAACTACCATAGTGGGTCTTATTTAATAATATAGTGGAATTAGTCCACCTTACATTGAATGGCCTTCACTATTATCACTATGGGCCCTCTGGGCCCCCCCACTACCTCACTAGAAACCTTACAGAAATCCTGAAATTCCTCACTTAACAATCCTTCTCGTGCTTTGAGAGTTAGAGTGACCAAGGATTTTTGCTTACACTCCAGACTTACAAACTCTGAATCCCCAGAATGATCTGACGGCTCAAAACATATCACGATCAGTGGTCCATGTTGATTCCTGATACCAAAGTGATGGGTTCGTCCAATCCTTATCCACCTTGCATATCCTCTGGATCTTACGGTCCTCGTAACTTCGTGAGTTCTCCAAGGAGAATTGCAACTGCTCGTTTCCTCCTTGATAACTTCTATGAAATGGACCAGATTTCTTCCACTAGAACTTGGCTTCTACACGATAATTTCTCTCCCTTCCTTTGAACACTTCAAAGGTACTAATCCTCCTGAAATTTCCCTTGCAAACTCAAGTCTCTCAAAAGGACTCCTGCACACACTCCTTGCGGAAAAATTTCAAATAACCCCTAGTTATTTGATTTCTCGACCCTGTGCACTCTTTGCAGCAGTGGTCCTTCAATATTTTCCTTAGGCAATAGCTTCTAAGGCTTTGAATAGCCTGTGCAAACCTTGCATGACTTCTGTGCTTCACTTGCACTTCTGCTGGAATGAGAACAACGGTATCCTTCCTAATATTTCTGAGATAAAACTTAGAACCCTTGTCAATGCACACCTTGCGGATGCTTCACTGCACTCCTTGTAGGAACTCTAAGGACGAGAAACAATTGAAACTCATTCTCTTTCTTCTCTCAGACTTCATACATTCAACATGAAATCATACTCATAACACAACATTGAAACAAACGCATACAGAGAAACAAAGCAACTGTAAACATAACATTCAACAAATGTAAACAGTAAGCATCATAACACCATGAAAGTTGAGTCAAAGCTTCATATATTAACTCAAGTTCTCTTGTACATGGATTGTTCTCTACAACTCTTTGCTACATCTCTCCAGATTATGAAAATCTTAATGATAATCAAAAGTTACAAGTGATATAAGGGTGAGGGTGTCTATATTCGTTTTCCCTCCTATGCTTCTAAAACTGTCTAATCCATAAATCAAATATACCTACTTTCATAAACTGGGATTAAATACCTTTTACATTGACAGATGAGAGAAAATAGCTCAAGACGTGTTTACAATAGCCAGATATAAACGAAAGTATGCTTGTAGCTATTACATTAATATTCGTTCTTTAATTTTTCAAAAATATTTTAAAACGTGTAAAATGTGTGTTGCGCTCCTCCAGTTGTCTTCCACCTTCATGCTCTCTTGGTTGGCTACTTATGATGCTCCTGCATCATACTCCCTCGCTTGAAAATTTTCATGAACTCTTGTTCATGAGCTCTTGCATGGTCTGTCGATGCTTATGAATTTCTGCCTTATCTTCCCAACCGACATCTTCAACTGGATGTCCTTTCCATTGGACCAAGTATTCAAAATACTCCTTCTTCCTGGTCCTTTTACTAACCCTCTTTTCAATTATGCTTTCCATTTGTGGCTTTTCAACTACAGGAATTTGTTTTGTCCACTGAATTTCTTTTTGTTCTTCTTCTGCTCCTGCTTCTTCAGCTCTGTAAGGGTACAAATCCGCAACATTGAATATCGGTGAGATTTCAATCCCATCGGGTAATTTAGTCTCATATGCGTTTGTCCCAAATTTCCTTATGACTCTGCATGGTCCAATCTTTTTCATATTTAGTTTGTTATATGTTCCCCTTGGGAACCTTTCCTTTCTCAGATCTGCAAGAATTAGATCACCAACTTCAAATTGAATTTTTTCGCCTATGTTGATTTGCTCTGTGCTTGTATTCTTGACTTGAATTCTACAACCACTCCTTAATTAGGCTGTGAAGCTCCTTCATTGCTTCTGCAAAGTCCTCTGCACTAACACTTCTGAATTCATTTTGTTCTGAATCTTTCAATTCAGAAACCCCTCTTGGTTGCATTCCATATACTATTTGGAATGGACTCTGCCATGTGCTTCTGTTAAGCGAATCATTATATGCGAATTTTAGCTATGGCAGAATGTGATCCCACTCACTGTGGTGTTCAGTCACTAAGATTCTCAACAAATTTCCAAAGCTCCTGTTCACGACTTATGTCTGCCCATCCGTCTGAGGATGATATGATGAGATAAAAGACAAACTTGTTCGCAACATTTTCCAAAAAGTCCTCCAGAAATGTCCAATGAACTTAGTATCCTGATCAGAAACGATACTCTTTGGCAAGCTGTGAAGTCTAACGACTTCTTTGAAAAACAGGCTCGTAATATGAGTTGCGCCATTGGTTTTCTGGCATGGTATGAAATGTTCCATCTTGGAAAATTTGTCTACCACCAAAAAGATTGAATAATATTCTCTCTGTGTCCTTGGCAATACCAATACAAAATCCATGCTCACTGTGTCCCACGGCCTTTCTGGTATGGGTAATGGCTAGTATAACCCTGTATTCTTTCTTTTCCCTTTTGTGTGATGACAAATTATGCATCTGTCCACAAATATTTTTACATCTGTCCTCAACCCTGTCCAAAAATATGAGCCATTCAACTTTGAGAACGTCTTATCATGACCAAAGTGTCTGGCCAATCCACCACTATGTTTTTCCTTCAACAGATTCTCCCTCATGGAGCATTTTGGAATACATAGTTGATTGCCCCTGAATAGTAATCCATCTTGGATCATGTATTCGGTCCACTGGCTTCTATCTCCGAGAACTCAATTCTTAGATGCTTCATATGCTTCTTTAAAATCTGGGTCATCCTTGTACATTTCTTTGAGGTTATCAAAACCTAAAGTCTTGACTCTGAACTCCTGCATAAGCAAACATTTCCTGGTCAAAGCATCAACAACTTTATTATAAGTTCCATAAATATTCTTAATCACAAAAGTAAAATTCTGCATGAATTCAACCCATTTAGCATGTTTTTGGTTCATCTTCTCCTATTGAGTCACGAATTGTAAAGCGTGATTATCACTGTACAAAAAAAACTCTTTAGGAACCAAATAATGTCTTCGTTTCTTCAGTGCTTGTATGACTGCGTAGAATTCTTTGTCATATGTTGAGTACTTGATCTTTGCTTCATTCAATTTCTCACTGAAATATGTGATTGGCTTTTCGTCTTGGCTCAAGACCGCTACAATTGCAAATCCACTCACGTCACACTTAACCTGGAATGTCTTGCTAAAATCTGGCAAAACCAAAATTGGTTGCTCAGTTATCTTCTTCTTCAGCAGATTGAAACTCTTCTCTGCTTCCTCTGTCTAGCGAAAAGATTTATGTCTTTTCTTCACTGTATCCATCATTGGTGCGCTAATACCACTAAAATTTTGGATGAATTTCCTATAGAAACTAGCCAAACCATGGAAGCTTCAAACTTCAAACTCATTTTTCGGCAATGGCCAATTCTTAATCGCATTTACCTTTTCCAGATCCATTTTCATCTCATTTGTAGAGATAAGAAAACCCTAATAAATGAGTTTTGTCTGCATAAATGATGATTTCTTCACATTGATCAACAATTCCTGTTGTTTTATTCTCCTTGTTATGGCAACAAAATTCTTTAAGTGCTCGAATTCTATCTTGCTGAAAATTAATATATCGTCAAGATATACAATGATGAATTTCCCAATGAAATCCTTTAGGCCTTCATTCATCAATCTCACGAAAGTACTAGGCGCATTCATTAAGCCAAATGGCATGACAAGCCATTCATACAACTCCTCATTTGTTTTAAATGTTGTCTTCCATTCATCACCTTCTCTCATTTGAATTTGATGATACCCTCTTTTCAAATCAATCTTTGAAAAATATCTTGCTTCACTAAACCAATCCATCAAGTCATCCATCCTTGGAAATAGAAATCTGTATCTGATGGTAATATTATTTATTGCCCTTGAGTCTGTACACATCCTTCAGCCTCCATCTTCTTTGGGCTGAGCACTGTTAGACCAATGCATGGACTCAAGCTCTCTTGAATCAATCCTTTGTCCATTAAGTCCTGGACCTGTCTCTTGACTTCCTCATTTTCCTGCGACATCAACTTGTATGCTACTTTGTTTGGTAAAGTGGCTCCAGGTATAAGATCAATGTGATGGATTATTCTTCTTATTTGTAACAACGAACAAGGTAGTTTGTCCACTACTATATTAGCAAACTCTTCCAACAACTTCTGGATTTCTTCTGGTAAACCATCTATCCTTATACTGATCAAAACAATTTTGGGCTTCCTAAACACAATAAATTGTGTGTATTCCTTCCTTTTAACCTCCTTAAGAAGTTCGTTCCCACTCATGAGAAGTACAGTGTTGCTCACCTTTGTTTTCACTTCTTTTTTCTTAATCAACAACAACATGTGAGTCCTACCATTTTCTCTAGGGTGTATGTGTTCTTCCTCCCATCATGAACTACATTTCTATCATATTTCCATGGTCTACCCATAAATATATGATAAACATCCATGGGAATGACATCACACAATATTTCATCCTTATATCCTCCTATTTTAAATTCAACTAAACATTGTTTAGTGACATTTACCTGATGTCCTTTTTGTAGCCACGAAACTCTATATGGGCTTGGATGTACAACAGTCTCCAACTCCATCTTTTCTACCATCTCTGTAGATACGAGATTGTCTGTGCTACTGCTATCCACTATGACCTTGAATAGTCTATCTTTAGTTTTGCAAGTAGTCTGAAACAGACTGTTTCTTGGGGCTGGGTTCTCTACCTCCTTCTCTAGCTTCAAGAGATTTTTCCTCATCATTAAGGATCTTCCACCCTCAGCGTCTTCTGCCTCAACATTCCGTCCTTGATCTTCGGTAATGTGAGTTTCACCACCATTTTTTTTCTTATCTGGACACTCATAGGATTTATGTCCGATTTTTCCACAGACAAAGAACTTCACTTCACCACCTCTGCCTCTTCCTCTTCTTCTAGCTCGAGAAAAAGTATTTCTATCAGCATACTRCCCTCTCTGTGAGCTTCCTCCTCTTTCATGTTGAGTTTGAGGTTTCTTCCCCTCTTCTTTAGATTTATGAGTTCTTTCTTGGGCAACTGTTTTACCTCTGGCTTGACTTCTGCTTYGGCCTCTTTGAACTTGCTTTCGGCTCAGATTCTCTTCAGCTTTCAGATCCATATGATAAGCATCTTCCATAGTCCGAAGGGTCATCATCCTCATCTCATCTTGAATGTCATACCGTAGACCATTCATGTATCTGGAAACCTTTTCATCATCACTTTCTTGATGACCTTCTCTAATGTTTATCCTGTAGAACTCTTCAGTGTATTCTTTTAATGAAATCAACTTCTATCTCAAATTCTGCATCCTTCGAAACAGAGTGATTTGATAATCCTTGGGTATGAATTTGTCTTTTATCTTTGCAACCATTCTATCCCATCCTTCGATTTTCTGCTTGCCTTTGCAGCGTCTATCAGCGTGCAGTTCATCCCACCATAGTGCTACATGCCCTTTAAGTCTAATGACGACATGTTTGAGTTTTTTATCTTCCTCGACATCATCATAGTCGAATMATTTATCCATAGCTATAATCCAKTCTAGAAGCTGTTCAACATCCAAGTTTCCCTCATACACTAGAATGTCCATTTTTTCTCTGGCACMTATCCTTGCAACAACCCTGAATAGGCATTCATCCTTAGCATCTTCGACTGCAACTTCTTTTCCTTCATGTCCAACTTCATTTTCACTTTCAGCTTCGTTGATATCTCCAGCGTCAACTGTGCACCTCTGTGTTGTCTCCATAGCATCAAGTATGGCACGTAACTCACATGTTTCTCTTTCCATGGCTAGATCAGGCATTGGTCTATCCCTTCTCCTCAACGGCATGGATGTAAAATGTTCCTCTTTTCTCTTCTACAGAAAGTAAATAACTTTTTCTATGCTCTGATACCACAATTGGTGCATACCCCCGACCCTCGGGCCAAGATCCATGCAGGATCATTCTAAACCTACCCCCTTGAGTCAAATTAACTCTTTGATTCCCCACAGAGAATCCCACACACACACAATGGTGTTTTTCCATAGGTCCTTATGAGTATGCCCACGTGATTAAACACAAGGCATCATCCTAATATCCTGACCACAATAAGATCACACCCTTCACCGAATCAGGATTTCAAGTTTCGCGATATCGTGATTCCTGTTGTCGAGTTTTCTGGCTCTCCATCCCCCAAAACCCAAAATTCTTAAACGCCGAATTATTTGGTAGCGTCCTCCTCCACAGTTGTATTGTGTTTCAAGACTTTTGGAATTCCAGTGCAAAGGACCCCAATTCCTTGTCTTCGAAAACACTGAAATGCTGAAATCCCGATACATTCAGCAAATGCTGGCTCTCCAATGGTTATGAACAAGACTCTTTTTCCAATTTGGAGTTTCGAACTTCGCGATTTCGCGAATCATGATTGAAGACTTCTCGACTCTCCAACCTTCGAAACCCCAAAATGGTCAACAGGAATTGACACTACCTGGCAGCAAGTACGCACCACCTATCTTCTCAACAATCCTCTGTCTGTGTCATGGATTCCTGCCACCTGTCACTCTTACCATCTTTCGGGACTTGAACAAGCCTTTGACTACCATTTCCCTACTACCTCGAAATCCTGAATTTTGAAATGGTGCCTTCTACAGAATCAACGACTAATAGCCTCCCTTTAGATCCGACGACCCACATTATTTCGGGCTTTCGGGTACCGGGAGTTCAGGACTCTCGTTTCCAAACCACTGTCTTCTCAGGTTCCTGAACCCCAGAACACTGAAATGTCAAAATGCTACTTCACTAATACTTTGCTTTTCATGACATCGAGATTTTTATGTGAAGTGCCCAGAATCCTTGTCAATGGGAATGTCGAAACCCTAATCCCCGAAGTGTCGAAATTCCACTTCAAGGATATTTCAAGTTTTGTGAATTTGGAGTTTTCAATGCAAAGGCACTTGGCTCCTTGTGATTAGGATTTCCGGTATTTCGAATCCGGAATTACCAAAATCCTGAAATTTCTCACTTAACAATCCTTCTTGCGATTATGGAGTTAGAGTGACCAAGGATTTTGTCTTACACTCCGGATTTACAAACTCTGAATCTTCGAAATGATTTGATGGCTCAAAACAGATCACGATCAATGGTCCACATTGATTCTTGATACCAAATTGATGGGTTCATCCAATCCTTATCTACATTGCGGCTCCTCTGGATCCTACGGTCCTCGCAACTTTGTGAATTCTCCACAGAGAATTTCAATCACTTGTTTCCTCCTTGATAACTTCTGTGAAATTGACCAGCGTTCTTCCACTAGAACTTGGCTTTTGTGCGATAATTTAACTCCCTCCCTTTGAACACTTCAAAGGTACTAATCCTCCTGAGCTTTCCCTTGAAAACTCCAGTCTCTCAAAAGGACTCATGTACACACTCCTTGTGGAAAACTTTCAAATAACCCCTAGTTATTTGATTTCTCGACCCTATGCACTCTTTGCAGTAGTGGTCCTTCAATCTTTTCCTTAGGTAATAACTTCTAAGGCTTCGAATAGCCTACGCACACCTTGCATGACTTCTGTGCTTCACCTGCACTTCTGCTGGAATGAGAACAACGGTATCCTTCCTGAGGTTTATGAGATAAAACTCAGAACCCTTGTCAATGCACACCTTGTAGACGTTTCACTGCACTCCTTGTAGGAACTCTCAGGACGAGAAACAAATGAAACTCATTCTCTTTCTTCTCTCAGACTTCATACATTCAACATGAAAGCATACACATAACATGACATTGAAACAAATGCATACAAAGAAACAAAGCAACTGTAAACATATCAGTCAACAAATGTAAACAATAAACATCATAACACCATGAAAGTTGAGTCAAAGCTTCATATATTAACTTAAGTGCTCCTGTACATGGATTCTTCTCTACAGCTCTCTTCTATAGCTCTCTAGCTTATGAAAATCTGAATGATAATTAAAAGTTACAAATGATACAAGGGTGATGGTGTCTATATTCGCTTTCCCTCCTATGCTTCTAAAACTGTCTAATCCATAATTCAAATCTACCTACTTTCACTAACTGGGTTTAAATGCCTTTTACATTGATAGATGAGAGAAAATCGCTCATGATCTGTTTACAACAGCCAGATATAAATGCAAGTACGCTTCTAGCTATTACATTAATATCCGTTCTTTAATTTTTCAAAAATATTTCAAAATGTGTAAAATCTGTGTTGCGCTCCTCGAGCTGTCTTCTGCCTTCATGCTCACTTGGCTAGCTGCTTACGATGCTCCTTCATCACACCCTTCAAAAATGATCTAAACCTTTAACATCTGACAATACAAGGTGCAAATTAAGGACATGTTGTGTCTTGGCTTTCATCTTCTATTATATCCCTTCTAACAATGTAAGGTGGAAATTAAAGCTATAATACTAACGAATCCAATAACATTTTGGATCTATAACAAATTTTTCTTAATTTTGATTTTATGTAATAATTATCTTTAAACATTTTGGTTTACTATATCATATTCAATTTATTATGTCGAAGTAAAATAAATTAAAAAAATTGTATCTTAATCTAGAAAAATACAGTTTCATCTTTTCTTAATAAAAGAGCTCTTATGCCTTTCATGTTATGAAATATGTTACTTCCCTACTTTATTATCGATTCATATACTACCATAATTATATAATCAAAAGACTCTCCTCCAATATTGAATCCCAAAACCTTTTCCTTTTGCGATTCCAAAATTTCTGTGTTGTAATCAGATTATGTATCGCACTACACCTACATATTCGCATGTACTTACAATCTGTAACTTTCATCGTCTTCTCGTAAATTACGGCATTGAACGCGTCGTAACCAATTGCACGTTGAAGAAGCACAACATGTTAATTCAGTTACAATTCAACGTTGATAAGGTTTGATTGAAAGAAGATATGTGCGGCTATGAATCCTTCACTGTCTTCAATTACACGGAAGTCACATCGATAGTAATTCCTATAGGCGGCTTATGATGCATGCATCACCTTCAATTTTTAATGTAGACGAACAAAGAATTGAGTTATATAATCTTTTTGTTTGTGGGATAAGATATCTCTTGACCATTAGATATTTGACTGTAAAAGTTGACTTATACATACTCTAATCCATCTACAATTGAACTTAAACACTTATTCTTAACCATTAAAAATGATATTTATATAATTAAGATACTTAAAAAACACAATTTATTGCATTCTTTTCAATTTTACAAATTATACACCATTACTTTTATTTTTCATTATAAATCTAGTCTATGTAATAATCTCACAATACCATATAACCATATATATGCTCCTTTCAAACTTAACCTATTTATAATAAACATTTTAATGTAGTAAACACATGCACACACACACACACACATATATATATATACTCTTTCCAAACTTATTTATAATGAACCTTTTAATGAATACCATATAACCCTCTCTCTCTCTCTCTCTCCCTATATATATATATATATATATATATATATATATATTTAATGAACATTATTTTAATGATATTAGATCAATAGACATAAAAAATTAATAATGAATGTGTTTAAAATAGTGAACATTTTAATGATATTAGCTCAATAGACATCAAATATTAATAAAGAATGTCTTTAAATTTAGTGAGATATTATTAAGTTGATGATTTTGATAATGAGAAATGTATATCGGGGTTTTCAAAGACGAGACGCACAAATAGTTTGATATCGCGATCCACGATATCCCGACAAGATCCGAATCATCCATCAATGGGGACGTGTGTCAGTAGATCTCAGGAAGTCGGGATCGGAGAATCGGGGTTTCCGAGGACAGGAAACTCTTGCAACTTGGAATCGCGATCCACGATATCCCGATGGGAGAGTCGTGTGGGTCACAGTAGGAGATAGTGGAGGATAGGTGGCATACTATATCGAGGATCAGGAAAAGGTAAGTCCTGAATCCTTTGGCATCAGGATTCGCGATCCCGCGAATTCTGAAATCCTGATTGAAGTGACGAGTGTGGAAAGGTTAATTCACACGTGCGCATCGGAGATTCGACGCATCGGGTATCGGGAGTCGGCAATTCAAAGTGCATGACATCGCGAGTTGTGAAATCATGATAGAGCAGAAGTCTCGATAGGTACGAGGAGAAGTCAACGTTGACTAACCATTGGGTCTTGGGGATTTGAGAGTCTAGAGATAGGCAGTGAACTTGCGAAGATGGGAGTTCCGATTTCCCAATCACTAAGGGAGATCACTTGGAAGAGTTGTTGTGGGTAAGGAAAATTCCTGATAGGGAATTAGAGGAACCTTTGAGTTCTTCAGGTCGTGAGTGGGGGAGGATCTTGTTGAAGCGAACGTGCCAGTGAGGGCGTGATTGTGCCACTAAGCATTGAAACTATGTGAAATTTTGGTTCTTGAATGAAGATTGGATGGTTCTTCCTGTAATATTTTTGAGTTCTTAGAGGTTATTGGTCTTCCTGGTGATAGCTCTTTTTTACCACTACTAGTTTAGTTGAAGGGTTTTTTTTTAATTCTTGGGTGGATAGCTATCTTCACGCACTATCACTAAATCCAGTCATTGGCTTTCTTAGGTTTAATGGTGGAAGGTTTTCTACGTCACCATGTTGTGTTTCACTTTGACATTGGTTGTTTCCACCACTAAGGGTCACAACATGAGTGTTATGTTCTTAACTCAGCCTTTTCTTCACCTCATTACTTTGTTAGTTTGGATGAAGAACACAAGGTTTATACCCTATGTGCATTAAATAAATTGTCTGGCTGAATGAGACCCTCCCCTTTTCTATTTTGGGTTCCCTGTCATGGATTGTTACCTATCCGCAAATGAATCATGTCTCTCTTTGTGTGCACACCCTTGGCCTCAAAAGTTCCACCATTACGAGGAGTTGTCTCCGCTCCGTGGTGTTGGCTACAGAGTTTACCCTTAACCCTCCAGTCTTGAATTTTGTAAAGGAGATTGTTGTGCCTGCCAAGTTCCTACGGGTTATGATGGATTGAATGTATTGTTGATTATATTACTTGATAGGTTGTGTGGTTACGTTAAAATAAAAGTAAAAGGAGAAAATGTTCACAAAACCACTTTCATTACTAATTGTGATACCATGCATCACAAATGTTGGCTTTTTATCTTACTTGATATAGGTACTACTTTAAAACAAAATATGCACATGACTCTTGATGAATTGGTCTGTCTCCATCTCTATCTTGATGGCCTAATTGTGTGTGTCAAGGCAATGATGATCACGTCAGATTTCCATCTGATCTTTCCTTTCCAAATTTCTTTTGTCTTGGACACTAATTCTTATATCTCAAAATATTTACAAGAGAAATCATTTCCCTGCAACACTAACATAACTTGCTTGAAATATTATGAGGAACCAACATGAAAAGTTCTAATGTTGTCTAGATTTTGGTGTATACTAGTAGCCTAGTTATGCTTTCAATTTTTGTGCTTCTTTTCTTTGCTTCAGAATACTTTGATTTCTTCTCTCCAAGATAATTTTTTGTTTTCCCCTGATGCGGTTCATATCTATCTTTTATTGCTGTTGTTTTAGTTCTGCATTTTACTTCTGACATCTTTTGGTTTCTTCTTATCTATTAATTAATTTGGTCAAATAGGTTGTTGGATCAATTTTGTCACAATGACACTCCTGCAAAGAATTGTTAGTTAATAATAACCAATCTTACACAAATGTTATGATGCTCCTCTGAAGAACCCTTGAAATTCTTACATTTTTTCGCTGCTATCTTGTAAAGAGTTGGCTATCTCCCACTTATTCTTGCCATTTCTTCACCCATCGAGATTTTAAGAGAAATTTTAAAAAGTTTTCCTCCAAAATTTAGAGAGAAAATTCCACTCAAATGATTATGCATACAGTGGAAAAACCCCTCATACTTAACACTTTTCATGAATTATTCCCACATTGTCGATCATATTCTTATTAAATCCGCTCACTTCCACCTGTTTCATAATCATCCTAGTTGTGTCTTCTTGGCCTTTTTTTTGGTCTATGAAACTATGAGTCTTGAGTTCTAAATATGTTAAAAACAATTTTCCCCATGGAGTCGCTAGTTTGTTGACGATTGAAAACATGAACAAAGTTTCGCCCGCAAAGTGTTGCTAAAGCATATTATTATATTAACTAAAAAATACTAGTAGGTGGGACCCCCTTGAACTATTGAGTTATCATGGATTGAATGTATGGTTGATTAAATGTTTTTGCAATAGGTTGTAGAGTCACAGTTAAGACCTTTACTTGAAAATTTGTTTGGTTACAATAAAATCAAAGTAAAAGGAGAAAATGTTCACAAAACCACTTTCATTACTAATCGTGATACCATGCCTCACAAATGTCAAATTTTTATCTTACTTGATACATGTACTACTTAAAAAACAATTATGCACATGACTCTCGATGAATTGGTCAGTCTCCATCTCTCTCTTGATGAGATAAATCTCTGTGTCAAGAGAATGATGATTATGTCAGATTTCCAGGTGATCGTTCCTTTCCAAATTTCTTTTGTCTTCGACACTAATTATTATATCTCAAAATATTTACAGGAGAAATTGTTTCCCTACAACACTAACATAGCTCGCTTGAAATATTCTGAAGAACCAACATGAAAAGTTCTAATTTTGTCTAGATTTTGGTGTATACTAGTAGCCTAGCTATGCTTTCAATTTTTGTGTTTCTTTTCTTTGCTTCGCAATACTTTGATTTATTCTTTCCAAGTTAAGGTTTTTCTTCCCCTGATGTAGTTCATATCCGTCTTTTATTGCTGTTGTTTTAGTTTTTCATTTTACTTCTGTCATGTTTTGGTTTCTTCTTATCTTTTAATTAATTTAGTCAAATGGGATGTTGGATCAATTTTTCCACAATGACACTCCTGCAAAGCATTGTTAGTTAATAATAACCAAGATTACATAGATGTTATGATGCTCCTCTAAAGAGCCCTTGAAATTGTTACATTTTTTCGCTGTTATCTTGTAAAGAGTTGGCTATCACCCACTTATTGTTTCCATTTCTTCACCCATCGATATTTTAAGAGAAATTTTAAAAAGTTTTCCTCCAAAATTTAAAGAGCACACCTACTAGTATGATTCATATATTCCGCAAATGAATCATGCCTCTCTCTCTCTGTGAACACTCTTGCCCTCGAAAGTTCCACCATTACGAGAAGTTGGATCTGCTCCCTGGTGTTGGCTACAGAGTAGACCCTTAACCCTCCAGTCTCAAATTTTGTAAACGAGATTGTCGTTCCTTCCAAGTTGATACAAGTTATCGTGGATCAAATGTATGGTCGATTGCTTATGGATCAAATGATGATCGTATGGCAGTCTTGTTGTTTTAGAATTGAGTTACTACATCTGTGATGATACGGAAGAACCCTTTGTTGCCAATTTCACTTTCAAAAGATACAACCACCCTCCTTATGTTAATACCTCAGTATTGTTACTAGAAATGGCCTCTTCCCTCATTTGATTGGATGTGTGGGTAGGCATAGCTACCAGAACTTGTTTAGTTGATCAACTTTCCACAACAATGGTGAATTGTTTGGTTGATATACAGTCACTAGTATTTGCACTAATCATTTTTGGATGATAGCTGACATTGGTTACAAATGCTTGGTGTTGCTCATGCATGTCACGTTGTGTGTATGGTATTTTAAAAAATGATTATTAGACTAGGTAACTATAGAAAGTATATCCACTGCATCCTTGTTCTTGTTGGTTGTATGGACCTAAGTGTGCACAACATAGTCGATCATGGTGTGACTAAATCAAGCCAATCTTATATTAAATCGATGGCTTAGTCGATATGTTCAATTATTACCATGACTGTTTGTTTGTTGTGCTAAGTGGAAATGTTGCACCATGAAGTTTTGTTAGCTACGTAGTGTGTGTAGTATGGATAGTTTGTTTTTCATACTCAGGGATACCCATAGAGTTTAAATAATGTTATTTATTGCAATCGACCACTGGTTAAAGAAAGCATGTTGTTGATGACAGTCGTGTTGGATAGGTGGACCATCTTTTAAATCACATTGAATTGTTTTTCTTTTAGAGTGGAAGAACAATATTGCCTAGGTAAATTACCCTGTGCATAGCTTGTGTCTAAATGGTGGTTGTTGGTTGTATGATTAATTGCCATTTCAGGCATGGAAATTTGGTCTTGATTATTCTGGTTACTACATATATATGTTAATGAATATCATTGCATTTTGATGGGATATATTGTAGTAATAGTATCTTCATTACTATTTTGACAACATGACGTTTGAGTAAAGTTTTGGATTGAAGGAATGCATGGGAAATTGTTGATTTTGATAATTATAGATTGGAAATGGGTATTGTTTGTAAATTGATTATGAAATGTAGAGTGTCTAAATGAAGGGAACATAACCTCTTGCAAATTGTATAGGATGCTCGTTGTTTTGTGATGGCACTATGTGGGACATTTGATTTTGAATAGTGAACTTGTTAAATACAAATAAATTATTATTTAGTCAAGTGATTGATGGTTGATGCATCTCCTTTCACAAAATGTTTTATGGATCACTTAATTAATTACATGACTAGTAATCGTCCTTCTTCCCTTCCATTATTTCACTTTCCACTAATTACAAACCCCGTCACCTCCCATATTTGTTTCTCACTCCCTGTTCTGAGATTGATTATAGTCAAGAGAATTTATGTGTTAAAATGGATGAAAGTGGCAGTGTCTTTTGTGGATTGCAGTGAGGTTTTATTAGTTTGCTTTAAAGTTGATTGTTGTTGTCATTGAGCAGTGACCATTCTTCTCCCCTTTCATTATATCATATTTTCTCTAAATACAAACCTCTCGCATATCCTAGAACCCTGTTTCACCCCCCTGCTCATTGATTAAAAGTGAAACAATTTGTATGGATTGGATTGCATGATTCGGATACATTCTAAACCAAATTTGTTTCATATTTTTAAGAGTTGTCATGCATGGATATTTAAAATACTATTTGCTAATCGATCACACATGTAGAATGATTTTTTTTAGTCGAGGAATCCATGGATGAAGAAACAAAGGTAGAGGTAATTGGAACCGAGGCCCAAGAAGGCCTAGGTTCTCCACACATTTTGACGTTGATTCACAAGATCTTGGCCGATTGTTTCATGTTGGATTCTTTAATTGGATTAGGCAGGCAATAGTCCATCCTAGGTGTAAAAGGCCTCCTTTCCAAGCCCCGTAAGCACTCGGTATCCCTGTACCTCCTCATGTTTCATTACAACTCAAGGTCCCTAAAAATGATTGATGGAAAGAGATTGTCCACCCGACAGTCTCCCAACATCGTGGCTAGCCCAAATTGTCTTTGCCTCCTCCTTCATCGGTTAACCCCATTGCCCAAGCTTCCCCTGACCACTCGCCAGTGAAATCCTCCCATGCTAGTAAGAGATTGAATATTGAAGCCCACCATGCACTTGATAAAGGAAAATCAACTGCTTCCCCTTCCTCACCCTCCAATGACTTGAAAAATCCATTTCTTCCTGAATGCATTTGAGGGATGATTTCCCCCACGTGCTCAACGAGATTGGGCCTAAGGGCTCTGCAAAAACAAAGGAAAACTTAGGAAAATCAAGAGGTGACAACAAAAATCAATGAAGGGTTGCATCACAGACTGGGAAATATGGTTTTTGAGTTTTTATTATATCTATTGTTTTATGATAGTTGACTTCAATGATCTTTGAACATTTTTATTTTGGATATATGAGTATTATTTTTGAAATTGCCAAAAGAAAATATGTTGATGGGAGGCACAAGGAGGTATGTTTTTCTTTACTAATGGTTATGTTATGATGGTTAAGAACTAAAGGGATTCACAAGGGGTCCCACCTACCAGTTATTATTTATTTATGACCCTTGTTATAATTATTACTCCTCCCCATGAGTAAAGTGAATTGAGTCTTTTAATTAACTTAACTAATGAATTCGTTCAACTTCTTCAACCAATTTCATTTTTTTAAAAGCAAAAGAAAAGGGAGGAACAAGATGAGGATAGAAGAAGAAGCATGCTAAGGTTTTCTCTTTGAGTTTGTGTTGAGATAGTTCATTTTTCATTCATTCATATATTCATCAAAGCCTAATTCTATTTTGTGATACCAGGGTCTTATTGTAGATGAATCAAATCATTCAGACACTTGTTTTTTAGAGGTGTTGATCTATCTTTGATAGTCTATGTAGACTTGTTTGTTTCTGAATTAATTTTCATGACTTATAAAGGATATTGTGCAGATTCGAGTGGGCAAAAATCTGTTGCAAGTTGATCCATATTTTAGAGTTTAGTTTTGGTTTTCTGTCATAGGTCCTTTTGTATGTTCCATTGGGGTTGTCTAAGTTTGACATTGGTCCAAGATTTTTGTATGAGATTTTGTAAAGAAAATAACTCTTTATTGATTTGAAATGAAATAAAGTATTTCTTTCTGTCTCATCTACCTTTATTATCATATTGGTGTCTTTAATTTTGTTCTTACATTTATTTCAGCAACTATTATATTCAGAAAATTATATAAAAAGTGAATTTCCAGCAAGCCTTTTGTTGATAAAGGACTAGCCTAAGTACTAGTAATTAATATTTGTGAGTTAGGATGTTATTTTTATTGGCTATAAACATAGGGTGATATTCCTGTCTACTTTGATTTAGCCAAGTAAAATCTGAAAATACTTGAGTAAGATCAATTCATATATTTTCCTCAACATTTATTTGGTGACTCCACTGGGGAGATCTTCGATATCTCTATGGTTCAAATTTTTATATTCGATTTTTCATTGATACATATTTCTTTTCTCAAATTGATTCTTTGATTATTTTGCTATTAATGACTGTCCCTGTTGCAAGGAAACCCAATATTGAGCCCGGTCTTCAAGAGCAGACCAACATTGTGTTGAACTTGTTTAACACCATTCTAGAGACTGCCAATACCCATGCCGAACTCAAGCATTCTTGGGAAGCAATCGAATGAGATATTAGTGCTCAAGAACAATTGGAGGCTAGACATAGACAACCTAGAAATCAACAGTAACCTTTTGTTTCTTCAGTTTTGGCCTTCCTTTCATGTCCTTAGATTCTCGTGCTTGTAGAAGAAGAAGGGGATTGTCACCTGAAATCAATCCTATTGCTGAAATAGGAAGAATAAACATAGTGTTATATGTCTAACAAAGTGCTCTAAGGAGGACTTTATCTGATTCATCCAGCTTGTCTTTCTTTCCCTCATATATCATCCACAAGATGACATCTAGTGGTGGCTCTAGTGGCACTGGGAGTCCACCATATTCCTAATATTCATTATCATTGGTGATTGGTAGTTTGTACAACCATCATATCCCGGTCCAATATACTAAAAACCCCACCAAATTCATTAAGAAGTATGGGCTTTTCTAGTTGAAAGAGGATTCCAAAACCACAACATGGCATGTGTCCACTCCTCTTAACCTAGCACCTCCTACTCACCCACTTCCAAAGTTTAAAGAGCACTTTCCTAGGTTGTTAGGAAATAACATTGTCAATACCAATGAACACCTAGTGGCATTTTCTAATGCTTGTCATAACATAGATGCCAACGACAATGACACCTGCATGCACTTGTTTATCAATTCCTTGGAGGGGAAGGTTGCGACTGATTTCTTTGACCTTCCTCCTAAGATCATGTCTACTTGAGAGGAGTTAATCTATTTGTTCTGATCAACTTATGGGAAATCCAAAATCCCTGATGAGAAGTTAAGGGAATACAATAAAATCACTTATAAATATGGTGAGACCATCAATTCTTTCAACTTGCATTTGACCAAGTTGTACAATCAAATCCCTAAACTTATCCGCCTGTAGAACCAAGATGCTTTCATGCATTATTACAATGCATTTCCTTTTCCCTACCATCATAGGCTTGAGTAAAAATCCATTGATAATATTGGTTCCACCCTGCATACTTGATCAAAGTATGAAGAACAACTTGAATGAATTGGTCTACCGCAGGGAGAATCAATTAGACAGACATATATGTCCACCCTCTTATAGTTTGTACGAGATATGAACAATTGTATGATAAAATTTGAGTGGAAGGGTACTGTCTCCCCTCTCACCCCTAGAGCTTCATCCTCTTCTGTACCCCCTTTTAGAAATCTAGTTGAAAAGAATTTTCAGCCTAAGGCTATCCTGCCTCAATGTTGGTGTAACTTTTGTGAGGAGCACCACAAAGAAACCACATGTGAGGTAAAGAAGAGTGCCAGAGATAATATATTTCATAAAAGACCAAAATCTACTATTGTTGTCCTAGACTTTGCAGAGCCAGAGGATGTCATGGTTATTAACACTAGGAACAAAACCTATGCCCCCAAGTGTAAATTTGATCCTCCTCATAGTTATTCTACTGCGAGCTCATCCTCAACTGCTGCCACGTTCTAGGTTCTTGAAATTCTTGAGAGTAAAAGAATCACTCCCCCTCCTCCCTCTTCTCAATACAATATCTTGAATCAATTTTCCAACATCAAAGCAGATGCAACCCTCCTAGACATGGTTGTCATCCTTGAACAATAGATGCATCTGAAACAAATCATGGAAGGAAAAAATTCTATTGTAGCTAATCTTTCCGAAGAGGTAGATGAAGAGGATTATTTTGTAATAAAGTAGGTGTACATAACTTTAGATACCCTGTAAAAAACCCCCATTTTTATATTTCTATAAAGATCATGGAAAATATTGCCCATTGTTGCCTCATTGATGGTGGTTCAGGCCCAAGTGTCATGTCAAAGATTATTATGGAAGAGTTAGGCTTTTCATGTACAAACAAAAATTCCAAAATCATGCTCACTTATAATAGTCTACAACAAACAACCATAGGCGATTTTAAATATGTAACCTAGGCTTTATGCGCTCATCTTGACAACCCTCACCATTCAGGTTATTGATATGCTGTGAGAAATTATTCAATTATCTTGGGGAGATATTGACAAGCCATAATAGGTGGATACCTCTCACTCGACGGGACACGTTTATCCATTCCTCAAAATGGTAAGAACATTATATTCCTTAGAGAAGTAATAAATTCACCCTACATAGAGAGTGTTTTGCAATCTAGCATAAACTATATCGAAGAAGATGAAGGAGTGTATTCCATATTTGCTAAAAAGGATAATATTCCTCTGGAAGGAATTGATTCAAATGATGAATTATGGTGTATGCACTTTGATGGTTCACACTCTAATGAAGGTAATGGGGCTGGTATTATCTTGGTTTCCCTTGCAGGAAAAATTCATAATCTATCATACAGGTTGGAGTTTTCTTCTTCAACCAATGTCACTAAATTCGAAGCTTTGTTGTTAGGAATTAAGAATTCCCTTAATATTGGTTGTGGTAACCTTTTAGTTTTCAAAAATTCTGAGTTTGTTCTGAACCTAATACGTAAGACATGCTATCCTAGTGACAAGTTGATGGAACAATACTCCAAAATTGTTTGGGCACTTGTATTGAAACTTCTATCTTTCAACATCACTCATGTTAAGAAGGAGTTAAATTCAATAGTTGACCAGTTAGTTGTCTTTGCAGCCTCTCCTACTCAACAACTCTTGCCTTGCTAACCTGATTTTTCTTTCCAATCTCTGCATCTTCCATGCATTTTTGAAAATGAAGAATTATGGAAGGCCATCCCTGACGATGAGAGCATTTGTATGTCATTCAAAATGAACCTCTCAAGCCCGAGGATATTGTATCTATAGAAAACAATAATATTTATGAGGGATTGACTCCTCTTGAGCGTTCGTTTTCCTTGAGTGTTGTAGGCAATAAAGAAAAACAAAAGGAAGAGGAGTTACGAAAGAAGTTCATTGAAACCATCCTCCTAAAAATTAAGACATTTTAACCTTCAACTGATGTCAAAATAAAGGTCCAATGTTATGGTAAAGAAGAGATGAGGTCCACCGAACTATTAGGTGAATCTCAAAAGGTTTTTTCTTGGTCTTATGAGGATCTTCATGGTTTTGATCCTGGTCTTATTCATAATATCATGAAACTACCTAGGCAAAAGCAAGAATTTGTTAACTCTATACCGGAAGCACCCTTTCGAAGGGATTTGAGAGATTACTTAAGGGTTGGAACATTTTTTTCAGCTCACCCTGAAGGGTCTCAATTTGGAAATCCACCCCGGGGAACACTGGTAATATCAGAACTTGCATTAGTCTTTGAACTTTCAAGCAAGCGATTATGAGAAATACCTTTTCTCCTCCTAGTATTGAAATGTTTTTGCAACAGGTTGTAGAGTCATAGTTAAGACCTTTACTTGACAGTTTGTTCGGTTACAATAAAATCAAAATAAAAGGAGAAAATGTTTACAGAACCACTTTTATTACTAATTGTGATACCATGCCTCACAAATGTTGGTTTTTTAGGTTACTTGATACAGGTACTGATTTAAAAAAAGCTATCCACATGAATCTCAATGAATTTCTTAGTCTCCATATCTATCTTGATGAGCTAATTGTGCATGTCAAGGGAATGATGATTATGTCAGATGTATTGGTGATCGGCCTTTCCAAATTTATTTTGTCTCGAACACTAATTCTTATATATAAAAATATTTACAATAGAAATTGTTTCCCTACAACACTAACATCCCTCGCTTGAAATATTGCAAGGAACCAACATGAACAATTCTATCGTTGTTTAGATTTTGATGTATACTAGTAGCCTAGCTATTCTTTCAATTTTGGTGCTTCATTTCTTTGCTTCACGATAATTTGATTTCTTCTCTCCAAGTTAAGTTTTTTTTTCCCCTGTTGCGCTTCATTTCCGTCTTTTATTGTTGTTGTTTTAGTTTTGCATTTTACTTCTATCATGTTTTGGTTTCTTCTTATATTTTAATTAATTTGGTCAAATAGGATGTTGGATCAATTTTTCCACAATGACACTCTTGCAAAGCATGGTTAGTTAATAACAATCAAGATTACACAGATGTTATGATGATCCTCTGAAGTACCCTTGAAATTGTTACATTTTTTCGCTGATGTCCTGTAAATAGTTGGCTATCTCTCGCTTCTTCTTGCCATTTCTTAACCCATGGAGATTTTAAGAGCAAGTTAAAAAAAAATTCCTCCAAAAGTTAGAGAGAAAATTCTAGTCAAATGATTATGCATAGAATGGTAAAACCGCTCATACTTAACACTTTTCATGAATTATTCCCAAATTCCCGGTCATCTTCCCATTAAATCCACTCACTTCCCCCTGTTGCATAATCATTCGAGTTATGTCTTCTTGGCCTGTTGTTTTGTTCTACGAAACCATGAGTCTTGAGTTCTAAATCTGTTAAAAACAAATTTCCCCGTGGAGTCACCACTTTGTTGACAATTGAAAACGTCAACGAAGTCTTTCTCGTAAAGTGTTTATAAACCCTATTATTATAAAAAATAAATAATACTAGTAGGTGGGACCCCCTTGAACTATTGGAGAGAAAATATGTTCATTTTTTATGTTGAGATGATCAGCGACATGACTGACATGGTTGATGAAGATCTTGTTGGTATTGGTTATAAATCAAGCTTATGAAGGTTTGATTCCTCATGTTACAACAACCTATGCTATTCATTAATTTCATTACTGTATGTTCTTATCACACCTGCATAACCAACATGTTAGTGAAATTATATGAAAGGAAAAATACTATAACAAATGCAAAGAAAAGGGAACTAGTTATGCAATACCACATGCGAATAAATTGAAGGAAATGAGAAACAATTGCTAGGGGAAGATTTTAAAGCTATCCTAACTATACTACATGCATGAAAAGACTTGATGATTATTGCTAAACCCTAGATAGTGAGTAAATGGTTATGAAATTTTGATTGAATTACATGTTTAATATGCATATGGTTGAAATGTTGGTGGCGCATTTGGCAAGGTGACAATGCTAATGGTTATGCAATAGTTAATGGAATTATGTGGTCGATATACATATGGTATGTTTGGATATATTGAACGTCAGTGGCTCATTTGATGAGGTGGTGAACGTTGATGGTTAGGCAGTTTTGTTTGAGTTATATCATGTGAAATGGAATATGGTGATCACGCTACTAGATTTTAATGTGGTTATGGTTTCAATACATGGTTGACTAGTCGAGTTAATGGAGAATTTGTTGGCATGTACTATTGAGTAAATGAGATGTGGGTGGAGGCAATGTGCATTTACTGAATGTTGCTTTTACTCTTCTCATTGGTGGCCACCCTAGTGGGGCTATTGTTTGATCTTACTGTTGTGTTATGCTCCGAAATTTTAGCAGGGAGGAACCGCTCGAACAACTCTCGTTTTAAGGAATTCGATTAATAGGTATGTCCTTTTTTTGGCCATATATGAACTCCCTATGGTTATGAAATGATTATCGGCTCAGGTGTATGGGTTTGTGTTTTTCCTAAGCATTTCAACTGTGTGGAATTTTGGTTCTTGAATGAAGAGTGGATGGTTCTTCCTGTAATATTTTTGAGTTCATAGAGGTTATTGGTCTTCCTGGTGATAACTCTTTGTTACCACTATTGGTTTAGTCGGAGGGT
The DNA here is from genome assembly GCA_000966675.3 of Picea glauca. NCBI lineage: Eukaryota > Viridiplantae > Streptophyta > Pinopsida > Pinales > Pinaceae > Picea > Picea glauca. The sequence goes on from JZKD02S1814488.1 coordinate 402,640, forward strand.
TTTGTTTAAGTCTTGGGTGGATAGATATCTTCATGCACTGTCACTAAATGAAGTCTCTGGCTTTCTTGGGTTTAATGGTCAAAGGTTTTCTGCATCACTATGTTGTGTTTCACTTTGGAATTATTTGTTTCCACCTCTAAGGGTCACAAAGTGAGTGTTTTGTTCTTAACTCAGCCCTTTATTCACCTCATTACTATTGTAGTTTGTACGAAGAACACGAGGGTTATACCCTGCATGCATTAAATAAATTTCACGTCCAAATGAGAGCCCCCCCTTTGTTTTTGGGTCCACTGTCATGGATTTTTACCTTTCTGCAAATGAATCATGTCTCTATCTGTGTGCACACCATTGGCCTCTAAAATTCCACCATTATGAGGAGTTGGATCCACTCCCTGGTGTTGGATACAGAGTAGACCCTTAACCCTCTACTATTGAATTTTGTAAAGGATATTGTTGTGCCTACCAAGTTGCTATGATTTATCGCAGATCAAATGTATGGTTGATTACTTGTGAATAGGAATTTGACCAGTTGGTCGTATGGTAGTCCAGTTGTTTTAGAATTGAATTACTGCATATGTGATGAGAAGGATGAATCCTTCGTTTCCAATTTCAATTTCAAAAGATACATCCACCCTCATGTTGATAGCTTAGTATTTTTACTGGAAAGGGCCTCTTCCCTGATTCGATTGGATGCCTGGGTAGGCATAGCTACCACAAATTATTTGGTTGATTGATTTTCCACAATAGTGGCAAATTGTTTGGTTGATATACAATCACTAGTATTTGCACTAATAATTTTCTAATCATAGTTGGCATTGGCTACAAATGCTTGGTGTGTCACATTGTGTGTATGGTATTTTGCAAAATGATTATTGGACTCGATAACTATAGAAAGTATATCCACTGCATCCTTGTTCTTGTTGGTTGTATGGACATGACTGTTTATAGTATAGTCAATCACGGTGTGACTAAATTGAAGCAATATTATATTAAATCAATGGCTTAGCCAATATGTTCAGTTATTACCGTGACTGTGTGTTTGTTGTGCTAAGTGCAAATGTTGCACCATGGAATTTTGTTAGTTGTGCACTGTGTGTGGTATGGATAGCTTGTTTTTCATACTCAGGGATACCCACAAAGTTTTAAGCATGTTATTTATTGCAATCGACCACTAGTTAAAGAAATCATGTTGTTGATGACAGTCGTGTTGGATAGTTGGTTCATATTTTAAATCGCATTGAATTGTTTTTCTTTTACAGTGGAATAACTACATTGTCTTGGAAAATTACCCTATGCATAGATTGTGTCTAAATGGTGGTTGTTGGTTGCATGATTAATTTTCATTTCAGGCGTGGCAATTTGGTCTTTATTATTTTGGTTACTGCATATATATGTTAATGAATATCATTTCATTTTGATGGGCTCTATTGCAGTAATAGTTACTTCATTATTATTTTGAGAACATGACTTTTGAGTATAGTTGTGGATTCAATAAATGCACGGGCAATGGTTTATTTTGATAATTACAAATTGGAAATCGGTATTGTTCATAAATTTATTATGAAATGCAGAGTGTGTGAATGAAGGGAACAAAACCTCTTGCAAATTGTATAGTATGCTTGTTGTTTTGTGATGGCACTGTGTGGGACATTCGATTTTGAATACTGAACTGAACTGGTTCAATACACATAAATTATTATTTTGTCAAGTGATTGATGGTTGATGCATCTCCTTTCACAGAATTTTTTATGGATCAGTTAATTATTTCCATGAACAGTAACCATCCTTCTTCCCTTCCATTATTTCACTTTCCACTAATTACAAAACCCATCACCTCCAATATTGATTTTTCACTCCCTGTTCTGAGATTGATTACAGTCAAGAGAATTTCTATGTTAAAATGGATGAAAGTGGTAGTGTCGTGTGTGGATTGTAGTCAGGTTTTATTGGTTTTCTTTGCAGTTGATTGTTGTTGTCATTGAGTAGTGACCATGCTTCTCCCCTTTCATTATATCATATTTTCTCTCAATACATACCCCTCACATATCCCAGAACCCTATTTCACCCCCTTGCTCGTTGATTAACAATAAAACAATTTGTATGGATTGGATTGAATGAGTTTGATACATTATGAGCCAAATCTATTTCATATTTTTAAGATTCATCATGTATAGCTATTTAAAATACTATTTTCTAATCGATCATGCATGCAGGATGAGTTTTTTCGATCGACAAAGCCATGGATGAGGAAATAGAGGTAGAGGTAATTGGAACCAAGGCCCAAGAAGGCCTATGTTCTCAATACATTTTGATGTTGATTCATAAGAGCTTGGCCAATTGTTTCATGCCAGATTCTTCAATTGGATTGGGAAGGGAATAATCCAACCTAGGCTTGAAAGGTCTCCTTTCCAAGCCTCGCAAGGACTCGGTATCCCTGTACCTCCTCATGTTTCATTACAACCCGAGGTCCCTGAAAATGATGGATGGTAGGATATTTTCCACCCGACAGTCTCCCAACATCATGCCTAGCCCAAATTGTCTTTTCCTCCTCCTTTGCTGGTTAACCCCATTCCCCAAGCTTCCCCTAACCACTTTCTAGTGAAATCCTCCCATGCTAGCAATAGATTGAAGACTGAATCCCACCATGCACTTGATAAAGGAAAAGCCATTATTGCCCCTTCCTCACCCTCCAATGACTCTCACAAATCCTGGTCTTCCCGGATGCATTAGAGGGACAATTGTTCCCATGTGATCAATGAGATTAGGCCTAAGGGCTCTACACAGCCAAAGGCAAACTCAGGAAAATCAACAGGTGACAACAACAATCAAGGAAGGGTTACATCACAGACTAGGAAATATGTTTTTTGAGTTTTTATTATATCTATCATTTTATGACAGTTGATTTCAAGGATCTTTGGACAACATGTTTATTTTGGATATATGAGTATTATTTTTTAAATAATTTCAAATTTCATAAGTTTAAATTGCAAAAAGTAAATATTTTGATGGGAGGCACAAGGAGGTATGTTTTTCTTAACTAACGGTTATGTTATGATTGTTATGATTGTTATGAACTAAAGGGAGTCACAAGGGGTCCCACCTACTAGTGATTATTTATTTATGACCCTTATTATAATTATTACTCTTCCCCCTAACTCCATCTAGTTGATTATTTTAATCAACTTAACTAATGAATTGGTTCAACTTCTTCAACCAATTTTAATTTGTTAAAAGAAAAAGGAAAGGGAGGAACAAGAGGAGGATAGAAGCAGAAGCATGCTAAGGTTTGCTCTTTGAGTTTGTGTTGAGATAGTTTAGTTTTCATTCATTCATATATTCATCAAATCCTAATTGTTTTTTTTGATAGCAGAGTCTTATTGTAGGAGACAATATTAAGGGTTGAATCAAATCATTCAGACACTTGTTTTTCAAAGGTGTTGATCTATCTTTGATAGTTTGTGTAGAATTGTCTGTTTGTGAATTAATTTTCATGACTGATAAAGGCTATTGTGCAGATTCGAGTGGGAAACAATATATGGCAAGCTGATCCAGCCTTTAGAGTTCAGTTTTGGTTTTCTGTCAGAGGTCCTTTTGTATGTTCCATCGGGGATGTCTAAGTTTGAATTTAGTCCAAGATTTTTGTATGAGATTTTGTAAAGAAAATGACTCTTTGGTGATTTGGAATGAAATAAAGGATTTGTTTATGTCTCATCTATATTGACTATCATCTTGGTGTCATTACGTCTATTCTTACATTTATTTCAGCAACTGTAATATTCATAAAATTACATAAAAAGTGAATTTCCAACAATCATTTTGTTGATAAAAGACTAGCCTAAGCACTCGTAATTAATACTTGTGAGTTAGGATGTTATTTTTGTTGGCTATAAACATAGGTTTATATTCCCGTCTACTTTTATTTAGCCAAGTAAATTCTGAAAATGCTTGAGTAAGATCAATTCATATCTTTTCCTCAACAGTCATTAATTTGGGGAATTGGGTACTGGTTTCAGACTGTTATTTTGTTTAATTCTCTCTAATCAATGCAAAGCCACCAGGTCCCATCTTTCTTCTGCACTATCACAGTCAAACTTCCAAAATGGGAGGATTTGGGTTGGATGTGCCCATTTTGAAGCAACTCTTGGATCTAACGCTTGATTTCGTCATTTTCCATCAACGAGCAATGGCATACTCATCCATTATGCAACGATGCACTTGGGGTTATATCAATTGGATGCTTGACTTGGAAATGCATTGGTACCCCATTGGGTGAGGAGAATATGTATCTTTACTCTTCTAGGATCTTGTACACTTGCTTCTTTTGCAAAGAGAGGCTCTGTGTAGAGGTCACGCCTATGGTGGTGACCTTCTTCTCACTGCGAGCATGGTTCACAAAGACGATGAAATTCTCAGTCTGTGAAATGAACTTACTACATTTCTTAGAAGAGATTAAAGAAATAGTGGTAGGAGGTGCTACCTTTGGTATTGTGTACAATTTTCTACCCAAAAGAAATAGTAACACTGCGGGGTATAGAATCATACATATCATGTTGCTTCCACAAATAAGGTTGGACTAAAGAACATTATAAACTACAAGGTGAGAAATATCATAGAATACCTCATCTTTCAAGGGATTTCTATTGTAGGGAAGAAGACACTATTGGATGATGCAAATATTTCATCCTTGGTGAAGACAACCGAAGGTGTAGGGTTGCAGTTGTGGTGTTATCTGCAGGTCTAACCACTTGACGACCTCTACTGAAATCAACTTCTTTTGAATGTTTCCATCGACATTGAAATGAAATAGAGTCCACTTTACCAACATATATGAGTGAAAGAGGTGTTCCCCTTCCTCTAGTTCTTATAGTTCACTTGGTTGGAATTTGGTGGTAGCTACAATGGCACTAGGTTCGTCATCGATGATCTTCTTCCCACTTTCTTTATTTTATTTAGATTCAGAATATTCCTTTGACTCAGAAGCTTTCATCTTAGACACCAGCGATAGTTTGGAGCAAGATTATTCGATGTTGTGCCGAGGGATTTTATGGTATTCACACCATTTTCTTGTGTCCTTCTACGACTTCTCATTACCCTTATTGGGTTACATCTTGTACTGGTTGTCATGAGAGAGACCATATTTTTCGTGTCCCTTGTTTTGTGGATTAGGGCTGCCTTCATCCTGCTTCGGCTGTGAGGAGTTTGCATATCCAAACTCTCACCTATTATGCTTAAATTTATGCTCAATCTTGATACCATATTTATAATCTAGACCTAATAATTTGATGTCCAGAAAATCCATTTGTATTTGAATACATCTATGCAGAAAAATGAGATATTTGAGCACTAGATGTCATTTAGAGTCTTTGATACCCAATTTGGTGCAAAATGTTGGGTATGTGTTATATTCTTTGCACGAGTAGCCCCTAGAAAAAAAAAATCTCCCTCGAGAAATGTGACACCTACCTCGGAAAAAGTGTCATGTATTTAGGTGGTTTTTTCGGCACATGATTTTTGTTGATGGTTTTCTATATCTTATTAAGGAATTATGGTTTTGGATTAATGTAGGTCATTGGGTTAGGGTTTTGGATGCCGCTGGATCCTATATGTATATTGTATTGTAAATAATGTAACACAATGAATGAATATAATATATGTTGGTTTTCCTAGTTTGGGATTCCAGGTGAAAAATATATGTGTAATGTTTGTATTTTCCATCATATATTTTCTGTTCTTTTCTGAATATCTGTTTACAATAGACATTATACAAGGTTAGAATTTACATTTGGTATCATAGCTTTATTGGCTTCAGGGGGACACCTTTGTGGTGAAGGGTTTGGCTCAGGACTGTGATAAGCCTTGTTACAGTGGGAGATTTGCGGTTTTGTTTTCTAGGTGAAAAGAAATGGCAAGCAATTCGAAGATGGAGATCGAGAAGTTTAATGGGAAAATATTTGAGTTGTGGAAGCTCAAGATGGAAGATATTTTGGTGGACAAAGATCAGTGGATCGAGGTAGATCTAGGTACTACACCTACAAGAACTTCTGCAGATAACTGGAAAAAGATGGATTGGAAGGCAAAGAGTACAATCCGACTATGTCTCTCTGATTCAATATTACTGAATGTGTTAGAGGAAGATACAACCAAGGATTTGTGGGAAAAGTTGGGGAATTTGTATCAGTCTAAGTCCCTGGTAAATAAACTATTCCTGAGAAAGAAGCTGTATAACTTGAGGATGAGAGATGGAGACTCGGTGGCAGAGCATTTGAACGCCTTCAATGCTATGGTAAGTCAGTTAGTATCTGTTGAGATTAAAATTTAAGATGAAGATAAATGTATCAGTTTGTTGTGTTCTTTACCATACTCGTGGGATAGTCTGGTTGTGGCCATATGCAGTAATACAACTTCTTTGAAGTTTGAGGAAGTGGTCTCATCCTTGTTGTCAGAGGAGATGAGACGAAAGAATATGGAAGGACATAGCACAAACGCATTATTTGCAGGTGGATGTTCCCAGGAAAGAAATAGATCTAATTTCTCAAGTGGGAGATCTAAGTCTAAGGGTAGATCTAAATCTCCTAGAAATTTTGTAAGGGTATGTTGGAGGTGTGGAAAAGAAGGGCACTACAAGAAGCAATGTAGATACAAAGTTGAGAAAAAGAAGGGATCTGAAGAATATTCTTCTATACAAGAAAAGAACTCCAAGGAAGAAGGAGGGTATGTGTACTTGGCCTCTTCAAGCACACATGCAGATCATGAGGCATGGTTGATTGACTCTGGTGCATCCTTTCATATGACTCCCCACAGGGAGTGGTTCTGCAAATATGAAAAGTATGATGGAGGTAATGTTTTCTTAGGTAATGATTCGACAACTAGAATCATAGGAAGAGGAAGGGTCAAGTTGAGACTCATATATGGAAGGATTAGAAAACTACCTGGTGTTCTACACATCCTAGGTATGGCCAGAAATTTGATTTTTGTAAGAAAAACGGAAGATGCAGGGGTAAAAACAATTTTTGAAAAGGGAACTTGCAGGATGGTTCAAGGAGCAATGGTGTTGATGAAGGGAGTTTGGTTTGGAACTCTGTGTAAGCTAGTAGGAAGCAAAATTAGTGATGGGTGTAATAGCTCCATTGTTCTTCATATTGGAATTGAAGAAGAAAGAACTCCTATAGTCTCTGGAGAAAAGGTTATGTTGTGGCATCAAAGACTGGGGCATATGGGAGAGAAGGGTCTTCGACTACTACACGGTAAAGGTATGGTTGAAGGTATGTCTAATTGCTCTCTAGATTTTGATTTTTGTGAACATTGTTTATATGGGAAGAAAAATTGGGTAAGATTCCCCTCTAGTGCAACGCAAGCAGAAGGAATTTTACAACTAGTTCACAATGATGTTTTTGGACCTGTGAGGGTCCCATAATTGGGAAAATCTATGTACTATGTCTCAATTATAGATTACTTCTTGAGGAAAAATTGTATATATTTTCTCAAGAATAAATCTGAAGTCTTCGATAGGTTTAAAGAGTTTAAGGATCTTGTTGAGAATCAAACAGAGAAAAGAATTAAGGTGTTGATAATAGATAATAGCGGAAAGTTCTGCGAGAATGAATTTGAATAACTCTATAAGAAGTGTGGTATAGAAAGGCAGAAGACTACTCCATACACACCTCAGTAGAATGGAGTTGTAGAAAGGATGAATAGGACGTTGATGGAAAAAGTAAGGTGGATGCTCTTTGGTGTCGAGTTAGGGAAAGAATTATGGGCAGAGGTAGTGGGTACTACATGTTATCTTGTCAACATATCACCCTCATCAGTGTTGGGTGACAAGAATCCACAAGAGGTATGGACTGGTAAGGAACCTTCTCTCACACATCTTAAGGTATTTGACTGCGATGCATATGTTCATGTTCCAAAGGAAAACATGAGTAAGCTGGATAAGAAGGTTGAAAAATGTATCTTTATTGGATATAAATATGGTCTCAAAGGTTATAAGCTTTGGAACCCAAAAACTAAGAAGGTAGTGTATAGCCGAGATGTGGTATTTAGATAAATGAAGGATGTTGTTAAACAGGAAGTCCTACCAAGTAAGGAAGAACAAGAGAAGATAGAGTTTGATTTAAAGGATGATGAAGTAGACTCTACAAAACAACATGAATCAGAAGAATAAGATCCTCATGCTCCAGTATTGAGGAGATTGGATCGAGAAAGAAGGCTACCGAAAAGGTATAGTCCATCTGATTTTCGTTCAAATTTTTCTTTGTCTATTACTAATGATGATCCTAGAACTGTCACGGATGCAGTGGATTCAGAGGATGGAAATCTATGGAAAAGGGCCATGGAAAAAGAAATGGCATCTTTGGATAAGAATGAGGCTTTGGATATAGTGGAGTTGTCAACTGGAAGAAAGCCCATTGGCAGAAAATGGGTATTTAAAAATAAGTTGAATGCAGAAGGAAAAGTGGAGAAATACAAAGCTCGGTTAGTAGCAAAGGGTTATTTCCAGGTTGAGGGAATTGATTTTGCTGATATTTTTTCTCCTGTTGCCAAGTTAACCTCTATAAGATTTATGTTATTTGTTGCTTCTGCATTTGATTTTAAAGTAGAATAGATGGATGTGAAGACAAGATTCCTGCATGGGGATCTGGAAGAATAAATCTTTATGAAGGAACCATAAGGTTATGTTGTGAAAGGAAAGAAGAAGCTGGTATGCAAGATGAAAAAGTCCCTGTATGGGTTAAAATAATCACCAAGGATGTGGTATCAAAAATTTGATACTTATATGCTGGGACTTGGCTTCACAAGAAGGAAAGAGGACAATTGTGTGTATTCTAAATTAATTGGTGATCATTTGATTTATTTGGTCTTGTATGTGGATGACATGTTGCTGATAAGAAACAACAAGGAGATTATCCAGGATGTGAAAACTCAGTTGTCCTCTAAATTCGACATGAAGGATCTTGGTGCTTCAAATTTTATTTCGGGCATGGAAATTAAAAGAGATCGAAAAAAGAGAAAACTCTGGTTAAATAAGAGAAAATATGTTGAGACAATATTGCAGAGGTTTAATATGCAGGAATGTAAACTGGTCAAGGTTTCTATTCTTGTTAGTGTAAAGTTGTCTGCGGATCAGTGTCCCAAGACACATGAAGAAGAGGAGGACATGTCTCATGTTCCATATGTGAGTGCAGTTGTCAGTTTGATGTATGCAATGGTTTTTACTAGACCGAACATTGCACATGCAGTGGGAGTTTTGAACAAGTATATGTCAAAACTAGGGAAGGAGCATTGGACAACAGTAAAAAGGGTTTTTAGGTATTTTCATGTCACTGCTAGATATGGATTGTGCTACGAAGGAAGACCGAGATTGGACAGAGTGGTTGATATACATGGCTTTGTGGATGCAGACTAGGCTGGAGATTTGGATCGTAGGAGATCTACAAGAGGGTATGTGTTTAACCTGTTTCAAGGAGCAATAAATTGGATGAGCGAAAGACAGGCTGTAGTGGCACTTTCAACTATAGAATATGAATACATGGTAGCCACTCATACAAGTAAGGAAGCAGTATGGTTACAAAGATTGTGTTCAGGTATTGGGTTGGTACAACAAGCTGTAAGGATAGAGTGTGACAGTCAGAGTGCAATTTTTCTGGCGAAGAACCCTTCTTATCATTCAAAGACAAAGCACATTGATGTTCAATATCACTTTGTGAGAGATGTGCTTGAAGAAAAGAAAGTATCACTGATGAAGTTGGACACCTTGAAGAATGTTGTAGACTCAATAACAAAATTTGTGAGCACTGAGAAGTTCTCTTGGTGTAGAGGATCCATGGGCTTTGTTGCCCTGGATTTTTTACTGTGTAACCTTGTAAGCCCTTGTATGCAAAGAAAAAAACAAGTGGGAGAATTTTTGGTATGTGTTATATTCTTTGCACGAGAAGCAATGTCTAAGCGTATGCACTAGGCAAAGCCCCCCCAAAAAAATTTCTGCCTCGGGAAATGTGTCATGTATTTAGGTGGTTTTTTCGGCACATGGTTTTTGTCGATGGTTTTCTATTTCTTGTTAAGGAATTAGTGTTTTGGGTTAATCCAGGTCATTGGGTTAGGGTTTTGGATGCCACTGGCTCCTATATGTATATTGTATTGTAAACAATGTAACACAATGAATGAATATAATAGATGCTCGTTTTCCCGATTTGGGTTTCTAGGGGAAAAATATCTATGTAATATTTGTATTTTCTATTGTATATTTTCTATTCTTTTCTGAATATCTGTTTACAGTAGACATTGTACAAGGTTAGAATTTACATGCAGGGTATGGAAAATATTGGTGAAATCTAGTATTGTTTGGTCCCTTTCCTAACGCAACGTTGTCCATCTTGTGTATCGGTCCTCATAGATTCCAACATGGTAGTATTGTTCTTTAACGCCATCTCTGAAGGAATCCCATGTGGGGGGACCATAAATATTGCAGATTCCTCTATGGCCCTTTTCTTAGAATAAGTATCCCACCAGTCCATAACATGGGGGGTGACCTTGTGGAGCACAAAAGTAATATTTTCCCTGTTGGCATAATTATGGATCAAAAAATACCCTTCAAGCAGATTCATCCATTTATCTACAACATCCACATATATTAGTCCTTCAAATAATGGAATATCAAAATTTACTTGTACCTTGAAAGGGGTTCCATGGTCGATTGATGAATATGTGTCTCATGTGGGAAACCGTCGAAGGAACTGTGTGAATTTGTCCATCATTTTATTCCTTTTTCATGCAAGGGATTCCTTGAGACACAATTTCAAAGGATCTCATGCTCCATCATATTTCTTTGTATCCCCCATGGGTTGTTGTTCGGCTCAGCGTGGCCTATATTGCAAATGATCGACTGGTTCAAGTCCCAACTTCTTGTACCCATATCTTTTCGGGGACATGCACTAAGAAAAATAAATCAAGAGAAAACCACTCTAATACCATTGATCCAGATTTATGAGGAAAATGAAATAAATGACAGAGTGAATACAATAACACAGAGATACATATAACAACCAAAATATTTCCAATGAACAATAATTTCTATTGAATAAATAAAATAGGATGAAACCGTAAAACTACATTACTGAAAACAACTTGCTCGAATGATGGTAGTTATCTTTGACAAGAGATGTGGCTGCTACGTGCATCTGTCTGAGAAAAATGATTACAATGAGGTTCCATATGCCTTTTTAACATTACTCATGAATTCCAAAACCCTAGACATCCAAAAACCTAACCCTAGGAGATGAAACGCCAAAAGTTATGTAGGCCCTGATGGGTAAGTTGGTACCTCAATTTACTGGGGTCATAATTTTTTCATACGACCTTCGTTTTAGGGACGTGATAGCCTATTGGAAAGGTATTTTTGATAAATACACCTTGTTTTGTAAAACTTTGACTGCATCTACAGTTTGACTATGGCAAGCCAAAAAAACATTGTTTATGGCCCCAAAATGACCCTCGAAGTACATAAAGATGTACTGACATGAAAACTTCCAAAATAATCTAGTTCGATTAGGTGGGCAACCACCAATCTCCACTTGGAATCTATGTAGGGCTTTAGAAAACCCGAAAGTGTAGAACTGACAATTACAAAGAATTAAAAAAGAACGTGTTGAACTAACAATTGTGAAGAGGAGCAGTTGGAATAGGTGGGTGGCCACCAATATCCACGTGGATCAGGATAATAGAAAACTGATTATTAACTAAAAAATAATAGAATATTCCTTCCTAGTGGAGTGACCAGTTCTATTGCGAAGAAAATATCATGGGTAGATAGTAAGATATCCCTAGGATCTTCCTATTGATTGTACACAAATAATGGGATATAATTTTATGGATTTCTTTTACACTCAAGCAATTTGAGTAGAAGTTAAACTAAAAAATGGTGGAATGGAATACTTTTTCTTGAAGGTTTTCCTTTGTATGTCTTGGTTGCTGCAATCTTGAAGTTCCAACTCTAGTATCTCCAACCTACTCTTTGCACACAAGAGAATCAATTCCTTCCTACTTTTTTTAGCATTAGAATACTATATCTAGCTTGAATTTAACCTGATCTATAATAAAACAAATCAAATATGAGCATTCATGCATGAAATACAAATGTTCATAAGGGAAAACCAATGATTTATTAATTTGAATAGTAGAAGTACATCAATACAGTTACCTCTTAGTGTAGATGCACTCATCTTCTCGCCTTAGTCTTTTCTCTTTCTCAACTTCTCAACAAAGCTAGGCAACCTGAATAATGCAATTGATGTAACTGGAGAAGCAACTCTGAATTTTCACTGCATATATTTGTTAATGATTATTTCTCTTCATGCTCAAGAATTTCCTTCATTATATAGATTCTTGGATAATTTATTTTTAAGGTTACGATCATTGATAAAGTTTATGAAGGTATACATACTCTATTCTTCTAGATTTAAACTTGTAAAAAGACAAAAACATATGTTCTCAACCATTAAACTCACTCAAATTATATCAAGAAACAAAAATTGACTTATAATTATATCTACAAATAAAAAAATGTTAAAAAATGGTAAAGTCAAATCTACGAATACATAAATGTCGAGACATCGTCATCGCTCGAAATGCCATCTTTGTCTTTTTATCATTTTTTGATTTGAATGATCATCGCTGATGCAGAGGAAGTTTGAATGAGAGTAGGATATTTGCCACGATGCATCCTTGACTTCCTTGCATTAGACGGAGGAAATATCGACAGTTGTAGGGGTTGGTGTTGATGCATGCATATCCTACACTTTTCCGCTATATGGGGCCAACATATGTGCTTTCATCCAAACAATTCGTCCAATAAAACGGCGAACCATAAATAAAATCAGATTGATGCAGGGGATGGTCATGGAGTAAATGTAGACGATAAGAAGGATGAAATAAGAAGTATTGTGTTTTAATTATGGTTGTAGAATGATATGATGCAAACAACAGCTTTGACCATACCTTCAAACACTGAGCGTGGCAGTGATTTTTATTTGAAAGTGATTGTATAATTAACTATGTATGACCCCAGCAGAGTAGTAGATCAGTAATTATGATCAGATTGTATAATTAATTTTGTAATGTATATTTATCTTTTTGGAATTAACTAATTTAAATTTATCATTTATCCAACTCATTGTGTTTTAGGAGAGAGATAGTCAAATTTAATCACCCACACACACAATTATGTGCTCTATACACAACAACACAAATAGGATATACATTGACCAGCATCCTTTAATGTTTGTATACTTAGGATATTCATGGAATCCTGCTCCTCAACCCTTATTAATTTGGTATTTTTCAATTTCATAGTGTATATTCATCTTTTTGAAATCCGTTAAAATCTACATTGATACCTAATCCACTTAATTAGATAGTCAAGTTCCATCATTCCAAATAATTTTATACCATATTTGTTATGTACTAGATCTCATAATCATAAAAAAAAATGATATCTTTATTGATAGAAAGTAATGTTTATTTTCCTTTTCAAAGGGAAAATTTTCATCAAAGAAACACTCTATTATAATAATTCAGAAGGAAAATATTTCTCATGCCTCATAGTCATATTTATACTAATTCTATCTTCTAAAGAACATTTTAGAGGAAGATCTTTCTAGCAACATAAACTTCTATTAGGTTTTGTTACATTGACTTGTTCACATTTATTAAATAGGCCTTATTAACTAATGTCATCATTTATTACAGAGAAAATATATTATTCTCCATAAGGCTAGGTCCGTAACATGCCCTCCCCTTTGAAGAACAAACTTTTCCTCAAGGCTTCAGATGAGGAAATTGTTGCAGAATGGTGGTTGGCTCCCAGGTGAAATATTCTGGAGTTGTGTATTTACATTGAGCTAACACTTCCTTCATGGTGTGATGAAGGAGATGACACTCTCATTGGTCCAAGACTACTTCTGGATGCAACCAAATGGAACATTCTTCATTCAACTACAGGATTTTGGTTTGAGTTTGGCCCTTTGTTCCAATCACTTTCTTTAAGAATGAGACACAAAAAATAGGATGGAGTTTAGAATGATTGGGTAGAGATAATTGGTAGTCCACATGCCCCACTCACTTGATAATTGTATAAGAACCATAAAATTTGGGAGCAAGTTTCTAATAGTGTTAAGTTTTGAGTGGAGTCTTCTTGTAAATTTTCATACAAAGATACGCCTGGTCCACTTCAACAAATTGAAATTCGAAATGACCTTGATACAAAAGCATGGAAAAACCGTGCAGGAGCTCATGGACAAGAGCCCATGAAAATTTTCAAGCCGAGGAGTATGATGCAGGAGCATCGCCAGCGTATCAAGTGAGCCGACACATCAAGCAGAAAAGACAGTTGGACAGCGCCAGCCAAAATTTTGAAACACCTTAATATTGTTGCGCCAAACATTAATGTGTGAATTTAATGAAGCGCACTTTGTATATTGTAATGGACCTTGAGCGGATAGCTCTTGTCCTTAGGTAGATGAGGCATTTAATAGATTAATGTAAAGTAGATAAAAAAATTTATTGTATATTTGATAGCTTTAGAGCGCAAGAGGGAAACGGATATAGACACCCTCTTTTGTACATTGTATGATTATCAATTCAGAGATTGAAGCAGGAGAGCAGAAGAACAAGCAGAGAATCGTATGAAGAACACCCATGTACATATTTTGAATTAATAGAATGAAGCTTTGATTCAATCTCATGGTCTGTGTTGTTTTCTCTGTGTGTTTATGTTATTCTCATGAATATTTGCTTCCTGTTATACACTTGCTTTTATATGTTGTGTATGTGATTTTATGGCTGATATAAAGTGTGTGAGAACAAGGAGTTAGTTTCAATTGTTTCTCTATCTGGAACCAGAGGATTCCTGCAAGGAGTGCAGTTGAATCGCCCGCAAGGAGTGCATTGATAGAAGGGTTCAGATAGAGGGAACTTTCGTTCTAAGTTTTCAGAAGTGAAGATTTGGAACCGAAGCCATGCAAGGCGTCCGCAGGCTAGACGAAGTCTCAGAGTTGCGACTCTGAGGAAAAGGTTGGAAGACTGTTGTTGCAGCAGTTGCGTAGAGTCTGAAGGATTCAACACCTGGGAAGTTGTTGAATGCCGAGCGCAAGTAGTGTGCGCAAATCCTTCTGAATGAGTCAGAGTGGGGAAGCTCAGAAAGGTATAGCTCATTCGTAGTATCATCGAGGGGAAGCATAGGGGGTTGATCAAAGAAGGGTCACACAGAGTTTTCAAGCGCAAGCATGAAGTGTAAGCCTGGAGAAAAAAAATACTTAGTCATTTTCGAGAAATCTCCAAAGGAGGAGGAATCGACGGTTAGGGTGCATCAAAGGAAACAGTGAAATCCCGTAGGCCGTTAGATCTTGGAGAAGTTCCACATAATTTAAGCCTTAGCGCACAAGAAAGGAGTCAGAGCTCATCGGGACTTGAATCATTGGGGAATCGGAGCCTCCAGAGTCATAGAATTCTCATAGGGAGGAATCGCAACTCGCAATTTTTTGAAAAAAAACATAGCTGTTGATCTCGGAAAGACACTTGGCAGGAGATCCAAGGAAGTCATAAATTGGAGCATCGGGGTTTCCGAAAGCGGGGAACTCTCACACAATGAAATCATGATCCGTGATTTCCCGACAGGGGTAGAGGTGCCTAGTGGAGGACAGGTGTCGGAGGATTGAATCCCACCCTGAGGCGATGATAGGTGGCATTGGAGTTCGGGAATCAGAGATTCGTGAGAGCAGTGACTCACGATCGTGTGAGTTCTGATTTCCCGACAAGTGAAACCCCGACAAGAGTAAGGGAAGGCTTGTATATCATCGGGTTTCGGGGTTTTGTGAGACCCAGATCTGTGCCTTTAGGTCTCGCGATATACCGAGGCGCGATTTCCCAATTGAAGGAAGGGGAATCATTGGAAGAGTCCTATGGGTATTGGAAGGTCTCGAGAAGGGAATTGAAGAGCATTTCAGCTCCTCGGCCTGGGGAAGAAAAGGTCCTGGTGATCGCGGACATACCCTGGGTGACGTCTACGCCAGAGTGGTATCAGAGAAAGGAGTTTACTCTTTGTTTTCTGCAACAGGGAGAAAGAAGAATTCACGATGCCACCCGGAAGGGAAAGGCAATCGCTTGATCATGAGGACAGGGAGGTGAGAAGAAGAGGCAAGCTGACAGCGAATCTAAATATGGAAAGACAGATACGAGATCTCAGAGAAAGACTCAAGGAGATGGAAACAGCTCAGAGATGCACAGCCGATGCAGGGGATCTTAGTGATTCTGACAATGAGGTTGAAGTTGAACCACAAGGAGAAGTTGTAGTTGAAGATGCAGCCAACGAGCGGTTAATTAAGGCTATCGCTCGGATGAGTTCAAAGACGAAAATGGACATTCCAGCTTATGAAGGAAGTCTTGATGCAGAGGAGCTATTGGAGTGGATTTGAGCTCTTGACACCTACTTCGATTACGAAGATATCGAAGAAGATAAAAAGGTCGGACATGCTGTCACAAAACTGAAAGGACATGTAGCATTATGGTGGGATGAGATACAAGCAGATAGATGTTCCAAAGGTAAATAGAAAATTAAAAGTTGGGATCGATGATTGCTAAGATGAAGGCAAAATTCATCCCAAGGGATTATCAGATCACATTGTTCGGGCAAATGCAGAACCTGAGGCAGAAGTTGATGACGGTGAAGGAATACACTGAAGAGTTTAACAAGCTCAATATCAGAGCAGGTCATCGGGAGAGCGATGATGAGAAGGTTGCTAGGTACCTGAATGGTCTGAGATACGACATTCAGGAGGAATTAAGTATGACAACCATCAGAACTATTGAGGATGCTTACCAGATAGCTCTGAAAGCCGAGGAGAAGCTGAGCCGTAAGCAAGGACAGCGAGGGCAAGGCAGAAGTCAGCCCAGAGGCAAGGCAGTTGCCCAAGAGAAATATCAGAAACCCAAGGAGGAATGGAAGAAACCTCAAGGTAAGATTGAGAGAGGTGGAACCTCACAGCGAGGATAGAAATATGTTGAGAAGAGAGGAGATTATGTTGACACAAACACTTTTCCTCGTACCAGAGGAAGAGGAAGAGGCCGAGGTGGAGTAGTCACATGTTTCACATGTGGAAAGTACGGACATAAAGCAGTTGACTATCCAGATAGGAAAAAGGAGAGAGGAGAAGCTCACATCACTGAAGCACAGAGGCGAGATGTTGAAGAAGAAAGCGCAAAAAGTGGAAGCTCACTTCTGATGCGTAAAGTTCTCTTAACACCTGAGAAAGAGGTGCAGGAAAGTTTAACTCAAAGGCCTAGACTGTTCAGGATAGCTTGCAAAACTAAGGACAGGAAATGCAAGGTCATTTTGGATAGTGGAAGCATCGACAATCTCGTTTCAACCGAGATGGTGGAAAAATTAGAGCTAGAGACAACTGATAACCCGGGTCCATATAAAGTATCATGGCTACAAAAGGGTCATCAGGTGAGTGTCACTAAACAATGTTTGGTTGAATTTAAAATTGTGATGTCATTCCCATGGATGTATGTCATTTGTTACTGGGTAGACCATGGAAATATGACAGAAATGTGGTTCATGATGGGAGAATGAACACATATACTTTAGAGAAGGATGGGAGGACACACAAGTTGCTTCCGATAAAGGATAAAGAGGTGAAACTGGGAGTAAGCAACACGATACTTCTCATGAGTGGGAAGGAGCTTCTTACGGAGATGGAGAAGAAAGAAGATCCACAATTCTTTGTGGTCAGGAAACTGAGGATTGTCCTCACTAGCACAAGAGTGGATGATCTACCATATGAGATTCAGGAACTGATAGGAGAGTTCGCTGACATCATCGTGGATGAATTACCTTGTTCATTGCCACTGATGAGGAGTGTGAGTCATCACATTGATCTCATACCCAGAGCCAGTTTTCCGAAAAAGGCTGAGTACAGGTTGACGCCACAGGAAAATGAGGAAGTCAAGAAGCAAGTCCAAGAGATATTGGACAAAGGATTGGTCAGGGAAAGCCTGTGTCCGTGTGTTGTTCCAATAGTGGTTAGTCCGAAGAAGGATGGAGGTTGGAGAATGTGCATTGAATCCAGAGCGATAAACAAAATTACCATCAGGTATAGATTTCCACTACCGAGAATGGATGATCTGATGGATTGCCTGAGTGGGGCAAATTATTTTTCAAAAATTGATCTGAAGAGCGGATATCACCAGATTTGCATGAGGGAAGGTGATGAATGGAAAACAACATTCAAGACAAATGAAGGTTTGTACGAATGGTTGGTCATGCCATTTGGTTTGCCAAACGCGCCGAGCACATTCATGAGACTGATGAATGAAGTCATGAGGGAATTCATCAGGAAGTTTGTAGTCGTATACCTGGATGATATAATTATCTACAGTAAGACGAAGGCTGAGCATTTGAAACATTTGGCCATTGTGATGAGGAAGCTACAGCAGGATAAGTTGTTGATCAACATGAAGAAGTCCTCATTCATGAAGACAGAGCTCATTTATTTGGGTTTTGTTATCTCAACAAATGAGTTGAAGATGGATCCGAGTAAGGTGGAAGTGATCAAGAATTGGCCATCACCGAGAAATGTTTTCGAGGTGAGGAGTTTTCACGGGTTGGCAAGTTTCTACAGGAAATTCATTAGGAAATTCAGTGGAATTAGCGCAACAATGATGGACACAGTCAAGAAAAGACACAATTCTTTTCATTCGGCAGCAGAGGCTGAGAAGAGCTTCAATTTGTTGAAGCGGAAGATAACGGAACAACTAGTGTTGGTGTTGCCAGACTTCAAGAAGGTGTTCCAGGTGAAATGTGATGAAAGTGGATTTTCCATAGGAGCGGTCTTGAGTCAAGAGGACAGACCCATTGCATATTTCAGTGAGAAGTTGGATGAAGCAAATCTGAAATAATCCATGTATGATAAAGATTTTTATGCCATCATACAGGCATTGAAGAAGTGGAGGCATTACTTGATCCCAAAAGAATTTGTATTGTACAGCGATAATCATGCATTGAAGTTTGTGAGTCAACAGAAGAAGTTGAACCAGAAGCATGAAAAATGGGTAGAGTAGATGCAGAATTTCATGTTTGTGATCAAACACATTTTGGGTACTGCTAACAAAGTGGATGATGCTTTGAGCAGGAAATGTTTGTTGCTGCAGGATTTCCGAGTCAAAACATTGGGATTTGAGAATCTGAAGGACATGTATACAGGAGATGCAGACTTTGGAGAAGCATATGAAGCAGCTGAGAATCCCGTTCTCAGGGATCGGAGCCCATGGATAGACTACATGATCTAGGAGGGATTGTTGTTCAGAGGCAATCAACTGTGTATTCCAATTTTCTCCATGAGGGAGAACTTGGTGAAGGAAAAACACAGCGGAGGCTTGGCAGGACATTTTGGCCACGAAAAAACATTTGCAAAGCTGAGCGAATCTTATTTTTGGCCAGGCATGCGAGCAGATGTCAAGAAGTTCATTGACAGGTGTCGAATTTGTCAATATTCGAAGGGGAGAAAGCCGAATGCAGGGTTTTATCAGCCATTGCCCATACCCGAGAGGCCATGGGAGGCGATAAGCATGGATTTTGTATTAGGACTGCTGAGGACGTAGAGAGGGGTTGATTCCATCTTTGTGGTGCTGGACAGGTTTTCAAAGATGGCACATTTTATACCATGCCAGAAGACCAGCGATGAGATGCACATCGCAAATTTGTTTTTCAAAGAGATTGTGCGACTTCATGGATTTCCGAGAAGCACAGTCTCGGACAGGGATACGAAATTCATAGGCCATTTTTGGAGGACGCTATGGAAGAAGCTGGGAACTAACTTGGTGTTTAGTTCAGCTTATCATCCTCAAACAGACGGACAAACGAAAGTTGTGAACAGAAGTCTGGGAGATTTAATGAGGAGCTTGGTGACGGAGCACCACAACAGTTGGGACAACGTATTGCCACAGGCAGAGTTTCCATACAACGATTTGGTGAATCAGGGTACAGGCAAAAGTCCATTTCATATTGTGTATGGGACATAACCGAGGGGAGTTTCTGAACTCAGGGAGTCAGAACAGACTGCTACTAGCAGTGCTAGTGAAGAAGAGTTCACTGAGGCGATGGAGGAACTTCACGGCAGGGTGAAGCAGTGATTGATGGATTCAAATCAGGAGTACAAGCGCAGATCCGATCAGCGGAAGAGACAACTTCAGTTCGAAGTTGGTGATCTAGTTCTGGCACATGTGAGGAAGGAAAGGTTCCCAAGGGGGACATACAATAAGATGAAAATGAAGAAAATCGAGCCATGCAGAGTCCTGAAGAAATTCGGAGAGAATGATTATGAAATCGAGTTGCCGGATGGCATCGTGATATCTCCGATGTTTAATGTTTCAGATTTATACCCATACAAGGTTGGAGAAGCAGAGGCTAGAGCTGAGTAACTAGTGATCTAGTGTATGAAACAATTACCAGTAGCAGAAAAGCCACAGATGGAGTGCATACTGGACAAGCAAGTGGGTAGAAATACCAAACGAAAGCAGTATTTTGAGTATCTGGTCAAGTGAAAGAATCATCCAGTGGAAGATGCCAGCTGGGAGAATGAAGCGATGATACAAAAGAATGGAAAAACTGTGTAGGAGCTCATGGACAGGAGCCCATGAAATTTTTCAAGCCGAGGAGTATGATGCAGGAGCATCGCCAGCGGATCAAGTGAGCCGACACATCAAGCAGAAAAGACAGTTGGACAGCGCCAGCCAAAATTTTGAAACACCTTGATATTGTTGCGCCAAACATTAATGTGTTAATTTAATGAAGCGCACTTTGTATATTGTAATGGACCTTGAGCGGATAGCTCTCATCCTTAGGTAGATGAGGCATTTAATAGATTAATGTAAAGTAGATAGGAGTTTTTATTGTAGATTTGATAGCTTTAGAGAGCAAGAGGGAAACGGATATAGACACCCTCCTTTGTACATTGTATGATTATCAATTCAGAGATTGAATCAGGAGAGTAGAAGAGTAAGAAGAGAATCGTATCAAGAACACCCATGTACAAATATTGAATTAATAGAATGAAGCTTTGATTCAATATCATGGTCTGTGTTGTTTTCTCTGTGTGTTTATGTTATGCTCATGAATATTTTCTTCCTGTTATACACTTTCTTTTATATGTTGTGTATGTGATTTCATGGATGATATGAAGTCTGTGAGAACAAGGAGTTAGTTTCAATTGTTTCTCTATCTGGAACCAGAGGATTCCTGCAAGGAGTGCAGTTGAATCGCCCGCAAGGAGTGCATTGACAGAAGGGTTCACATAGAGGGAAATTTTGTTCTAAGTTCTTAGAAGTGTAGATTTGGCACCGAAGCCATGCAAGGTGTGTGCAGGCTAGATGAAGTCTTAGAGTTGCGATTTTGAGGAAAAGGTTGGAAGACCGCTGCTACAGGAGTTGCGTAGAGTCTGAAGGATTCAACACCTAGGAAGTTGTTGAATGCCGAGTGAAAGTAGTGTGCGCAAATCCTTCTAAATGAGTCAGAGTGGGGAAGCTCAGAAAGGTATAGTGCCTTCGTAGTATCATCGAGGGGAAGCATAGGTGGCTGATTGAAGAAGGGTCACACAGAGTTTTTACGCGCAAGCGTGAAGCGTAAGCCTGAAGAAAAAAAATACTTACTCATTTTCGAGAAATCTCCAAAGGAGTATGAATCGACAGTTAGGGTGCGTCGAAGGAAATAGCGAAATGTCGTAGGCCGTTATATCTTGGAGAATTTGCACAGAATTTAGTTTTAGCGCACGAGAAAGGAGAAAGGAGTCAGAGCTCATCGGGCCTTGACTCATCGGGGAATCGAAGCCTCCAGAGTCATAGAATTCTCATAGGGAGGAATCACGACTCGTAATTTTTTGAAAAAAACCATAGTCGTTGATCTCGGCAGAACACTTGGCAGGAGATCCAAGGAATTCAGAAATTGGAGCATCGAGGTTTCCGAGAGCGGGGAACTCTCACACAATGAAATCACGATCCGCGATTTCCCGACAGGGGTAGAGGCGCCTAGTGGAGGACAGGTGTCGGAGGATTGAATCTCTCCCTAAGGCGATGACAGGTGGCATCAAAGTTCGGGAATCAGAGATTCGTGAGAGCAGTGACTCACGACCGCGTGAGTTCTAATTTCCCGACAGGTGAAACCCCGACAAGAGTAAGGGAAGGCTTGGTATATCCTCATCGGGTTTCGGGGTTTTGTGAGACCCGGATCTGTGCCTTTAGGTCTCGCGATATAGTGAGGTGCGATTTCCCGATTGAAGGAAGGGGAATCATTGGAAGAGTCCTGTGGGTATTGGAAGGTCCCGAGAAGGGAATTGAAGAGCATTTCAGCTCTTCGGCCTGGGGAAGAAAAGGTCCTGGTGATTGCGGACGTACCCTGGGTGACGTCTGTGCCAGAGTGGTATCAGAGCAAGGAGTTTACTCTTTGTTTTCTGGAAACGGGAGAAAGAATAATTCACCATGCCGCCCAGAAGGGAAAGGAAATATCCTAATCAGGAGGACAGGGAGGTGAGAAGAAGAGGTAGGCCGACAGGGAATCCAAAGATGGAAAGACAGATACGAGATCTCAGAGCAAGACTCGAGGAGATGGAAACAACTCAGAGATGCATAGTCGATGCAGGGGATCTTAGTGATTCCGACAATGAGGTTGAAGCTGAACCACAAGGAGAAGTTGTAGCTGAAGATGCAGCCAATGAGCGGTTAATTAAGGCTATCGCTTGGATGAGTTCAAAGACGAAAATGGACATTCCAACTTATGAAGGAAGTCTGAATGTAGAGGAACTATTGGATTGGATTCGAGCTCTTGACACCTACTTTGATTACGAAGATATCGAAGAAGATAAAAAGGTCATACATGCTGTCACAAAACTGAAAGGACATGCAACATTATGGTGGGACGAGCTACAAGCAGATAGATGTTCCAAAAGTAAACAGAAAATTAAAAGTTGGGATCGAATGATTGCTAAGATGAAGGCAAAATTCATCCCAAGGGATTATCAGCTCACACTGTTCAGGCGAATGCAGAACCTAAGGCAGAAGTTGATGACGGTGAAGGAATACACCGAAGAGTTTTACAAGCTCAATATCAGAGCAGGTCATCAGGAGAGCGATGATGAGAAGGTTGCTAGGTACCTGAATGATCTGAGATACGACATTCAGGAGGAATTAAGTATGACAACCATCAGAACTATTGAGGATTCTTACCAGATGGCTCTGAAAGCCGAGGAGAAGCTGAGCCGTAAGAAAGGACAGCGAGGGTGAGGCAGAAGTCAGCCCAGAGGCAAGGCAGTTGCTCAGGAGAAATATCAGAAGCCCAAGGAGGAATGGAAGAAACCTCAGGGTAAGATTGAGAGAGGTGGAACCTCACAGCGAGGATAGAAATATGTTGAGCAGAGAGGAGATTATGCTGACACAAACAGTTTTCCTCGTACCAGAGGAAGAGGAAGAGGCCGAGGTGGAGTAGTCACATGTTTCACATGTGGAAAGTATGGACATAAAGAAGTTGACTGTCCAGATAGGAGAAAGGACAGAGGAGAAGCTCACATCGCTGAAGCACAGAGGCGAGATGCTGAAGCAGAAAGCGCAGAAAGTGGAAGCTCACTTCTGATGCGTAAATTTCTCTTAACACCTGAGAAAGAGGTGCAGGAAATTTCAGCTCAAAGGACTAGACTGTTCAGGATAGCTTGCAAAACCAAGGACAGGAAATGCAAGGTCATTGTGGATAGTGGAAGCACCGACAATCTCGTTTCAACCGAGATTGTGGAAAAATTAGAGCTGGGGACAACTGATCACCCGAGTCCATATAAAGTATCATGGCTACAAAAGGGTCATCAGGTGAGTGTCACTAAACAATGTTTAGTTGAATTTAAAATTGTGATGTCATTCCCATTGATGTATGTCATTTGTTACTGGGTAGACCATGGAAATATGACAAAAATGTGGTTCATGATGGGAGAATGAACACATATACTTTAGAGAAGGATGGGAGGACACACAAGTTGCTTCCGATAAAGGATAAAGAGGTGATACTGGGAGTAAGCAACACGATACTTCTCATGAGTGGGAAGGAGCTTCTTACGGAGATGGAGAAGAAAGAAGACGCACAATTCTTTGTGGTCAGGAAACCGAGGATTGTCCTCACTAGCACAAGAGTGGATGATCTACCAGATGAGATTCAGGAACTGCTGGGAGAGTTCGCTGACATCATCGTGGATGAATTACCTCGTTCGTTGCCACAGATGAGGAGTGTGAGTCATCACATTGATATCATACCTGGAGCCAGTTTTCCGAACAAGGTTGCGTACAGGTTGATGCCACAGGAAAATGAGGAAGTCAAGAAGCAGGTCTAGGAGCTATTGGAGAAAGGATTGGTCAGGGAAAGCTTGTGTTCGTGTTCTGTTCCAACAGTGCTTAGTCCGAAGAAGGATGGAGGTTGGAGAATGTGCATCGACTCCAGAGCGATAAAAAAAATTACCATCAGGTACAGATTTCCACTGCTGAGAATGGATGATCTGATGGATTGCCTGAGTGGAGAAAATTATTTTTCAAAAATTGATCTGAAGAGCGGATATCACCAGATTCGCATGAGAGAAGGTGATGAATGGAAAACAGCATTCAAGACAAATGAAGGTTTTTACGAATGGTTGGTCATGCCATTTGGTTTAACAAATGCGTCGAGCACATTCATGAGACTGATGAATGAAGTCCTGAGGGAATTCATCGGGAAGTTTGTAGTCGTATACCTGGATGATATAATTATCTACAGTAAGACGAAGGCTGAGCATTTGAAACATTTGGCCATTGTGATGAGGAAGCTACAGTAGGAGAAGTTGTTGATCAACATGAAGAAGTCCTCATTCATGAAGACAGAGCTCATTTATTTGGGTTTTGTTATCTCGGAAAATGAGTTGAAGATGGATCCGAGTAAGGTGGAAGTGATCAAGAATTGGCCATCACCGAGAAATGTTTTCGAGGTGAGGAGTTCCCACGGGTTGGAAAGTTTCTACAGGAAATTCATTATGAACTTTAGTGGAATTAGCACAACAATGATGGACACAGTCAAGAAAAGACACAAGTCTTTTCATTAGACAGCAGAGGCTGAGAAGAGCTTCAATTTGTTGAAGCGAAAGATAACGGAACGACTAGTGTTGGTGTTGTCGGACTTCAAGAAGGTGGTCCAGGTGAAATTTGATGCAAGTGGCTTTGCCATAGGAGTGGTCTTGAGTCAAGAGGATAGACCCGTTGCATATTTCAGTGAGAAGTTGGATGAAGCAAATCTGAAATACTCCACATATGATAAAGAGTTTTATGCCATCATACAGGCATTGAAGAAGTGGAGGCATTACTTGATCCCAAAAGAATTTGTATTGTACAATGATAATCATGCACTACAGTTTGTGAGTCAACAGGAGAAGTTGAACTAGAAGCATGAAAAATGGGTAGAGTACATGCAGAATTTCACGTTTGTCATCAAACACATTTTGGGTACTGCTAACAAAGTGGCTGCTGCTTTAAGCAGGAAATGTTTTTTGCTGCAGGATTTTCGAGTCAAAACATTGGGTTTTGAGAATTTGAAGGACATGTACGCAGGAGATGCAAACTTCGGAGAAGCATATGAAGCAACTAAGAATCCCGTTCTCAGGGATCGGAGCCCATGGATAGACTACATGATCCAGGAGGGATTGTTGTTCAGAGGCAATCAACTGTGTATTCCAATTTGCTCCATGAGGGAGAACTTGGTGAAGGAAAAACAAAGCGGAGGCTTGGCAGGACATTTTGGCCACGACAAAACATTCGCAAAGTTGAGCGAATCTTATTTTTGGCTAGGCATGCGAGCAGATGTCAAGAAGTTCATTGACAGGTGTCAAATTTGTCAACATTCGAAGGGGAGAAAGCAGAATGCAGGGTTTTATCAGCCATTGCCCATACCCGAGAGGCCATGGGAGGCGATAAGCATGGATTTTGTATTAGGACTGTCGAGGACGTAGAGATGGGTTGATTCCATCTTTGTGGTGGTGGACAGGTTTTCAAAGATGGCACATTTTATACCATGGTAGAAGACCAACGATGCGACGCACATCGCAAATTTGTTTTTCAAAGAGATTGTGTGACTTCATCGATTGCCAAGAAGCATAGTCTCGGACAGGGATACGAAATTCATAGGCCATTTTTGGAGGATGCTATGGAAGAAGCTAGGAACTAACTTGGCATTTAGTTCAGCTTATCATCCTCAAACAGACGGACAGATGGAAGTTGTGAACAGAAGTCTGGGAGATTTATTGAGGAGCTTGGTGACGGAGCACCACAATAGCTGGGACAACGTATTGCCACAGGCAGAGTTTGCATACAATGATTCGGTGACTCAGAGTACAAGCAAAAGTCCATTTCATATTGTGTATGAGACACAACCGAGGGGAGTTTCTGAACTCGGGGAGTCAGAACAGACTGCTACTAGTAGTGCTAGTGCAGAAGAGTTTGCTGAGGCGATAAAGGAACTTCACGGCAGGGTGAAGCAGTGATTGATGGATTCAAATCAGGAGTACAAGCACAGAGCTGATCAACGGAAGAGACAACTTCAGTTTGAAGTTGGTGATCTAGTTCTGGCACATCTGAGGAAGGAAAGGTTCCCAAGGGGGACATACAATAAGCTGAAAATAAAGAAAATTGGGCCATGCAGAGTCTTGAAGAAATTCGGAGAGAATGCAAATGAAATTGAGTTGCCAGATGGCATCGGGATATCTCCGATATTTAATGTTTCATATTTATACCCATACAGGGATGAAGAAACAGAGGCTAGAGCTGAGGAACCAATGATCTAGTGGACGAAACAATTACCAGTAGCAGAAAAGCCACAGATGGAGTGCATACTGGACAAGCAAGTGGGTAGAAAAACCAAACGAAAGCAGTATTTTGAGTATCTGGTCAAGTGGAAGAATCATCTAGTGGAAGATGTCAGATAGGAGAATGAAGCGATGATACAAAAGCATGGAAAAACCGTGCAGGATCTCATGGACAAGAGCCCATGAAAATTTTCATGCCGAGGAGTATGATGCAGGAGCATCGCCAGCGTATCAAGTGGGCCGACACATCAAGCAGAAAAGATAGCTGGACAGCACCAGCCAAAATTTTGAAACACCTTGATATTGTTGCGCCAAACATTAATGTGTGAATTTAATGAAGTGCACTTTGTATATTGTAATGGACCTTGAGCGAATATCTCTCGTCCTTAGGTAGATGAGGCATTTAATAGATTAATGTAAAGTAGATAGGAGTTTTTATTGTAGATTTGATAGCTTTAGAGCGCAAGAGGGAAACAAATATAGACACCCTCCTTTGTACATTGTATGATTATCAATTCAAAGATTGAAGCAGGAGAGAAGAAGAGCAAGCAGAGAATCGTATGAAGAACACCCATGTACAGATATTGAATTAATAGAATGAAGCTTTGATTCAATCTCATGGTCTGTGTTGTTTTCTCTGTGTGTTTATGTTATGCTCATGAATATTTGCTTCCTGTTATACACTTTCTTTTATATGTTGTGTATGTGATTTCATGGATGATATGAAGTTTGTGAGAACAAGGAGTTAGTTTCAATTGTTTCTCTATCTGGAACAAGAGGATTCCTGCAAGGAGTGCAGTTGAATCGCCCGCAAGGAGTGCGTTGAAAGAAGGGTTTAGATAGAGGGAACTTTTGTTCTAAGTTCTCAGAAGTGAAGATTTGGCACCGAAGCCGTGCAAGGCCTGTGTAGGATAGACGAAGTCTCAGAGTTGCGATTCTGAGGAAAAGGTTGGAAGACTGCTGCTGCAAGAGTTTCACAGAATCTAAAGGATTCAACACCTGGGAAGTTGTTGAATGTCGAGCACAAGTAGTGTGCACAAATCCTTCTGAATGAGTCAAAGTGGGGAAGCTCAGAAAGGTATAGCACCTTCGTAGTATCATCGAAGGGAAGCATAGGAGGTTGATCGAAGAAGGGTCACACAGATTTTTCAGGCACAAGCGTGAAGCGTAAGCCTGGAGAAAAAAAATACTTAGTCATTTTCGAGAAATCTCCAAAGGAGGAGGAATCGACGGTTACGGTGCGTCGAAGGAAACAACGAAATCTCGTAGGCCGTTAGATCTTGGAGAAGTTGCACAGGATTTAAGCCTTAGCACGCGGGAAAGGAGTCAAATCTCATCGGTACTTGACTCATCGAGGAATCGAAGCTTCCAGAGTCATAGAATTCTCATAGGGAGGAATCGCGACTCAGAATTTTCCGAAAAAAACCATAGTCGTTGATCCCGGTAGGACACTTGGCAGGAGATCCAAGGAAGTCAGAAATCAGAGCATTGGGGTTTCCGAGAGCGGGGAACCCTCACACAATGAAATCGTGATCCATGATTTCCCGACAGGGGTAGAGGCGCCTAGTGGAGGACAGGTGTCGAAGGATTGAATCTTGCCCTGAGGTGACGACAGGTGGCATCGGAGTTTGGGAATCGGAGATTCACGAGAGCAGTGACTCACGACCGCATGAGTTCCGATTTCCCGACGGGTGAAACCCTGACAAGAGTAAGGGAAGGCTTGTGATATCCTCATCAGGTTTCAGGGTTTTGTGAGACCCGGATCTATGCCTTTAGGTCTCGCGATACAACGAGGCACGATTTCCCGATTGAAGGAAGGGGAATCATTGGAAGAGTCCTCTGGGTATTGGAAGGTCCCAAGAAGGGAATTGAAGAGAATTTCAGCTCTTTGTCCTGGGGAAGAAAAGGTCTTGGTGATCGCGGACGTACCCTGGGTGACGTCTGGGCCATATAGTAACATTGTTGTCCCCAACAGGGTACAATTTTACCAGATAGGTCCAAAGAGAGGAGTGGTGGAAGAAGATTTCATTCTTTCGCAAAAGGTATCAGTGATATGAGCATCAACCCCTAACTCATCATTCTGGAATGAAGCTAACAACATTGTCTTGATGGCAGTCGTATCCCATAAATAATCATCCATACAAACCTCTATTTGATTGACTCCATTGCCAACTTGTGAAGAAATACTCTTGTTGAAGTCATCCATAATTGGTGAATATGGATGTAGTGGGAATTGAATAGGTGATTGATTCAACCATTCTTGGCATGCTTCCTCTCCGAGCTGTGCTCTTTTTGCAGTCTTCACTCAATTTTACATTGTAGTGGGGTGCAACAGACAATGATAGGTAGGTCGTTCATCATCATAATCCTAATTTCAAAAATATTGAACACTAGTACATAGATGATATTAGTAAGAACAATGAAAATCGTTTGTTCATATTAAATTATACCAAACAAGTATTACCATTTCTGACCCAAGATTGCGGCTGGAACATGTCCTGTTACAATTGGTAAGGTAAAGCGACTATCCATTTTCATCTACCAACTGCTTGCGGTATGTTACTCCTGATAAGAGATTCCAACATTTTTGAACTTGTGGAATATTTTCTGCATTTGAACTCGATTATGAATCAGAATACTGCAAATTTGGATACATTTTTATTCAGTTTGACATGGATAAAATAAATAAATTCAATTAGATAATTGAAATATAAATAAAATATGAACTTACTGGAGATGGAAAGGTAGAACTCCGCGATGGACTTTGATCAATATGGACCAGGATAGAATTTGAAGAATTGGTCATTTGATATTATAATCTTTTCTCCCTGCATTTGAGCAAAATCAACAATAAAGTTTTAAGAATAAGGTGACTTTAAACAAAAAATTTATACTATGAAGTATTGTAAGTCATGTGGATGAATCCTAAAAGATAATTTAAGATGAATATACTATTTTACGTGAAAATGAAAATCCATATAACTTTTAAATAATAAAAGTGTTCTTATTTAATAAAAATGCATTGGTGCATCTATAACAATATAAACCATCGGGGTGTTTAATTAGCAACCGCACCGGTTCTCAGAATTTCAAATAAATAAAACATAATCATATGATATTGGTGTTCCAAAAATATTTAGCACACCAATTATTTGTATAAATAAATGCAATAGTGTGTTATATCAATAAGCACATCGATGTTTTGAAAAACTTAAAAAATAAATGAGACTTTATTGTTTTACAATTGAGAAATGAGCAGGAATTTATTTTTTGAAAATATAATTCCATAAAGTCCATTAAATAGTAAGAAGCTATTCACTATTTCATTATCTTTCCAAAACTTACAGGGGGGGTATTTTCAAGAGAGATATATCGGGGAGCCCTATATCTTAGAAGATAAGATATTCAAGGGTATGGTGATTCCCTCAAAACTCTTTTCATAAATTCCTTTAAATAGCATTAATATATTCATTATTTTGTAACATTGCGCTCTTGCGCACACTAGGATGACTTATTCTTTGAGGAGACTTGTGTGTAAGTGATCTGGGTCATTATACTATTGGTTGTTTTGATAATGATTATGAGATATTGTGGACTTGATGATATGTTATTTTTTTTGTATTTACATCAACATGTGTTATTGACTGGGTTCTCCAAACTGTGCAGGACTCTAGACGTTAGAGGATGCCGAGGCATCGATGAAACTCCTTGGACTCTGGATCGAGTTAGGGAGTGGACTGTTAGGGTGTGAATGTTGTTTATGTGACATATGTACATATGATTACATATTATGATGTTGATTGTTATCACTGACATGTTTCATTGATGGATGCAGGTTGACGATAGCTTGACGATCATGCTCACTTTTGGATTAAAGGGGTCACACACAACAACCAGAGACATTGAGGGTGAGGTGTGGCAACATCCCTACAACAGTATACTAGCACTCACACCATCGCTCGAACTGTAGGTTAACGATTACCTAGTTGGAGAAGACGCACGATGTCATGAGGGCATGTTGTGATGGTCGCTAACGATGATTCTAAGGGGAGCGCAATAAGATAGCGTCCTTATTCCTTAGAGGTCCTTAGTCTCCCACAAGATCACATGACAAAGTATTGACTCCAGGGGTTTGATGTCTACCAAATTCAGTCAAGAGGCGAGTGGCACCCTTGGAGCACGTAGTGGGTCCTGAAGGGAACGTCGCGAAAATAAAATGGAAAGAGGCGAGTGGCACCCTTGGAGCATGTAGTGCGTCTGGAAGAGCATGTTGAGATTTTAAATATGGTAAGTTAATAAACCTAGTGCCTAGAAAACTATGCCTCCTTAGGACCTGGTCAACCTTAAAATGAATGATGTGATGAGTAAAGTTTAAAAACAAATTTTCCCTTGAGAATTGTCTCCAATCCTAGTGAAGTTAAGACCTAGGTCTGAATAGAACCTCTGAAAAAATTAAAAAAACAATAACAATAATTAGACATATAACAAGAAGAGGGTAAACAAAATTCAATATTTATTAATTAAAGTAAAAATTTTAATCAAGGTTTAATTATTAAAAGGGGGTAAATGGTTGTTTGTCTAAACTTGCTAATTTTGAACTTACTTAAAGAAAAAGGGAAACTTAAAGAAAAGGGGAAACATAAAGAAAAAGTTGAATGTCTAACTTAGTAGGAAATCTAGCTTTTGGAACTTTGTATCTATGAACTCAAATAGGATTTAAGTAAGGCATAATTCATTTAAGAATTGTAACAGACTAATGGGACATGAAGGCACATTTTTAGGAACGATTTTAGGTGGGTGAGGGAAATAGGAAAATTTAATTAATTAATAAATTATTTTTCTGGTGCGAGTAGGGGATCGAGTGACATGTGTATGGGTGAGGTTTTTCCTAATTAAATAAATGAAAAAGGAATCTAATGAGGGTTTGGAAAACTAATCACTTGAAAACTCTATAAAAAGGACTGCGGAGGAGGAGTATGGATCACATATGGTTTGCATAAGGTTACGTTGCCAGAATTTATCTTGACATAACATTTCTTATGGGAGTTGGGAATAAACAACTTGAACAATGAGTGGTAGATAGACCTTGTGAGGCGAGTTGGGAAGCTATCATTTTTTGGTAATGTGTGTGTGGCCCCTTTACGGCTCAGGGGGATCGTGGGGAACAAGAGTACCCCTAGCGTTGGCTGGGAGGTACCGGTGAGGTCTCAACAGTCGAAAAGAAGGAGCAGGATGGAGCGCGAGCATGGGACAACAACAGTGGAACCTACAGATTTGTTGAAGGTACACACGTCTAAATTTTACAATTTCTATTTAGTTGATTCCCTGCTTATTTACATATAGATGGTATGAATTTTGGGTTTCTCACTTTGCGTTTGTTGTTAATGTATCCAACTTTATGGTTCACTCAAGAGGGACTACATTCATCTATAGTTTTTGGTCTCTATTGCATAAAGAGAGCCCCTTTTTATTTATTTATTTGTAGGTCTATTCCAGTAGTGCAAACAACATTATCAATTCGAGTTTTGTCTACATGCTCTCTTATTCTTGTAGCGTAGGATGGTTTCACTTGTTAGATTTTTCCTTTTATCTTTGTGTATCTTTTTATTTCTGGAGTTACTATCTAGTTTTCAAATGGACATAATGAGTTCCAGAATCAAAACCTTGATTGTGATTTTATAAACTTTATCTGCATTTTATAAATGGATGAGTTGTGTTTTTATAAACACTGACTACAATTTTTTTATCCGTTGAATTCCATTTTTTTTTTACTCGATTATGGCACATCATGTGGAATCTATTCGTAAAGTTTTTATATAATGCCTTCCACTCGTTGCCTTGTGTTACTGTATGTTTAGTCCATTTTGATTTCATTAAAAGTTGAACAATGAGATTTTGTTTTAGGGATGAAAAGAGATACAAACTTACTCAACCAGTTGATTGTTAAATATAGTAGAAACTCAAACATTTATCATTAAATTTAACTGTGGTCTGTCACCGGATTCGACCCCTAGATCTATTTGCCACACCATGAGGATGTTACTCAATAACCCTGGTTTTCACGATTACCATTTGGATTCTCATGTTTATCCAGTGGGTAGATGGGTGGACCTGTTACAGTTCATCTCTTGAGAATGCGTCGAGATGGGATTTTTACGATGCTGGTCAAGCGTCCTCCTTCGACCTTTATTGTATATTTAATTTTGGACCGAATCCCTGCACAAGTGAGCTTGCCAAGTCTGGATTTATTGCTTCCTACTATGGATCCTTCCTTTAGCGGTCAACACATTTCACAACCTATTTGGTGATAGAATAAGAGTCAGATGTCTGGGTAGGTGCGTTTTCCAACTAGCGGGTTGTTAATTCCTACCTTTATAGTCCTGAGCGCATCCAGAATCGAGAAACATGTTTTTAGTCTGAGCTTTGGCAGTGGCAGTTCACTTGTGAAGTTTTTTCCATTTATGAGTAATGGCACCCGCCCTTTTATATATCACAATTTTATTGCTTAAATGATGGAGTGATTATTATATATGTGATTAACCATCTATC
The DNA here is from genome assembly GCA_000966675.3 of Picea glauca. Taxonomy (NCBI): domain Eukaryota; kingdom Viridiplantae; phylum Streptophyta; class Pinopsida; order Pinales; family Pinaceae; genus Picea; species Picea glauca. The sequence continues at coordinate 436,089 of JZKD02S1814488.1, forward strand.
ATACCCATTTATTTGGGAATATAACAGTCATACAACAACTTTGTCATTAATAACTGTTATAATCATGTTAATAGTTACTTCAATTTTCATAGTTCCTTTGATGTTGATTTTAGCAGTTATTTAATCACTTGGATTACAATAACTTAACCTAGATTTTAATAGTTAATTATGAATACAAAACTGTATCAATGAACTTGAAGAAAAATATGTTCAGAATATCGTACACTAGGTTTTCAAGGTAAAATAGGAATCTCCAATTGCAATGAAAAAGTTGATGCAAGAACAAATTTATTCCATGTAATTTAATCACAAATCATTAATATAATGTCATGGTAACTTTATGATGAGTGAAATTGAATCATTTTCATAGATTGGTTCCATGTCAACTTATATCATCAAGATTATCATAGGTTTATTCTTGTTCAATCATATCTGTTACTATAATCATAAATCCAAATAATGATTTAATTTTATTAATGTGTCATCGTAGTTTAATAGTTCACTCGTTTTGCAAATAGCCATAATGGTTTAATTATCTTACTGCGTCATCTCCCTACAACAGTCTTACTCTCTTTTACCAAAGTCTTAATGGATAATTATATTAATGTGTTAACTTCTTATAATAGTTCGATTTCTCTACAATAGTCTTAACTGTTTTAGTTGGCAATACTAGGATTATTGCTTGATAGCAGTTTTATTTGTTTTCGCAATAGAGAATTGATTAAGGACTTATTGAATACTTGATGTTGTTAATGGAATCCTTGCGTAGAAATTATAATTATTTAATGGTGTGTTAATTCTTCTCTTCACAATGTTTAGGGCTTGTAAATTGAAAGGAGGGCAGGGAAGCATTGTTTTAATTCTATAAGAAAGTAGGAATGTATTGTTAAGAGTTTTTATATTTCTTTAAGGTATGTTAGTTAAGATTGGGGTTCCTAGTGTTTGTTATTGTGTCTTGATTTTAATATTTGTGACTTTTTAAGTTTATGCCTTATTTACTATTGTGCTTGTCGCATGGTGGCAGCCTGATTCCTTGGTGGAATCAAGGCGCACTTGAGTGACATGCACATATGACAACTTGACATTGGGTCTTGTGATTCCTACGTTGATGGTCATTATTGGAATTGACGTTTGTACTTTTCTATGTAATGTTTAATGTGAGTGTTCATATTTCACTGTAAAGGTTTGGTTGTTTTTTCGTCGATGTTGGTTGCGTTGGGTTGGTCTGATGATTTTACTTAGCTTAGTAGGTTGTGTCTTTCTTGTTTCAGGTGAGATGTAGACACCTCCTTATTCCTTAGAACAATCGCCAACCTTGATACCTTAAATGGTCAAAATCGGGGGGAACCTGGGCTTGAGCATTGCTTATGTGTTCTGGAGGTCTTAACCTTGCATAGTAGTATCGACGGTTAGTTGCTTTTATTTTTTCTAATTGATTTTCATATGTTTCATCCAGCTACATGATGTCCTTGTATGTTGGGTTGTTAAGTTGTGTGTTTCCTGAATTGTGTGCATTGTGTTCGTCATCAAGTTTCGTTGATTGACTGTTGTCGTGCTTACCTTCCCGCTTTTAAAAAAAAAAATTCACTTGTTATGCATCGCATGTTGTCATAACAATGGGGGTCATTACATATGGTATCAGAGCGGGTTCGATCCGCGACTTGGGATCACTACGACTTCCATTGATTAGATACTTGATTATAAAATGTCGCTAATTAAATTTATATGTATTCGTGCAGGTAATCATGGTCATAGGACACCAAGAAGGTAGACGATGGGGTGCTAGGGGAGGAGGTGTGATGCCCCTAGTAGCGTCCACTCCCTAGCGGTCTAACCCATAGGGAGACGAAAATGTTTTCGGGTAGGAACATATAGGTGTGGGTGATGTGGTTGGGATGATTAGGTCCTTTCAGTGGATGTCTAAGGAACTGATCAACTGCATGGATAGATATGAGGCTAGGGCTTTGAAACCTCCTAAGGGTCCATCACATTTTTCGGTCAGTACTGGTAGCATTCACCGTGAACTCGAGAAGGTCAAATTTCTCAAGTTATTTGGTGCCCTGGATGATGTAGTCATCGAGGCATGGTTGGAGAATACGATGATGTTCTTTCCACTTTGCGGATATACATCCAACATGAAGGTCCACATGGCAGTATTTCAATTGAAGAGGAGTGCTATTCTATGGTGGAAGACACTCATGCCGCACTTGAACATGGTCTTCGAAGACATGTCATGGGAACTGTTCAAGGAACGTTTTTGGGAGAGGTATCCATATGAGGAATTCATTGAGCATCATCTCAACTAGTTCAACGCCTTGCGAAATGGAAGTCATACGATGCCTGAGTACGAGGCTCGTTTCATTGAGCTTCTTTGGTACGCTCCACACCTAAATACCAAGAAAATTAAGGTCAACATGTTCTTGTTTGGACTTACTGTCATAATTCATGCGAAGGTGAGGATTCTAATGCCTCAAACCTTACATGATGTTTTCGAGAAGGCCCTCATAGAAGAGGAGGAACTTATTAGCGGGGGTTAGAGTAGGACTCTAACAAGACCAGTGGGGCGGGCGTCATCTGGTGCACAATAGCATCAGATATTAGCTAGACAGTCACAAGGATTTCAATACACTCAAATAGGGTCCCCATACACAACACCATGACAATCTATGCCTTATCAGCAGACTCCTTAAAGAGGACAACAACACCAACAACAATGTCAACCGCAACAATAATAGTTTAGGCATGTTCAACAGAATAGACTATGGTTCTAGGATGGTAGGATGTCAATTTCTAATTCAGGTACCAGGATTACTGGACTGAAGAAATGGTGTTGGACATGTGGAGAGCCATATTACTAGCATGACTGCCCAATTGAGAGGAATAGAGCATATCGACCAGTCAGACCCAATACCATGGGAGATTTGGGCAAGGCCCATCAAATTCATGCAACGGTGAATGATCGCCTGACAAAGAACAAGTTGAATGTGCTCGAGACATCAGGTAATGTCTCTGACCAAACCCTTCATATTTTGATAGATCCATGTGCTATAGAGAGTTTTATTTCTGGTGCAATGCTAAAAATAATTAAGGTAATGGCAGTCAAACATGACAAGTTTAGCTTGTATAAATGGCTTTGGGAACCAAAGAAAAGGTTGGAGGGAAGGTTAAAGGTTGTATCCTTAACCTGGGAGATTTTTTCATGAGGGCCAACCTGTACGTCACGATCTTAGGATCTTATGACGTCATGATCAGAATGGACTGGTTGGAATCGTATGAGGTGATAGTCAGTTGTAAGATGAAACAAATGAGCTTGGTTGACAATGAGGGACATAGACACATGATTGTAGGTTAGAACCAAGGATTTTCCCTAAGTTTCATCTCTTCCTTGCAGCTACGGAAGCGCATGTGCAAGGGATGCAAGCTATATGCACTCCTTGTGTTAAATAATAAGGGTGTAGAAGAAGGTCTAGAAAACCTTCCCCAAGGAGTTACATGGCTTACCACTAGAGAGGGAATTGGAATTTACCATCTACCTTAAACCAAGAACTGAACCCATAGCGAGAATGCCCTATCAGATGTCAACCCCTAAGTTACAATATCTTAAAATGCAACTAAAGGTGTTGTTGGACCTAGGACTTATATGTCCAAATGTGTCATCGTGGGGTGTACCTGTTATTTTCATATGAAAGAAGGATGGGTCATGGAGACTCTGCATTGACTACCGTTAATTGAACAAGGTAATGATCAAGAATCAATATCCATTTCCAAGGATTGATGATCTTTTTGATCATATCAAAGGCACAATGGGGTTTTCGAATATCGACTTGAGAATAGGGTATCACCAGTTACATATCAAGGAGGATGAAATCCCTAAGACTGTATTTAAGATGAGGTTTGGACATGACGAGTTTACAGTTTTGTCGTTTGGACTGACGAACACCCCAGGGGTATTTATGAGTTTGATGAATAGGGTGTTCTACGAATACTTAGACAAGTTCATCCAAGTATTCATTTACGATATTTTTATTTACTCTTGGACGATGGAGGAGAATGAAGATCACTTGCACATGGTACTACAGTGTCTACGAGAGAAAAAAATGTTTGGGAAGTTGTCGAAATGATCGTTTTATCAATCAAAGATTCATTACTTACGGCATGTCATATCTGGTGAAGGTATCATTGTTGATCCAACAAAGGTTAATACTATTATGGAATGGCCTATGCCAACGAATATCCTAGAAGTACGGGACTTAGGGATTTCATATGTGAAGTGCCTCGAATCCTTGTCAATGGGAATGCCGAAACCCCAATCCCTGAAGTGCCAAAATTCCACTTCAAGGATATTTTGGGTTTTGTGACTTTGGGGTCTTCAATGCAAAGGCCCTTGGCTCCTTGTCATCAGGATTTTCGGTATTTCGAATCCCAAATTACCAAAATTCTGAAATTCCTCACTTAACAATCCTTCTCGTGATTCGAGAGTTAGAGTGACCAAGGATTTTGACTTACACTCCGGACCTACAAACTCCAAATCCGCAGAATGATCTGACAGCTCAAAACATATCACGATCAATGGTCCATGTTGATTCCTGATACCAAAGTGATGGGTTCATTCAATCCTTATCCACCTTGCATCTCCTCTGGATCCTACGGTCCTTGCAACTTTGTGAGTTCTCCAAGGAGAATTGCAACCGCTTGTTTCCTCCTTGATAACTTCTGCGAAATGGACTAGCATTCTTCCACTAGAACTTGGCTTCTACACGATAATTTCTCTCTCTCCCTTTGAGCACTTCAAAGGTACTAATACTCCTGAGATTTCCCTTGCAAACTCAAGTCTCTCAAAAGGACTCCTTCATGCACTCCTTCTGGAAAAATTTCAAATAACCCCTGGTTATTTGATTTCTCAACCCTGTGCACTCTTTGCAGCAGTGGTCCTTCAATCTTTTCCTTAGATAATAACTTCTAAGGCTTTGAATAGCCTGTGAAAACCTTGCACGACTTTTGTGCTTCACCTGCACTTCTGCTGGAATGAGAACAACGGTATCCTTCCTGATATTTCTGAGATAAAACTCAGAAACCTTGTCAATGCACACCTTGTGGATGTTTCACTGCACTCCTTGTAGGAACTATCATGACGAGAAACAATTGAAAATCATTCTCTTTCTTCGCTCAGACTTCATACATTCAACATGAAATCATACTCATAACACAACATTGAAACAAACACATATAGAGAAACAAAGCAACTGTAAACATAACATTCAACAAATTTAAACAATAAGCATCATAACACCATAAAAGTTGAGTCAAAGCTTCATATATTAAATCAAGTTCTCTTGTACATGGATTCTTCTCTACAACTCTTTTCTACAGCTCTCCAATTTATGAAAATCTGAATGATAATCAAAAGTTACAAGTGATACAAGGGTGAGGGTGTCTATATTCGTTTTCCCTCCTACGCTTCTAAAACTGTCTAATCCATAATTCAAATCTAACTACTTTAATTAACTGGGCTTAAATGCCTTTTACATTGACAGATGAGAGACAATCGCTCAAGACATGTTTACAATAGCCAGATATAAATGAAAGTATGCTTGTAGCTATTACATTAATATCCGTTCTTTAATTTTTCAAAAATATTTTAAAATGTGTAAAATGTGTGTTGCGCTCCTCCACTTGTCTTCCACCTTCATGCTCACTTGGCTAGCTACTTATGATTCTCCTACATCATACTCCCTCACTTGAAAATTGTCATGAACTCCTGTTCATGAGCTCTTGCACAGTCTGTCGATGCTTATGAATTTCTGCCTCATCTTCCCAACTGGCATCTTCAACTGGATTTCCTTTCCATTGGACCAAGTATTCAAAATACTCCTTCCTCCTGGTCCTTTTACTAACCCTCTTTTCAATTATGCTTTCCATCTGTGTCTTTTCAGCTATAGGCATTTGTTTTGTCCACTGAATTTCTTTCTGTTCTTCTTCTGCTCCTGCTTCTTCATCTTTGTAAGGGTACAAATATGCAACATTGAATATCTGTGAGATTTAGATCCCATCGGGTAATTCAATCCCATATGCATTTGTCCCAAATTTCCTTATGACTCTGCACGGTCCAATCTTTTTCATCTTTAGTTTGTTATATGTTCCCCTTGGGAACCTTTCCTTTCTCAGATGTGCAAGAATTAGATCACCAACTTCAAATTGAATTTCTCGCCTATGTTGATTTGCTCTGTGCTTGTATTCTTGACTTGAATTCTGTAACCACTCCTTAATTCAGCTATGAAGCTCCTTCATTTCTTCTACAAAGTCCTCTGCACTAGCACTTCTGAATTCATTTTGTTCTCAATCTTTCAATTCAGAAACCCCCCTTGGCTGCATTCCATATACTATTTGGAATGGACTCTTCCCAGTGCTTCTGTTAAGCGAATCATTATAAGAGAATTCCACCTATGGCAGAATGTGATCCCACTCACTGTGTTGTTCAGTCACTAAGCTCCTCAACAAATCTCCCAAGCTCTTGTTCACGACTTCTGTCTGCCCATCCGTCTAAGGATGATATGATGAGATAAAAGAAAAACTTGTCCCCATATTTTTCCACAAAGTCCTCCAGAAATGTCCAACAAACTTGGTATCCCGATCATAAATGATACTCTTTGGAAAGCTGTGAAGTCTGACGACTTCTTTGAAAAACAGGTTCGCAATATGAGTTGCATCACTGGTTTTATGGCATAGTATGGAATGTTCCATCTTGGAAAATCTATCTACCACCACAAAGATTGAATCATATTCTCTCTGTGTCCTTGGCAATCCCAATACAAAATCCATGCTCATTGCGTCCCACTGCCTTTTTGGTATGGGTAATGGCTAGTATAACCCTGTATTTTTCCTTTTCCCTTTTGTGTGATGAAAAAATCTTCATCTGTCCACAAATATTTTTACATCTGTCCTCATCGCTGGCCAAAAATATGATCCATTCAACTTTGAGAACGTCTTATCATGACCAAAGTGTCCAACCAATCCACCACTATGTTTTTCCTTCAACAGATTCTCCCTCATGGAGCATTTTGGAATACATAGTTGATTGCCTCTGAATAGTAATCCATCTTGGATCATGTATTCAGTCCACTGGATTCTATCTCTGAGAACTAGATTCTTAGACGCTTCATATGCTTTCTTAAAATCTGGGTCATCCTTGTACATTTCTTTGAGGTTATCAAAACCTAAAGTCTTGACTCTCAACTGCTGCATAAGCAAACATTTCCTGCTCAAAGCATCGACAACTTTGTTAGAAGTTCCAGAAATATTCTTAATCACAAAAGTAAAAATTTTCATGAATTCAACCCATTTAGCATGTTTTTGGTTCAACTTCTCCTGTTGAGTCACGAATTGTAAAGCGTGATTATCACTATACAAAACAAACTCTTTAGGAACCAAATAATGTTTCCATTTCTTCAGTTCTTGTATGACTGCGTAGAATTCTTTGTCATATGTTGAGTACTTGATCTTAGCTTCATTCAGTTTTTCACTGAAATATGTGATCGGCTTGTCGTCTTGGCTCAAGACTGCTACAATTGCAAATCCACTCACGTAACACTTGACTTGGAATGTCTTGCTAAAATCCGACAAAACCAGAATTGGTTGCTCAGTTATCTTCTTCTTCACCAGATTCAAACTCTTCTCTGCATCCTCTGTCCAGTGAAAAGATTTATGTCTTTTCTTCACCATATCCATCATTGGTGTGCTAATTCCACTAAAATTTTGCATCAATTTCCTATAGAAACTAGCCAAACCATGGAAGCTTCAAACTTCAAACTCATTTTTCGGCGATGGCCAATTCTTAATCGCATTTACCTTTTTCAGATCCATTTTCATCTCATTTGTAGAGATAAAAAAAACCAAATAAATGATTTTTGTCCTCATAAATGATGATTTCTTCACATTGATCAACAATTCCTCTTGTTGTAATCTCCTCGTTGCGGCAACAAAATGATTTAAGTGCTCTACTTTTGTCTTGATAAAAAATAATATATCGTCAAGATATACAATGATGAATTTCCCAATGAAATCCTTCAGGCCTTCGTTCATCAATCTCATAAAATTATTGGGCGCATTCGTTAAGCCAAATGGCATGACAAGCCATTCATACAAACCCTCATTTGTTTTGAATGCTGTCTTCCATTCATCACCTTCTCTCATTTGAATTTGATGATACCCACTTTTCAAATCAATATTTGAAAAGAATCTTGCTTCACTAAACCAATCCATCAAGTCATCCATCCTTGGCAATAGAAATATGTATCTGATGGTAATCTTATTTATTTCCCTTGAGTCTGTACACATCCTCTAGCCTCCATCTTTCTTTGGGTTGAACACTATTGGAACAACGCATGGACTCAAGCTCTCTCGAATCAATCCTTTGTCCATTAAGTCCTAGACCTGTCTCTTGACTTCCTCATTTTCCTACGGCGTCAACCTGTATGCTTCTTTGTTTGGTAAACTGGATCTAGGTATAAGATCAATGTGGTGGCTTATACTTCTGATTGGTGGCAATGAACAAGGTAGTTCGCTCACTACTATATCAACAAACTCTTCCAACAACTTCTGGATTTCTTCTGGTAAACCATCTATCCTTATACTAATCAAAACAATTTTGGGCTTCCTGACCACAATAAAGTGTGTGTCTTCCTTCCTTTTAACCTCCTTAAGAAGTTATTTCCCACTCATGAGAAGTACAGTGTTGTTCACCTTTGTTTTCACTTCTTTGTTCTTAATCGACAACAACATGTGAGTCCTACCATTTTCTCCAGGGTGTATGTGTTCTTCCTCCCATCATGAACTATGTTTCTATCATATTTCCACGGTCTACCCAACAATAGATGACAAACATCCATGGGGATGACATCACACAATATTTCATCCTTATATCCTCCTATTTTAAATTCAACTAAACATTGTTTAGTGACATTTATCTGATGTCCTTTTTGTAGCCACGAAACTCTGTATGGGCTTGGATGTACAACAATCTCCAACTCCATCTTTTCTACCATCTCTGTAGATACGAGATTGTTTGTGCTACCGCTATCCACTATGACCTTGAACAGTCTATCTTTAGTTTTGCAAGTAGTCTGAAACAAACTGTTTCTTTGAGTAGGGTTCTCTGCCTCCTTCTCTAGCTGCAAGAGAATTTTCCTCATCATTAAGGATCTTTCACCCTCAGCATCTTCTGCCTCAACATTTTGTCCTTGATCTTTGGTAATGTGAGTTTCACCACCATTTTTTTTCTTATCTGGACACTCATAGGATTTATGTCCGATTTTTCCACAGACAAAGCACTTCACTTCACCACCTCTGCCTCTTCCTCTTCCTCTAGCTCGAGGAAAAGTATTTCTATCAGCATACTACCCTCTCTGTGAGCTTCCTCCTCTCTCATGTTGAGTTTGAGGTTTCTTCCCCTCTTCTTTAGATTTATGAGTTCTATCTTGGGCAATTGTTTTACCTTTGGCTTGACTTATGCTTCAACCTCTTTGACCTTGCTTTCGGCTCAGCTTCTCTTCATCTTTCAGAGCCATCTGATAAGCATCTTCCACAGTCCGAAGGGTCATCATGCTCATTTCATCTTGAATGTCATACCATAGACCATTCATGTATCTGGCAACCTTTTCATCATTGCTTTCTCGATGAACTTCTCTGATGTTTATCTTGTAGAACTCTTCAGTGTATTCTTTTAATGACATTAGCTTCTATCTCAAATTCTGCATCCTCCGAAACAGAGTGATTTGATAATCCTTGGGTATGAATTTGGCTTTCATCTTTGCAACCATTCTATCCCGTCTTTTGATTTTCTGCTTGCCTTTGCAGCATCTGTCAGCGTGCAGTTCGTCCCACCATAGTGCTACATGCCCTTTAAGTCTAATGACGACATGTTTGACTTTCTTATCTTCCTCGGCATCGTCATAGTTGAATAATTTATCCAGAGCTCTAATCCAGTCTAGAAGCTGTTCAACATCCAAGTTTCCCTCATACACTAGAATGTCCATTTTTTCTCTGGCACCTATCCTTGCAACAACCCTAAATAAGTGTTCATCCTTAGCATCTTTGACTACAACTTCTTCTCCTTCATGTCCAACTTCATTTTCACTTTCATCTTTGCTGATATCTCCAGCGTTAACTGTGTGCCTCTATGTTTTCTCCATAGCATCAAGTCTGGCACATAACTCACATGTTTCTCTTTCCACAGCTGGATCAGGCATTGGTCTGTCCCTTCTCCTCGACGACATGGATATAAAATGTTCCTCTTTTCTCTGCTACAAAAAGTAAATAACTTTTTCTATGCTCTGATACCACAACTGATGCATACCCTTGATCCTCGGGCCAAGATTCGTGCAGGCTCGTTCTAAACCTACCCCCTTGAGTCAAATTAACTCTTCGATTCCCCACGGAGAATCCCACACACACACAATGGTGTTTTTCCATAGGTCCTTATGAGTATGCCCACGTGATTAAACACAAGGCATCACCATAATCTCCTAACCACAATAAGATCGCGTCCTTCACCGAATCAGGATTTCGAGTTTCGCGATATTGTGATTCCTGTTGTCGAGTTTTCTAGCTCTCCATCCCCCGAAACCCAAAATTCTGAAACACTGAATTATTTGGCAGCGTCCTCCTCCACAGTTGTATTGCGTTTCACGACTTCTAAAATTCTGGTGCAAAGGACCCCGATTCCTTGTCTTTGAAAACACTGAAATGTCGAAATCTTGATACGTTCAGCAAAGGATGGCTCTCCAATGGTTATGAACAAGTCTCTTTCATCGATTCAGAGATTCAAACTTCGCGATTTCGCGAATCATGATGCAAGACTTCTCAACTCTCCAACCTTCAAAACCCCAAAACGGTCAACAGGAATTGACACTACCTGGCAACAAGTACGCGCCACCTATCTTCTCAACAATCCTCTGTCTGTGTCATGGATTCCTACCACCTATCGCTCTTCTCGGCTTTTGGGACATGAACAAGCCTTCGACTACCATTTCCCTACTACTTCAAAATCCTGAATTTTGAAATGGCGTCTTCTATGGAATGAACGACTAATAGCCTCCCTTTAGATCCGACGACCCATGTTATTTCAGGCTTCTCGATACCGGGATTTCAAGACTCTCGATTCCAAACCACTGTCTTCTCGGGTTCCCGAACCCCGAAACACCGAAATGCCGAAATGCTACTTCACCAATACTTCGCATTTCGCGACTTCGAGATTTTTATGTGAAGTGCCCAGAATCCTTGTCAATGGGAATGCCGAAACCCCGATCCCCGAAGTGTCGAAATTCCACTTCAAGGATATTTCAAGTTTTGTGACTTTGGGGTTTGCAATGCAAAGGCCCTTGGCTCCTTGTGATTAGGATTTCCGGTATTCCAAATCCCGAATTACCGAAATCTCGAAATTCCTCACTTAACAATCCTTCTTGTGATTCTGGAGTTAGAGTGACCAAGGATTTTGGCTTACACTCCAAATTTACAAACTCCGAATCCCCGAAATGATTTGACGACTAAAAACAGATCACGATCAACAATCCACATTGATTCCTGAAACCAAAGTGATCGGTTCATCCAATCCTTATCTACTTTGCAACTCCTCTGGATCCTACGGTCCTCGCAACTTCGTGAGTTCTCCATAGAGAATTTCAATCGCTCATTTCCTCCTTCATAACTTCTGTGAAATGGACCAGCGGTCTTCCACTAGAACTTGGCTTTTGCACGATAATTTCGCTCCCTCCCTTTGAACACTTCAAAGGTACTAATCCTCCTGAGCTTTCCCTTGAAAACTCAAGTCTCTCAAAAGGACTCATGCACGCACTCCTTGCGGAAAACTTTCAAATAACCCCTGGTCATTTGATTTCTCGACCATGTGCACTCTTTGCAGTAGTGGTCCTTCAATCTTTTCCTTAGGTAATAATTTCTAAGGCTTCGAATAGCCTACGCACACCTTGCATGGCTTCTGTGCTTCACCTGCACTTCTACTGGAATGAGAACAATGGTATCCTTCCTGAGGTTTCTGAGATAAAACTCAGAACCCTTGGCAATGCACACCTTGCAGACATTTCACTGCACTCCTTGTAGGAACTCTCAGGACGAGAAACAATTGAAACTCATTCTCTTTCTTCTCTCAGACTTCATACATTCAACATGAAATCATACACATAACACGACATTGAAACAAATGCATACAGAGAAACAAAGCAAATGTAAACATATCATTCAACAAATGTAAACAATAAACATCATAACATGATGAAAGTTGAGTCAAAGCTTCATATATTAACTCAAGTGCTCATGTACATGGATTCTTCTCTACAGCTCTCTTCTATAGCTCTCCAGCTTATGAAAATATGAATGATAATCAAAAGTTACAAATGATACAAGGGTGAGGGTGTTTATATTCGCTTTCCCTCCTATACTTCTAAAACTGTCTAATCCATAATTCAAATCTACCTACAATATGTAACTTTCATCGTCTTCTCGTAAATTACGGCATTGAACGCGTCGTAACCAATTGCACGTTGAAGAAGCACAACATGTTAAGTCGGTTACAATTCAACGCGGATAAGGTTTGATTGAAAGAGAATCCTTCACTGTCTTCAATTACACGGACGTCACATCGATAGTAATTCCTATAGGCGGCTGCTGATGCATGCATCACCTTCAATTTTTAATGTAGACGGAAAATGAATGTGCTACGATCCACTCCCTCAGTCCATTGATGGAAACACCGCCCGCCATTTGAAAGAAAAATCACATTGATGGAACTGATGGGCATTGATGGAACTGATAAACAATAACAACGATAAGTTAAAAATATGTATTTTAATTCAAGCAATTTTACGCCGCGGACGTAGGCAATAACAACGATAACTTAAAAAGATGTATTTAAGTTCCAGCAATTTTTTTGTCAGTTGTTGGAACTTGGTGATTTAATAATTTAAATTTTTAGTAAAGATGTAACTCTAGTCGATTTTCTTTAAATATTTTGGTTTATTTAAAATGGGATAAAATTTATTAAAGGCATTTTATTGCGATTGCATTGATTATAAGTTTTGGCATTGTTTGGTTGTATTCTAAATGTTTTATGTTTTGGCTCTTTTAGAGATTTTTTATATTTAATTTTATTGAAAATCTAGTGAGAAAATGTTGGATCTGTAGATGTTTGAATTCATTTATGCATTCAGAAATATAATTTAAATAATAAACAATTGAGTTATACAACCCCTTTGTTTGTGGGATAAGAGATCTCTTGACCGTTAGCCATTTGACTGCTAAAATTGACTTATACATACCCTAATCCTTCTAGAATTGAACTTAAACACATATTCTTAACCATTAAAAATAATATTTATATGCATGAGATACTTGAAAGAAAAAAAAAAAAAAAACACAATTTATTACATTCTTTTCAATTTTACAAATTATATACCATTACTCTAATTTTTCATTATAAATCTAGTCTATGTAATAATCTCACAATACCATATATATACTCTTTTCAAACCTAACCTATTCATAATGTACATTTTAATGTAGTATTCACACACTACCCCATATATATATATATATATATATATATATACTCTTTCCAAACCTATTTATAATGAAACTTTTAATGAATACCATATATATATATATATATATATATATATATATATATATATATATATATGAACATTTTAATGATATTAGATCAATAGATATCAAAAATTAATAATGAATGAGTTTAAATTTAGTGAGATATTATTAAGTTGATGATTTTGGTAATGAGAAATAAATTTGGATAGATAAGTATATGTATAAATGGATTTAAATATGATAAAATGATGATGGTTAAGAAATATGTTTCAAGATCACTAAAAGAAATATTATTATGTTTATTTTTAATAATAATAATAATAATATATTTTTAAGGTTACAATCATTGATAAAGTTTATGGAGGTATACATATTTTATTCTTCTCGATTTGAACTTGTAACTTTTTAAAAAGAAATATATGTTCTTAACCATTAAACCCATTCAAATTATATAAAAAAACAAAAATTGATTTACAATCACATCTACAAATACAAAAATGTCAAAATTAACGTGCAGTCAAATCTACGAATACAAAAATGTCGAGACATCCTCATCGCTCGAAATGCCATCTTTGTCTTTTTATCATTTTTTTCTTTGAATGATCATCGCTGATGGAGAGGAAGTTTGAATGAGAGTAGGATATTTGCCACGATGCATCCTTGACTTTTTTGCGTTAGTTGTAGGGGTTGGTGTTGATGCATGCATCTCCTACACTTTTCCGCTGTATGGGGCCAACATATGTGCTTTGATCCAAACAATTCGTCAAATAAAACGGCGAACCATAAATAAAATCAGATTGATTCAGGGGATGGTGATGGAGTAAATGTAGACGATAAGAAAGCTGAAATAAGAAGTATTGTGTTTTGATCATTGCTGTTGAATGATATGATGCAAACAACGGCTTTGACCAAACCTTCAGACACTGAGCGCCTTGACATTGATATTAGAGTCGTATGGGAGTGATTTTTATTTGAAAGTGATCTGATTGTATAATTAACTATGTATGACCCCAGCAGAGTAGTAGATGAGTAATTATAATCAGATTGTATAATTAATTTTGTAATGTATATTTATTTTTTTTGGAATGAACTAATTTAAATTTATTATTTATCCAACTCATTGTATTTTAGGAGAGAGAGTCAAATTTAATCACCCAAACACACAATTATGTGCTCTATACACAACAACACAAATAGGATATACATTGACCAACATCCTTTAATGTTTGTATACTTAGTATATACATGGAATGCTGCTCCTCAACCCCTATTAATTTGGTATTTTTCAATTTCGTATTCTATATTCATCTTTTTGAAATCCATTAAAATCTACATTGATACCTAATCCACTTAATTAGATAGTCAAGTTCCATCATTCTCAAATAATTTTATATTTTTATATTATATTTGTTATGTATTAGATCTTAGAATCATAAAAAAAAAATATATTTTTATTGATAGAAAGTAATGTTTATTTTCCTCTTCAAAAGAAAAACTTTCATCAAAGAAACACTCTATTACAATAATTCTAAAGGAAAATATTTCTCATGCCTCATAGTCTTATTTATACTAATTCTATCTTCTAAAGAACATTTTAGAAGAAGATCTTTCTAGCAACATAAACTTCTATTAGGCCTTGTTACATGACTTGTTCACATTTATTAAATAGGCCTTATTAACTAATGTTATCCTTTATTACAGGGAAAATATATTATTCTAGATATGGCTAGGTCCGTAACATGCCCTCCCCTTTGAAGAACAAACTTTTCCTCAAGGCTTCAGATGAGAAAATTGTTGCAGAATGGTGGTCGACTACCAGGTAGAATATTCTGGAGTTGTGTATTTACACTGAGCTAACACTTCCTTGATGGTGTGATGAAGGAGACCACCCTCTCACTGGTCCAAGACTACTTGTGGCTGCAACCAAATGGAACATTCTTCATCCAACTAAGAGAGATTGGTTTGAGTTTGGCACTTTGTTCCAATCACTTTCTTTAAGAATGAGACACAAAAAATAGGATGGAGCTTAGAATGATTGGGCAGAGCTAATTGGTAGGCCACATGCCCCATTCGAATGATAATTGTATAAGGACCATCAAATTTGGGAGCAAGTTTCTAACAGTGTTAAGCTTTGAGTGGAGTCTTCTTGTAAATTTTCATACATAGATACACCTGGTCCCCTTAAACAAATTGACATTTGAAATGACCTTGATATTCTACAACATAAAACTCTTCTCTATTGTGATGGGTCTTGAAACATCGTATACATGTATCCATTTCCATAATTGATTCAATTCATCTACGAATGGTTGTAGTTAGACATCCATATTCTTCACTTGTATTCTACCATGGACTATAAGAGCAAACATAAGATGTTCATTATTCAAGGGAAACCATGGGGGGATATTTTCATTGATAACTACTACAGGACAAATATGATAGTTGTTGTTTTGGAGGGAATATGGGTTGATTCCATCCATGGATATGATGAGTCATAGACTTCGTACTTCATCCTTCATTTTTTTGTGCAATGTATCTTTTATATGCTTCACGGCTATTGAATCTATTGGGATTCACATAACTCTTGAATCACTTTTGTGTGAAGCATGACAAACCTGCAACATAGCTAACTCTTTGCAACGAAAGAGACTTTGAATCCTTGGTATTATAGGAATGGGCCTCAATATCTTATTAGGAGGAGCATGTGATGTACTCTTTTTATCTGATTTATGCAACCTGTCATGCCCACATTTTAGACATATCTCTTTGTCTGCATATTCTCCTCTATATAGAATAAAATCATTAAGACATACATGATATTATATGTACTCAATACCCAAAATTTTCCACATCTTATTTGCCTCTTCGCAACTACTGTCCAAGACATTATCACCTGGAAGAACCTTACCTTTGAATAACCTATAGTTAGTGGGAAATAGAAATGTACAATGTCATTTAAAGTTCATAAAATCAACCATTTTTAATGTTGATTGTGTGACAAGATTTCTCAAAATACAAGGGACTTGATGGTCAATTACATCAATATTGTCGAGAAACATGCATTTGACATGAAAAACTTTTATTTCAAGTTGTATAGTAACATTGTTGTCCCCAACTAAGTAGAATTTTACCGGATAGGTCCAAATAGAGGGGTGGTGGAAGAAGATTTTATGCTTTCAAAAAAGGTATTAGTGATATGAGAATCATCCCCTAACTCATCATTCTAGAATGCATCTAACAACATTGTCTCCATGGCAGTCATATCACGTAAATAATCATCTATACAAACCTCTATTTGATTGACTCCATTGCCAACTTGTGAAGAACTACTCTTGTTGAAGTTATCCATAATTGGTGAATATGGATGTAGTGGGAATTGAATAGGTGGTTGATTCAACCATTCTTGGCATGCTTCCTCTTTGATTTGTGCTCTTTTTGCAGTCTTCAATCAATTTTACAATGTAGTGGGGTGCAACAGACAATGATAGGTAGGTCGTTCATCATCATAATCCTAATTTTAAAAATATTGAACACTAGTACATAGATGATATTAGTAAGAACAATGAAAATTGTTTGTTCAAATTACATTATACCAAACAATTATTACCATTGTTGACACTGGATTGTGGCTGGAAGATGGCTTGTTACAATTGGTAGGGTAAAGCGACTATCCATTTTCATCTACCAATTTCTTTCGGTATGTTACTCCTGATAAGAGCTTCCAACGTTTTTGAACTCGTGGAATATTTTATGCATTTGAACTCGATTATGAATCAGAATATTGCAAATTTGGATACATTTTTATTCAGGTTGATATGGATAAAATAAAGAAATTCAATCAGATAATCAGAATATAAATAAAATATGACCTTACTGGAGATGGAAAGGTAGAACTCCATGATGGAATTTTAGCAATATGGAACGGGATAGAATTTGAAGAATTGGTCATTTGATACTATAATCTTTTCTCCTTACATTTGAGCAAAATAACCAATAAAGTTTTAAGAAAAAGGTGACTTTAAGTGGAAAATTTATACTATGAAGTATTGTAAGTCACATGGGTGCATCGTAAAAGATAATTTAAGATGAATATATTATTTTATGTGAAAATAAAAATCCATATAACTTTTAAATCATAATGGTGTTCTTATTTAAACAAAATGCATTGGTGCGTCCATAACAATATAAAGCATCAGGGTGTTTAATTACCAACCACACCAGTTCTCAAAATTCCAAATAAATAAAGCATAATTATATGATATTGGTGCTCCAAAAATATTTAGCGCACCGGTTCTTTGTATAAATAATTGCACTAGTGCGTCATATCAATAAGCACATCGATGTTTCAAAAAACTAAAAAAAAAATGGGACTTTATTGTTTTACAATTTAGAAATGCGCGGGAATTTATTTTTTGAAAATATTATTTCATAAAGTCCTTTAAATAATAATAATCTTTTCACTATTTCATTATCTTTCCAAAATTTATAGGGGTGATATTTTCAAGAGAGATATATCGGGGAGCACTATGGAGAAGAAGAATACTTTGCAACAACAAAATTATTTAGAAGATAAGATTTTGAAGGGTATGGTGATTCACTCAAAACCCTTTTCATAAACTCCTTTAAATAGCATTAGGCTATTCATTATTTTGTAACATTGCGCTCTTGTGCACACTAAGCAGACTTATTCTTTGAGGACACTTGTGTACAAGTGATTTGGGTCATTATACTATTGGTTGTTTTGAATCAGATTATGAGATATTGTGGATTTGATGATATGTCATTTTTGTTGTATTTACATCAACATGTGCTATTGACCGGGTTCTCCTGACTGTGCAAGAATCTAGACCTTATAGGATGCTAAGGCATCGATGAAACTCCTTGGACTCTGGATCAAGTCAGGGAGTGGACTATTGGGGTTTGAATGTTGTTGATGTGACATATGTACATATGATTATATATTATGTTGTTGATTGTTATCACTGACATGTTTCATTGATGGTGCAGGCTGATGATAGCTTTCCGACCAGACTCACATTTGGAGTAAAGGGGTCGTGCACAATAACTAGAGACATTGACGACAAGGTGTGGCAGCATCCCTGCCACATCCTACTAGCACTCACATCATGGATTGAACTATAGGTTAATGATTAGTTCGAGAAGACCCACGATGTCGTGAGGGTATACTGTGACAGTCGCTCATGATGATTCTAATGGGCGTTCAATAAGACATGGTCCTTATTCCTTAAAGGCCCTTAGTCTCCCACAAGATCACATGACAGAGTATTGACTCCAAGGATTTGACATCTACCAAATTCAATCAAGAGGCGAGTGGCACCCTTGGAGCACGTAGTGCGTCCTAAAGGGCATGTCGCAAAAATAAAACAGAAAGAGGGGAGTGGCACCCTTGGAGCATGTAGTGCATCCAGAAGGGCACGCTAGGATTTTAAATATGGTAAGTTAATAAACCTAGTGCCTAGAAAGCTATGCCTCTTTAGGACCTAGTCATCCTTAAAATGAATGATGTGATGGGTAAAGTTTAAAAACAAATTTTCCCTTAATAATTGTCTCCAAGCCTAGTGAAGTTAAGGCCTAGTTCTAAATAGAACATCTAAAAAAAATAAAAAAAACAATAATAATAATTAGACATATAACAAGAAGAGGGTAAAGAAAATTCAAGATTTATTAATTAAAGTAAAATTTTTAATCAAGGTTTAATTATTAAAAGGGGGTAAATAGTTGTTTGTCTAAACTTGTTAATTTTGAACTTACTTAAAGAAAAAGGGAAACATAAAGAAAAGGGGAAACATAAAGAAAAAGGTGAATGCCTAACTTAGTAGGGAATCTAACCTTTAGAACTTTCTATATATGAACTCAACTAGGATTTAAGTAAGCCGTAATTCATTTAAGAATTGTAACAAAATAATGGGACATGAAGGAGCATTTTTAGGAACACTTTTAGATGGGTGAGAGATATAGGAAAATTTAATTAATTAATAATTGATTTTCTAGTGCAACTAGGGGATGGAGTGACATGTGTACAGGTGAGGTTTAATAAATGAAAAAAGAATCTAATGAGGGTTTGGGAAACTAATCACTTGAAAACTCTATAAAAAGGACATCGGAGGAGGAGTATGGACCACGTTTAGTTTGCGTAAGGTTACGTTTCTAGAATTTATCTTGACTGAACATTTCTTATGGGAGTTGAAAATAATCAACTCAGACAACGAGTGGTAGATCGACCTTGCGAGGTGAGATGGAAAGCTAACATTCTCTGGTAATGTGTGTGTGGCCCCTTTGCGGCTCAGGGAGCTCACCGAGAAGAAGAGTGCCCTTAGCATTGTCTAGGAGGTACTGGTAAGGTCTCAACGGTCGAAAAGCAGGAGAAGGATGGAGCGCGAGCGTGGGACAACAACAGTGGAACCTACACCTTTGCTGAAGGTACACATGTCTAAATTTTACAATTTTTATTTGGTTGATTCCATGCTGATTTACATCTAGATGGTATGAATTTTGGATTTCTCACTCTTCATTTGTTGTTAATGTATCCAAATTTATGGTTCACTCAAGAGGGACTACATTCATCTATAGTTTTTGGTCTCTATTGGATAAAGAGTGCCCTTTTTTATTTATTTATTTGTAGTCCTATTCTGATAGCGCAACCACCATTATCAATTCGATTTTTTTCTACATCCTCTCTTATTCTTGTAGCGTAGGATGGTTGCACCTGTTAGATTTTTCCTGTTATCTTTGTGTATCTTTTTATTTCTGGAGTTACTGTGTAGTTTTTGTGTGGCCAGAATGCACCCTGGACTCAAAACTTTGATTTTGATTTTATAAAATCTACCTACGTTTTATAAATTAATGAGTTGTGTTTTTATAAACACTGACTTTGTTTTTTTTTATCCCTTGAATTGCGATTTTGTTTTTTTACTCGATTATGGAACATCATGTGGAATCTATTTGTAAATTTTTTATGGAATTCCTTCCACTCCTTGCTTTGTGTTACTGTCTTTTTAGTCCATTTTGATTTCATTAAAAGTTGAACGATGAGATTTTCTTTTAGGGATGAAAAGAGATACAAACTTACTCAACCAGTTGATTGTTAAATATAGTAAAAACTCAAATATTTATCATTAAATTTAACTATGCTCTGTCACCGGATTCGACCCCTAGATCTATTTTCCACACCATGAGGATGGTACTCAATAACCCTGGTTTTCACGATTACCATTTGGATTCTCATGTTTATCCAATGGGAAGATGGGTGGACCTATTACAGTTCGTCTCTTGGGAATGCGCCGAGATGGGATTTTTAGGGCTCTGGTTGGGCTTCCTCCTTCTACCTTGACTGTATATTTAATTTTGGATCGAATCCCTGCACAAGTGTGCTTTCCTTGACTAATTTTCTCCTCCTGTGCATCCTTCCTTTAGTGGTTAATGCATTTCACAGCCAGTTTGATGATAGGATAAGAGTCAGATGTCTGGGTAGGCGTGTTTGCCAACTAGCGAGTTGTTAATTCTTTCCTTTATAGTCCTAAGCACTTCCAGAATGGAGAAACATGTTTTTAGTCCAAGCTTTGGTAGTGGCTATTCCCTTGTGAAGTTTCTGCAATTTCTGAGTAATCAGTGGCACCCCCGCCTTTTATATATCACAATTTTGTTGCTTAAGTGATGGAGTGGTGATTACAGATCTGATCAACCAACTATCGTACCCATTTATTTTTAAATTTAACAGTCATACAATAACTCTGTCATTAGTAACCATTATAATCATGTTAATAGTTGCTTCAATTTTCATAGTTCCTTTGATGCTGATTTTAGCAGTTATTGAATCGCTTAGATTACAATAACTTAACCTAGATTTTAATAGTTAATTATGAATACAAAACTAAATGAATGAACTTGTAGAAAAATATGTTCGAAATATAGTACAATGGGTTTTCAAGGTAAAATAGGAATCTCTAATTGGAATGCAAAATTTGAAGCAAGAACAAATTTATTCCATGTAATTTAATCGCAAATCATTAATATAATGTCATGGTAACTTTATGATGGGTGAAATTGAATCATTTTCATAGATTGGTTCCCTGTCAACTTATAGCATCAAAATTATCATAGGTTGATCCTTGTTCAATTATATATGTTATTATAATTTTAAATCCAAATAACAGTTTAATTTTATTAATGTGTCATCGCAGTTTAATGTTCACTCGTTTTGCAAATAGTCATAATGGTTTAATTATTTTACTATGTCATCACCTTACAACAGTATTACTTTCTTTTACCAAATTCTTAATGGCTAATTATATTAATGTGTAAACAAATTATAATAGTTTGATTTCTCTACAATAGTCTTAACTGTTTTATTTGGTAATACTAGGATTATCGCTTGATAGAAGTTTTACTTGTTTTCGCAACAGGGAACTGATTAAGGACTTATTGAATCCTTGATGTTGTTAATGGAATCCTTGCGTAGAAATTATGATTATTTAATGGTGTGTTACTTCTTCTCTTCCCAATGTTTAGGGCTTGTAATTTCAAAGGAGGGCAGGGAAGCATGGTTTTAATTCTAGAAGAAAGTAGGAAAGTATGGTTAAGAGTTTTTATATTTCTTTAAGGTATGTTAATTAATATTGGGGTTCTCGACGTTGGTTACTGTGTCTTGATTTTAATATTTCTGACTTTTTAATTTTACGCCTTAGTTACTATTATTCTTGTTGTATGGTGGCAGCCTAATTCCTTGGCAAGATCAAGGCGTGCTTGAGTGACATGCACGTATGAGAACATGGAATTGGGTCTTGTGCTTCCTAACGTTGATGGTCATTATTGGAATTAACTTTTGTACTTTTCTATGTAATGTTTAATGTGAGTGTTCCTCTCTCACCATAAAGGTTTGGTTATTTTGTCGTCGATGCTAGTTATGTTGGGTTGGTCTGATGATTTTACTTAGCTTAGTAGGCTTTGTCTTTCTTGTTTCGGGCGAGATGTAGACACCTCATTGTTCTTTATAACAATCACCATCCTTGAGACCTTAAATGGTCAAAATTAATGGGAACCTGGGCTTGAGCATTGGTTATGTTTCTTGGAAGTCCTAACCTTGCATGGAAGGATCAACGGGTAGTCATTTTTATTTTGTCAAATTGATTTTCGTATGTTTCATCCAGCCGCATGATGTTCTTGTATGTTGGGTCGTAAAGTTGTGTGTTGCCTGAATTTCATTGAGTTTCGCTAATTAACTGTTGTCGTGGTTACCTTACCGCTTTAAAAAAAAAAATCACTTGTTATATGTCACATTTTTTCATAATGATGTGGGTCATTACATTTGGTATCAGAGTGGGTTCGGCCCCGGACTTGGGATCACTAAACATTCCATTGATTAGATACTTGATTATAAAATGTCGCTAATTAAATTTATATGTATTTGTGCAAGTAATCATGGTCATAGGACGTTGTGGAGGTAGATGATGGGGTGTTGGGGGAGGAGGAATGATGCCCCCAGTAGCATCCACCCCGGAGGGGTCTAACCCCCAGGGAGACGAAATAGTTTTCGGGAAGGAACAAATAGGTGTGACTGATGTAGTTGGGCTGATTAGGTCCTTTCAACAAATGTGTGAGGCACTGCTCATCTTCTTGGATATAGATGAGGCCAGGGCACCAACACCTCTTGAGGGTCCACCGCATTTTTTGGTCGGTATTGGTAGCATTCACTGCAAACTCAAGAAGGTCAAATTTCCTAAGTTCTTTGGTGCCTCCAATGATGCAACCAATGAGGCATGGTTGGAGAATATGACGATGTTATTTCCACTTTGCAGACATACCTCCAACATCAAGGTCTGCATGGTAGTATTTCAACTGAAGGGGAGTGCTCTTCTATGGTGGAAGACACTCCTGCCACAATTGAACATGGTCGTCGAAGACATGTCATGGGATCTATTCAAGGAACATTTTTGGGAGAGGTATCCATCTGAGGAATTCATTGAGCATCATCTCAATGAGTTCAACGTCTTATGACAGGGTGGTCATACAGTTCCTGAGTACGAGGCCCATTTCATCGAGATTCTTCGGTATGCTCCCCACCTAAATACCAAGAAACTTAAGGTCAACAAGTTTGCGTTTGTCCTTAATGTCAACATTCATGCGAAGGTGAGGATTTTGATACCTCAAACCTTACATGATGTTGTCCAGAAGGCCCTCATATAAGAGGAGGAACTTATCATCGGGGGTTAGAGTAGGATTCCAGCGAGACCAGCGGGACGGGTGTCATCTGGTGTGAAACAACATTAGACACTAGCTAGATAGTCACCAGGATTTTGAGCCACTCAGAGAGGGTACCCATACGCAACACTATCACAATCGATGCCTCAACAACAGACTCCTTACAAAGGACCATAGCACCAACAACAACAGTTTAGGCCTATTCAGTAGAACATACTATAATTCTAGGAAGGTGGGCCATAAACTTCTACTTCAGCTACCGAGATTACTACATTGAAGAAAGGGTGTTGGAAATGTGCAGAGCCACATTACCAGCATGACTACCTAGTGGAGAGGACTAGAGAATCTTGATCAATCAGAACCAATACCATGGGATATTTGGGCAAGGCCTATCAGATTCATGCAATGATGAATAAATGTCTGACAGAGCATGAGTTGACTATGCTCTAGACATCAGGTACTGTCGCTGACCATACCCTTATTATTTTTATAGATCCATGTGCTATAAAGAGTTTTATTTCTAGTGCAATGCTTAAAATAATTTTGGTAAAGGCAGTCGAACATGACGATTTTAGCTTTGTATAAATGGCTTCGGGAACCAAACAAAAGGTTGGAGGGAAGGTTACAGTCTATACCCTGAATCTGGGAGAGTTTGTCACAAAGGCCAACCTATATGTCATGATCTTAGGATCTTATGAAATCATGATTGGTATGGACTAGTTGGAATTGCATGAGGTGATAGTCAACTATAAGATGAAACAATTGATCTTGGTTGACGATGAGGGACATAGAGGCATGATTGCAGGTTAGAACCAAGGATTTTCTTTGAGGATCATCTTTTCCTTGTAGCTATGAAAGATCATGCACAAGGGATGCAATCTATATGCACTCCTTGCATTAAATGATAAGGGCGTAGCAGAAGGTCTAGAAAACCTTCCCCAAGGAGTTACATGGCTTATCACCAGAGAGGGAATTGGAATTTGCCATCGACCTTAAACCAGAAATTGAACCGATAGTGATAATGCCTTATCAGATGTCAACCCCTAAGTTACAAGAGTTTAAAATGAAAATGAAGGAGTTGTTGGACTTAGGACTTATACGTCCAAGTGTGTCACCGTGGGGTTTTCCTATTATTTTCATACAGAAGAAGGATGGGTCATGGAAATTTTGCATTGAATACCTTTAATTGAACAAGGTAATGATGAAGAATCAATATCCATTGCCAAGGATTAATGATCTATTTCATCAGATGAAAGGCACGATGGTGTTTTTGAATATTGACTTGAGATAAGGGTATCACCAATTACATATGAAGGAGGACAAAATACCTATGAATGTCTTTAAGATGAGGTTTGGACATTACAAGTTTATTGTTTTACCATTTGGACTGACAAACGCCCCAGGGGTATTTATGAGTTTGATGAACATGGTGTTTCGCGAATACTTAGACAAGTTCGTCCAATTATTCATTGACAATATTTTTATTTACTCTCGAACAATGGTGGAGCATGAAGATCACTTGTGCATGGTACTACAGTGTCTATGAGAGAAAACAATGTTTGGGAAGCTATCAAAATGCTCGTTTTATCAATCGAAGATTCATTACTTAGGACATGTCATGTCCGATGAAGGTATTGCTATTGATCCAACAAAGGTTGAGGCTATTATGGAATGGCCTATGCCAACGAATGTCCTAGAAGTGTGTATCTTCATGGGCTTAGAGGGATACTATCAACGGTTCATTGAGGGTTTTTCAAACATAGAAAATTTGATTACGGAATTGTAGAAGAAGAACAATAAGTTTGTTTTGACCAAGAAATGTGTGGAATCATTTTAGAGGCTCAAGGAGTTGTTGACAACAATTCTGATACTAAAGGTCCCTGACATGGACGAGGATTTCTTGGTATGTAATGACACATCCAAGGAAATATTAGGTGGAGTCTTGATGCAAGATGGTTGAGTGATCGCTTACATATTGAGAAGGTTGAGAAGGCATGAGGAGAACTATGTGAATCACGATTTGGAGTTTTTATCCATTTTTTATCCCTTGAGAGTATGGAGACACTACTTTATTAGTGGAAAAATTGAACTAAAAATAGACCATTGTGGTCTACAACACATCTTTACACAAGGAGAATTGAATGTGTGAAAGCGGCATTGGTTGGAATTCCTTAGCGAGTACGATTTCGAGATTGCTTACATAAAAGGAATAGTGAACAGAGTGGTTGATGCATTGAGTTGGAGACCACACATATATTTGGTGATTCCTCTTCAAACGAATATACATGAAAATATTCTAACCTAGTAGCACGATGACAACTGGAACAAAGAGGTCAAGGATTTTGTCAGACAGAACACAATGATGGTACCAAAATTTGAGGTATTTATTGTGGACAACGACAGATTATTGATATTTAAAATTTGAATTTACGTACCGGCCAATGACGAGTTGAGTATTTTTATCCTAAGGGAGGCTCATAGAGCAGTGTACATGGCTCATACTGGAGTTATGAAGATGAGGGAAAGCATCAAAACCTTATTCTTCTAGAAAGGAATGAAGGCAGACATAGTCAAATATGTGGCAAGATGTCTAGAATGTTTGCAGGTTAAGGCTGAACATAGAAATCCGACATGATTACTACAGCCACATGTTATTCTGAAATCAAAATGGGAGGTCATTTCAATGGATTTAAATGTTGGATTTCCACTGACGACTAGGACACATGACTCGATTTTTGTGGTAGTCGACACTTTGATGAAGAGTGATCATTTTATTCTTGTGCGTATGACGTATCAAACACCTGACATAGCTAGAGTTTTCATCAATGATATCGTGAGGCTACATGGCATGCGTAAGAGGATTATATATGATAGAGGATCGATGTTTACATGACGATTTCATACTAGTTTCCAAGAGGCATTGGGAACCCAACTTAAATTTAGTATCGCGTATCACTCAGAGAAAGACAGATAGACCGAATAAACAAAAAAAATCTTGGAGGATATGTTGCGTATGTATGTGATGGACCAACATAAGCATTGGGAAGAATTATTTCCACTGGTATAATTTGCATATAAAAACAATTATCATAGCAACATTAAGATGGTGCCTTTCGAGTTTCTTTATGGGTGACCGTGTGAGACTCCTTTGAGTTGGGATCGACCTAAGGATAGGGTCCTGGTGGAACAAGAACAAATCCAAGAAATTTAAGATCAAATGAAAACTATAAGACAAAGTATCAAGGAAGCGTAGGATCGACAGAAGAGTTATGTCGATGCGCATCATGTCAACTGTAGTTATGAAGTTAGCGATCGAGTCTTCTTGCAGGTGAAACCGCATAAGAGTTCGATCAAGTTTGAAAAGGGTGATAAAATTTCTCCTAGGTTCACGGGACTCTTCGAGATTGTGGAAAATAAGGGGCACGTGGCCTATTGACTAGCCTTACCTAATTCTTTGAGGTGTATGCATGATTTTTTTCATGTATTTGTTTTGAGAAATTATGTTAGTGATCCTACACATGTTATTGACATGACTTCCTTGCAGGTATCAGACGAGGGTGCACTCACAGCAGAGGCAATCTACATCCTAGACCATCGTGTTTGACAACTACGGTGTCAAATAGTAGATCAAGTCAAGGTCTAGTGGAACAACTGTATTCCACACTTGGCGACCTGGGAGGATGCATATGATATGAATCAATAATTTTCATTTTTTTTTATAGCTAGACATATGATACTGTGATACACTTTATTTTGGCACTAACATACTGTGAAACTTTGGGACAAAGTTTAAAACAAGAGGGGGTGTATGTAACATCTTTCTCTTGCACACACTGAGTAGACTTATTCTTTGAGGACACTTGCATGCAAGTGATCTGGGTCATTATACTATTAGTTGTTTTGATTATGATTATGAGATATTGTGGATTTGATGATATGTTATTTTTGTTGTATTTACATCAACAGGTGATATTGACTAGGTTTTGTTGAGTGTGTAGGACTCTGGGTGTTAGAGGATGTTGAGGCATCGATGAAACTCCTTGGACTCCAGATCGAGTCAGGGAGTAAAAGATAGCTTGCCGACATGTTTTTTTGATGGATGTAGGATGACAATAGATTTATTGTTGGATGTAGGATGATGATAGCTTGCTGACTAGAATCACATTTGGAGTAAAGGGGTCACGCATGACAACCAGATACATTGAGGGAGAGGTGTGGCAGCAGCTCTGCCACAGCCTACTAGCACTCTCGTCATGTCTCGAACTGTAGGTTAATGATTACCTACTTCAAGAAGACCCACAATGTCATGAGGGTAGACCATGATAGTTGCTCATGATGATTTTAAGGGGTGCATAATAAGGTAGTGTCCTTATTCATTAGAGGCCCTTAGTCTCTCACAATATCACCTAACAGAGTATTGACTTGAGGGGTTTGACATCTACCAAATTCAGTCAAGAGGCGAGTGGCACCCTTGGAGCATATAGTGTGTCTTGAAGGGAACGTCACACAAATAAAATGGAAAGAGGCGAGTGGCACCCTTGGAGCATGTAGTGCGTCTTGAAGAGAACGTCGTGATTTTAACTATGGTAAGTTAATAAACCTAGTGCCTAGAAAGATATGCCTCCTTAGGACCTGGTCGGCCTTAAAATGAATGATATGATGAGTAATGTTTAATAACAAATTTTCCCTTACGAACTTTCGCCAATACTAGTGAATTTAAAACCTAGGTCTAAGTAGAACCTCTGAAAAAAAAAACTAATTAGACATATAATAAGAAGGGGGTAAAGAAAATTCAAGCTTTATTAATTAAAGTAAAAACTTTAATGAAGGTTTAATTATTAAAACGAGGTAAATGGTTGTTTGTCTAAACTTTTTAATTCCGAACTTAGTTAAACAAAAAGGGAAATTTAAAGAAAAGGGGAAACTTAAAGAAAAAGGGGAATGTATAACTTAGTAGGGAATCTAGCCTTTGGAACTTTCTATTTATGAACTAAACTAGGATTTAAGTAAGGTGTAATTCGTTTAAGAATTGTAAGGGAATAATGGGACACCAAGGAGCATTTTTAGGAACGCTTTTAGGTGGGTGAGGGAAATAGGAAAATGTAATTAATTAATAAATTGATTTTCTGGTGGAACTAGGGGATTGGACGACATGTGTATGAGGGAGGTTTTTCCTAATTAAATCAATGAAAAAGAAATCTGATGAGGGTTTTGGAAACTAATCACTTGAAAAATATATAAAAAGGATGGCAGAGGAGGAGTATGGATCTCGTCTAGTTTGCATAAGTTTATGCTGACGAAATTTATCTTGACTCAACTTTTATTGTGGGACTTGGGGATACCCATCTCGGACAATGAGTGGTAGCTCGACCTTGTGAGGTGATCTAGGAAGATAACATTATATGGTAATGTGTGCGTGGTCCGTTTCCACCTCAATGGGCTCAGGGGGAAGAAGAGTACCCCTAACATTGGTTGGGAGGTATCAGTGAGGTCTCAGTGGTCAGCAAGCAATATCGAGACAGAGCATGAGTGTGGGACAACAACAACAGAACCTATTCCTTCGCTCAAGGTACACACATCTAAATTTCACAATTTTCATTTAGTTTATTACATGTTGATTTACATCTAAATGGTAGAAATTTTGGGTTTCTTTCTCTGCATTTGTTGTGAATGTATGGATTTATGGTTTACTCAAGAGGCACTACATCCATTTGCAGTTTTTGGTATCTATTGACTAAAGAGCGACACTTTTATTTATTTATTTGTAGTCCTATTTCGGTAGTGCAACCACCATTATCAATTTGAGTTTTGTCTACATGCTCTCTTATTCTTGTAGTGCAAGATGGTTGCAACTTTTAGATTTTTCCTGTTATCTCTATTTATATTTTTATTTCTGGAGTTACTCTCTAGTTTTCACATGGCCAAAATGAGCCCCAGATTCAAAACCTTGCTTGTGATTTTATAAACCCTACCTACATTTTATAAATGAATGAATTACATTTTTATAAACAATCCCTGTGTTTTTTTTATCCCTTGAATTATGATTTTTTTTTATATTCGATTATGGTACATCATGTCGAATCTATTTGTAAAGTTTTTATGCAATGAATTCCATTACTTGCCTTGCGTTATTATATTTTTAGTCCATTTTGATTTCATTAAAAGTTGAACAATGAGACTTTGTTTGAGGGATGAAAAGATAGATAAACTTACTCAACCAATTGATTGTTAAATATAGTAGAAACTGAAATATTTATCATTCAATTTAATTGTGGTATGTCACCAGATTCAACCCCTATATATGTTTTCCACACCATGATCATGGTACTCAAGAACCCCGATGTTCGCGATTACCATTTGGATTCTCAGGTTTATCCAGCAGGTAGATGGGTGGACCTATTACAGTTCATCTCTCGGGAACATGTCAGGATGGGATTTTTGGGGTGTTGGTCGAGCGTCCTCCTTCTATCCTGACTATATATTTAATTCTGGACTGAATCCATGCACAAGTGCACTTTCTAAGTCTTGACTTATTCCTTCGTCTTGTGCATCCTTCCCTTAGCGGTTAATGTGTTTTACAACCAGTTTGGTGATAGGATAAGAGTCATACATATAAGTAGGTGCATTTTCCAACTGGAGGGTTGTTAATCCCTTCCTTTACAGTCCTGAGCTTGTCTAGAATGGAGAAGGGCATTTTTAGTCCGAGGTTTTCCAGTGGTAGTTCCCTTGTGAATTTTCTACAATTTTTGAGTAATCAATGCCCCCCCACCCCCCTTTTATATATCACAATTTTATTTCTTAAATGATGGAGTGGTGATTACAATAGTGATTAACCAACTATCGTACACATTTATTTGCTAATCTAACAGTCATACAACAACTCCGTTATTAATAATTGTTATAATCATGTTAATAGTTTCTCCAGTTTTCATAGTTCCATTGATGGTGATTTTAGCAGTTATTTAATCGCTTAGATTCCAATAGCTTAACCTAGATTTTAGTAGTTAATTATGTATAAAAAACTAAATCAATGAAATTGTAGAAAAATATGTTTAGAATATAGTTCATTGGGTTTTCAAGGTAAAATAGGCATCTGTAATTTCAATGTAAAGATTGAAACAAGCACAGATTTATTCCATGTAAGTTAATCACAAATCATTAATATAATGTCATGGTAACTTTACGATGGGTGAAATTGAATCATTTTCATAGATTGGTTCCCTGTCCACTTATATCATCAAGATTATCATAGGTTGATTCTTGTTCAATTATACCTTTTACTTTAATCAAAAATCCAAATAATGTTTTTATTTTTTTAATGTGTCATCGTAGTTTAATAGTTCACTCGTTTTGCAAATAGTCATAATGGTTTAATTATTTTACTGTGTCATCGCCTTACAAAAGTCTTACTCTCTTTTAACAGAGTCTTAATGGATAATTATATTAATGTGTTATCACCTTATAATAGTTCAATTTCTCTACAATAGTCTTAACTCGTTTAATTGGGAATACTAGGATTATCGCTTGATAGCAGTTTTATTTGTTTTCGCAACAAGGAACTGATTAAGGACTTATTGAATCCTTGATGTTGTTAATGGAATCCTTGCATAGAAATTCTAATTATTTAATGGTGGGTTAGTTCTTTTCTTCACAATATTTAGGGCTTGCAAATTCAAAGGAGGGCAAGGAAGCATGGTTTTAATTCTAGAAGAAAGTAGGAAAGTATGGTTAAGAGTTTTTATATTTCTTTAAGGTATGGTGGTCAAGTTTGGGGTTCTTGGCATTGGTTACTATGTCTTGATTTTAATATTTGTGACTATTTAAGTTTGTGCCTTAGTTACTATTGTGCTTGTCACATAGTGGCAACTTGATTCCTTGATGGGATCAAGGCGTGCTGAGTGACATGCGCATATGAAAACCTGGCCTTGGGTATTTTGCTTCCTGACGTTGATGGTCATTAATGGAATTGATATTTGTAATTTTCTCTGTAATGTTTAATGTGAGTGTTCATATCTCACCATAAAGGTTTGGTTTGGTCATTGCATTGTGGTTGTTGGTTGCACTGGGTTGGTCTAATGATTGTCCTTAGCTTAGTATTCTTTGTCTTGCTTTTATCGGGTTGGATGTGGAAACCTCCTTTTTCCTCAGAACAGTCGTCATCCTTGAAACCTTAAATGGTAAAAATTGATGGGAACCTAGGCTTGAGTGTTTCTTATGTGTCTTGGAGGTCCTAGCCTTGCAGGGTAGGATGGGTGGGTAGTCGTTTTTATTTTGTTGAATTGATTTTCGTATGTTGCATCCAACTACATGATGTGCTTGTATGTTGGGTTGGTAAGTTGTATGTTGCCTAAATTGCATGCGTTGTGTTTGTCAACAAGTTGAGTTGATTGACTATTTTCATGGTTACATTCCCTCTTTAAAAAAAAAAAAATGCACTTGTTATGTGTCACATGTTGTCATAATAATGGGGGTCGTTACATATGGTATCAGAGCGGTTTCAACCCACAACTTGGGATCCATACAACTTCCATTGATTAGATACTTGATTATAAAATGTCGTTAATTAAATTTATATGTATTCATGCAGGTAATCATGGTCAAAGGAAGATTTGGAGGAAGATGATTGGGTGCTAGGAGAGGAGGTGCAATGCCCCAAGTAGCATCCACCCTTGAGGGGTATAACCTTCAGGCAGATGAACAGATTGTCGGGAAGTAACCAATAGATGTGTGAGATGTGGTTGGGATGATGAGGTCCTTTCAATAGATGTCTAAGACATTGATCAGTCGTTTGGATAGAGATGAGGCCAAGACGTCAACAACTCCTGAGGGTCCACTGTGCACTCTGGTTGGTACTAGTAGCATTCACCATGAACTCGAGAAGGCCAAATTTCCCGAGTTCTTTGGTTCCCCAGACGATGCAGCCTCCAAGGCATGGTTGGAGAATATGGTGATGTTCTTTTCACTTTGTAACTATACTGTAACATCCTACTCTTGCATGTAGTGAGCGAAATTATTATTTGAGGACACTTGTGTGCGAGTGGTCTAGGTCATTATAATATTGGTTGTTTTGATTGTGATTATGAGATATTGTGGATTTGATGATATGTTATTTTTGTTGTATTTACATCGACAGGTGCTACTGACTGGTTTCTTCTGAGTGTGCAAGACTCTAGATGTGAGAGGATGTTGAGGCATCGATGAAACTCCTTAGAATCTGAATCAAGTTAGGGAGTGGACTGTTAGGGTTTGAATGTTTTTGATGTGACACATGACTAGATATTATGATGTTGATTGTTATAGATGACATGTTTTGTTGGTGGATGCAAGTTGACGATATATTTCTAGCCAGACTCACATAGGAGTAAAGGGGTCACGCATGACAACCAGAGACATTGAGGGAGAGGTGTGGAAGTATCCCTACCATAGTCTACTAGCACACCTATCGTGGTTCAAATTGTAGTTTAACGATTACCTAGTTCGAGAAGACAAATGATGTCATGAGGGAAGATTGTGGCAGTCACTCATGATGATTCTAAGGGATGCACAATAAGGAAGGTTCCTTATTCCTTGGAGGCCCTTAGTTTCCTACAAGATCACCTAACGACGTATTGACTCCAGGGGTTTTACGTCTACCAAATTCAGTCAAGAGGCGAGTGACACCCTTGGAGCACATAGTGCGTCTTGAAGGGCACATTGCGTAAAGAAAATGGAAAGAGGCGAGTGGTACCATTGGATCACATAATGTGTCCTAAAGGGAACATTGTGATTTTTACTGTGGTAAGATTAATAAACCTAGTGCCTATAAAAATATGTCTCCTTAGGACCTGGTCAACCTTAAAATGAATGATGTGATAAGTAAAGTTTAATAATAAATTTTCTCTTAAGAATTGTCGCCAATCCTAGTGAATTGAAAACATAGGTCTGAGTAGAACCTTGGAACAAAAAAAATACTAATTAGACATGTAATAAGAAGGGGTAAAGAAAATTCAAGCTTTATTAATTAAAGTAAAATTTTTAATGAAGGTTTAAGTATTAACAAGGGGTAAATGCTTGTTTGTCTAAACTTGTTGATTCTGAACTTAGTTAAAAAGGGGGAAACTTAAAGAAAAATGGAAACTTAAAGAAAAAGGGGGAACTTAAAGAAAAAGGGAAACTTAAAGAAAAAGGGGAATGTCTAAATTAGTAAGGAATCTAGCCTTTGGAACTTTCTATTTATGAGCTCAACTAGGAATTAAGTAAGGCGTAAGTCATTTAAGAATTGTAACATAATAATGGGACACCGAGGAGTGTTTTTAGGAACACTTTTATGTGGGTGATGGAATTAGACAAATTTAATTAATTAATTAATTGATTTTCTAGTGAAACTAGGGGATTGGGTGACATGCGTACGAGGGAGTTTTTCGAAATTAATTAAATGAAAAAGAAATCTAATGAGGGTTTTGGGAAGCTAATGACTAAGAAAAATATATACAAAGGATGGAAAAGGAGGAGTATGGATGATATCTGGCTTGCATAACGTTACACTGCCGAAATTTTATCTTGATTGATTTTCTTTGTGGGAGTTGGGATACCTAGCTCGGGTAACGAGTGGTATCTCGACCTTGAGAGGTGAGTTGTGTGCTATCATTCTCTGGTATTATGTGCATGGCCGCTTTTCCTCTCGGGAGGTTCAGGGGGGAGAATAGTACCCCTAGCATTGGATGGGAGGTACTGGTGAGGTATCATATGTTAGCGAGTCAGAGTGAGCAGGAGTTGGACGGAGTGTAAGCATAGGATAGCAATGTCAAATTCTTCACCTTTGGTGATGGTTGATCCAGATTATTTTCGGCACGAAATGAGAGCGGAGATATAATAAAGAAATGCACAGAGATATTGCATATATCCAATAATATAACATAAATATATCAGAGATGCAACCATAAACACAAAGATACAGTAATACACGATTTATATTAATGAAAGAAATGTACAAAGACTGTAAAAATACAGAGTGAAAGACTCGCTAGAATGGTGGCAACTTATCTCTGAGAAGAGATGTGACGGCTACTCGCATTCGCAAGAAGAT